>CM040244.1:203586382-204186382 GCA_022545495.1 Chrysanthemum lavandulifolium
TTGTCGAAGAACAATAATTGACAAACAAGTTTTCAATTCCTAGAAAATATGGGATTTACAATTTTGCCAAACAATTATGCAAAATGTAAGCATGTTTTATCCCATCTTATGCCTTAAGTTATAGGTCTCACTAACTAACTTAATTAAGTTGTCTAATTTAGAAACTGCAAATTATTTAAGCTGAGGTCTCACACAACATAAAGATTCACCTTGTTATTGTAATCTAGCTCAAGGTCTCACATAACTAAATTACAACTTCAAGTGTTTCATATCATTAGATGGCATAAACTTAAATTTTAAAGGGTACAATTTTTGATGTGTAATCAAAACTTATGTATAAAGAAGCATGCATACAACTTTATAACAAAAAATTTCAAAACCTTACTCATAGTTTTAAATTGCTAAGATTAAATTCTACAAAGTTTTAATCGATGCGTTGAGAAACTTACAACTTTGCACTAAGATGCTTCGTACATATAACAGTTATACTAGGTAGCTCCAATCGAACGCACATGGGGGAGAGGACCGGTGTGTACCAAGCATAACCTTAGACATCCTTTCAGTGTGACTGTGCGCACTTCTTTGAACCCCCTTTTGAGTTTGTTCTAGTGGGTGAGCCGTTCTAACCATTTAGTACAGTCGCATCAGTCGATTAAAAGTTCAAGATTTAATACTTAGAAAACAAATCAAATTTCGCCATTATTTAGTCCATTTAATTTTCTATTCTCAAAAAACCCCTTTTGCTTACTAACGTGTCATACAATATAAACAAAAGGCACTTTAATAAAAATTAAAACGAACTCAAATAATATACATATAACTTAACAATTAACATATGTAAAACAATTAGCCACATGCATAATTTGTTCGATAAAACTCTAATAATCAATTCTAGGTTTAATAATGCATATGTTTAACCAAGACTTCCACGTGTTTTCATCAAGTACAACGTGAGCCACATACATCGATGAATCGATTGCGTAAGTCTTTGCTAAAACACATACCACATAGCACATAATTGATTCATTAGATATATTGAGGTTTTCCCCAATTCAATATTTTTCAAAACGAAATACATGTGAATAAACTTAACAATTAACGACAAATATATACTTAACAATTTAATCATATAATCAATAATCCATGATAAAACATGCATGTATTTACCATGGATTCCACATAACAATTATTCAAGAATTCCCAAGATACGCATAATACATGGCACATAACAATTATTCATTAAAACCACATAAAATATACATGCAATCCTAGGGTTTCTACAAGTTTTACAAAAAAATAAAACCTAATTAAAAAATTAAAGGGTAATCGACCCTTATAATAAACAATTAGGGTTCCAATTTTCAAAACCCTAGAAACCAATAAAAGCATGTAATAATCAAAAAGATTCAATTTTTATGTGTTTCGGTAATTAATTACAACATATTAACGGCTCGTGATGCCACTGTTGGGTTTTACTAATCATAACAATTATAGAAAACAAGTAAACATCATCAAAGCATGCAGCGGAAGTAATAGGAATAATACTTGTAAATTAATTAACCGAATTAAAAGTATATGCGTACCTTTTGCGAATCAATGCAATTAGGGTTTATGGAAAAACCCCAAATTAAGATCAAGAACCAAGAAACCCTAAACCCTAATAAATTAGGGTTTATGAATGTCGACCAAAACCCTTGTCGACCCACCAAGATATGCAAACACAAGTGTATTTGCTCTTCGTTCTTGTACACACGTATTAGTAGCGAATCAATGAGAAAAGCTAGGTTCTTGATCACAATAGATTAACCAAACACCTTTGTTATGCTCAAGGTCACTCGTAAATCCCTTACAATGGGGATTCACTCGTCGACCAAGAACAAGAGGGAAGAAAGAAGAAGTTTGGCCTTCTATTGAAATCTAGTGTACCAAAGGATGAATACATGGGGATGTATTTATAGCCTTATGGTAGATGTCAAGATTACTATGGTTTCCGATGTGGGATTCCATAGGTTCGGCCAAAAACAAGCCCAAAAGAGGATTCCTAAAACCTTCTCTTGGCTAGTTAACTTTTCTTCATATCCCGTTGACATTTAACGACCGATAATCAAAACTCCGTTAAATCCCAACTCTCGTTAATTGTTTTATTCGTGATCAAATAATTAAATACAACATTTTATATATTAATTATTTATACATTGATTCTCATACGTAATGTGTGCAATCCCGAAGTCTCGAGTTCGAATCCGGTCATACTAATATTAATAATTATCCATAAACCTTTCACATCAAGGAACACACACGTTGAAGGAACACAAGCTTGAAGGAACACGTTGAATGAACATACGCCACCGACATGTCGTTTAGCCTGTACCAAAAAAGGTAGTCTTGCTACCTTACTATGTTTGCAACTTTGTGAACTATTTTTTGTCTCACAAATTTTGTATTTTCATTTCATGTATTTCTACAGGTGTTTTTATGGCTCGAGGATATCCTTTGTTGATAACTCTAGCTTACTGGTGCTGATGGCTCTAGCTCGCCGGTGCTGATGGCTTTGCAAGTGAGGTTGCTGATGGCTTCGTAGCTGAGGTGGAGGGGATGTAAAGCTAATTGGACCAGTTTGGTATTTGTTTGGTTATGTTACAGTTTGGTTGTATCTTCTTGTGTGGTTGTCATCGTTGTTTGTATATTTGTAAAATTTTGTGATTTTAATTGAATGGAATTTTCAGAAAGAAAAAAAATCATGTTTGATTTCTACTAATTCATGTTTGCTACATCAGATTAATCAACTTTAAAGCACTACAAAGTTATTGATTATGTGTTAAGTTGTTGATTTGGCCTATAACCTATTACATGTGCATGAATTTTCTGATTACCATTGACACAATTTTACGATAAGATTATGAGTATGAAGAACTTATTTCTATCTTAGATCACTATAAATTGTTTCTAGATGGTGTGGATTTAGAATTTAGACGATGATTACACATGCAAATAAGTAATGACCGGATACCACTTGTCAAAAGTGTGAGGGTTGTGATGGGTGTTAGTGTTGCTGTTGGACCTGGGCTAACAAGTCGTTGGTGGGCTGATCTTGTACTAATTCAAGTAGTTTGATTGATTCCTACACAAGAAAGAGTAAACCGTTAGCCTTACCATGGGGACGGACCCCACGATTAGACTCTGGCGTGAGAGTAAGTACACATTCTTGTCACAGAAATGATAATATGTGTTTGTTATTATGAGAGAGAAAGTTGTACCTTGTATGGGGGTTAGAGCCCTTTTATAGGCGAGGTTTACCGCTAGGGTTTCCTGATTACTCGCATATAAACGTTGGCTGCCGGAGCCGGATCCTTGTCGGACAAGGTCTTATGGTAATCTCGGATGCGGACACAGATACCTTCCGTGGCGGAGGTTCGGTCCGCTAAGTATCCTGCGTATGCCTTTTAGTATGGACTATGGCCAATTTCAGTATTGGGCTTCTCGTTGGTCCAAGTTGTTCGTAGTTGTTTTCGTTATTGGGCTGGGCCCGTGATGTGTATAGCATGAATTGAGCCCAATAGGCCTGTTATACATGCTATACGTCATCAAGTCCCCCACTCTAGTGTATTCATTGCGTGCGATGAATGTTACTAGACTTAAGTTGACTGTGCAATTTTCCTTTCGGCACTTTTGAGTGTCTTTCTGATGCTTCCCTTTCGTGGGAAGTGTTGCGTCCTCAAGTCCCGCTTATCTTTCTACTTTTAACCCGTCATCAAGTCCCCCCAGTCTACTGTATTTATTGCGTGCGGATATTTATCGCGTGCGGTGGATGTTACTAGACTTAAGTTTACTGAGCAATGTCTTTTTTGTGCCTTTGTAGCGTCTTTATGACGCTTTTCTTCTTGTTTTGCATACTGTGTAGCGTGGGTAATTTTGGGCCTTGCATGTTCTAAATGATTGGACCCGGTGCGCCATCCGCCCTTCCACTAGCTTTATTTTTGTCCTTTTGATTATTCATTGTTGGATCAGGTTATTTTTTGACGTGTCCTTCCTTAGGGTTTTCTTTGGACGCCGACATTCCCTTTGTATAAATACCCTTCATTTTTATTTTGCCCCATTTTTCCTTTTACTGCTCTTCTTTTGCAAGCTACACTTCCTCTTTCTTTCGATATATCTTCCTTGGATTGCTTCTGTCTTCCAGGTTCTTTTTTCATGTTAGGGTCTAATTCCTTTTTTCTTCCGTTATGGGAACTTTTTCATGTGCTAAGTCTAAGCTTTCACAAGGGGCGCTTGATCGTTTTTGTGTTAAATATTTAATTCCGCAATTTGTTCACCCGGAGTTGCCTGGGCCTGACCAAACTATTCAAGAGGCGCCGGATGGAAAATTGGTGTATATACCCGCTTTTTTGAATAAGCTAAGTTCCATATTCCCTTGTCTGTATTCCTTGTGTCCATCCTTTATTACTATCGCATCCACATATCGCAACTTTCTGTTATTGGAGCTGCTAAAGTTTCTCAGTTTGAGATTCTTTGCTTTGCCCTTGGTGTTGAACCCTCAGTTGAGTTATTTAGGTGTTTTTATGTTCAGTCTAAAAACAATGGTTGGCTATCCTTTAGTAAACGAGTTAATAGTGCTGGTGTTTGTTATACCAAACCCATTGATTCCCTTAAAAGTTGGAATGATCATTTCTTTTGGGTCGATACCTTTGCTTGTCCTGTTATTTATCCCTAGCATGATGACAAGAGCGTTCCTAAGGACGCTACTCCTAGGGATAATGAATTTGATGCTGGGCACTTTGCTTCCTTGTTGCCCATCCTCTCTATTTCACAAATGTCCGAACCCTTTTTTCCTTGGTTGGGTTAAGCAAGAATTATACTTTGAATGCGGTTTCTTATCCCGAGTTTTATGATGATAATGATCGGGTGGGTACGCCATGTTTGTGTCTCTTCACTTGTTATTTTGTTTTGTGTAATCTAAACTGTTGTTCTTTTCATTTACTTTTTGCAATGATGGATTTGCTATCATTAGTTCAAGTGAAGGATCCCATGAAGTTAAAGATTGGTGCTCGGTCACGAGGTGAAAATGAGCCATAATTGCCGGAACTTACCAAGGGCCGGACTTTCTCTTTCTCCCCATCTCCTAGTGATGAATTGGGGTTAATGAAAATGTGGGTGCTAGTTCGGAGCCGTGGCTTCTCATTTAGGTGATGATTCTATGGATGTGAATGTTACGGAACCTGTTCGTTCTGCTACTGAAGCTGATCTTCTAATGTCTGAGGCGGCTTTTGGGACTTTTTCAGCGCCTATTTGTGATGTGGCCTCCGGTTCTCGTTGAAAGAAAAGGAGAGGTCTTGCTGATCTCATCCTTCCTCCTAAGAAGTTAAGGAGTGATCACATGGATTCCGGTAGGTCTCCACTGGTGGTAAGTCTTCGAAATATTTTCAGAGATTGTTAGCTCAATGTTCTCAGTGTCCTGCATTTTGTTTGAATTATTTGCCCACTCATTCCTCTGCTTCTCCTTCATTGTCAATTTCTTCTTTTCGTGAAGCCGACGCTTCAAATCTACTTCTACTTCCCTTCGCCTTGACGGTTCTCCTCTCGTGTTTTCTATTTGGTTCTTGCCGATATGTCGTGTTGACTTTTTCAATTTTTCCGATTTGCTCTCTGTTTTATTTTATTTTGCAACATGTCTCATGTTCCAATTATGATGATTCCATTGCCACCATCGTCCTCTATGTGGTTGAGAAGGAGAAAGACAAAGTGGACGACTCTTCTTCTCTTCCGTGCGCTTCTCAATCCGGCGGTGCTCGTCCTATTATTAACAATTTTCCGATTGCGATCTCTCAATTGGGGATATCCGTGTTGTTGAAACAAAGCAGACCTTGATAGATCTTGAGCTCGTGGATCGTTATGTATGCCTATGTAATCACAAGCACAATAAAGACAATCTCTACTACTTATATTTATCGGTGAATATAAACACAAGTAATAACTAAGAACTTCTTGATCCTCTATGGATCTTTATATTAACTAAAGCGAGTTTTCCAATCGGTACATAACTCATTCTAATGTGTTCCTTTTATAGATAAGGAACCCTAAACAATATCGCTAAACCGTTTCCCAAGAAGCGTATAATCATAAAACTAAATAAGATATACACAATCACTTCCTAATAAAGCTCATGTATATCCACACTAAATAAACTAAACACGGAATAAACACTTCATGAAACAGACTATTAACTATTATACTTGATGAGATTATGTCTTGATGAGAATCCACTCTTCTTGATAGAAACACTTGGCATTAATTTGACATAATCCGGACTTCACATAATTCCCAACAATCCTCCCTAAAGCGGAATTTGACTTGGTTAAGTTCGGTTTTCACGATAGATCTTGAACAAACATAGCTCCGGAGGATTGTATCGAACAACGACAACGAAGAAAGAATCAAAGAAGAACATCTCTATGATGAAGAAACTACGAAACACCATATCTTTGCGACAACAAATGACAATAGATACATCAAAGCAGTTAGTTTCATACTATTCTCATCACATCCGGTGTGTGAACTCTGTGAGAGGTGAATCATTGAAAATAAATGGATTTGATGTCTCTTTCAATAGCCATCACTCTTGGAGTAGCCATATGTTTAAGTTAAGTAAACTATGGTACGCGATAACCATCGATTTATTGGCAAACCGGCAACCATATAAGCGGTTTGAAATGTCTTTACGTAGCCGTTTGCTCGGGACTAGTCAATTCTTAGAATTGGTGAATTGATAACCAAATATGGAATGCCCTTGCCTTTACCACAAGCCATATACATGTGGGCTAGCCAATTCTTGGATTCCAAAAGGAATAGACCATGGTGAATTGAAAACCATACAACACTCGACAAATAAGCATAGGTGGTTGCATACCCTATGATTTTAGCAAATCATTACTGACTATCAACAGATTTGATGTGTCTTTACCAAAGTTGTACCCTTTGGACTAGCTAACTCTTTAATATACACAAGGTATATCGGTGAGTCAAGAACCGAGAAAAAGTATACAACAAACACGCAAGAAAAGTTAGATAAAACCAAAATTTTTTTTTTTTTTTTTTTTTTTTTTTTTAACTAATAAATAAATAAAACAAATATTACAAACTAACCATAGAATTACAAACAAGATGAACCTTGATGTGACATAAGTGATTTTAATCAAACCAACACATTGAGTAGCATGAAGTTCATCATTGCCAAGCTGGATTAGGAGGCACTTCCAACTTGTGTCTCAACAACCTTTCATAAAAGTAACGAGATAAAGGATAAAGCTTATCGATAGCATACACAAAATCATCCCACATGTAGTTTGTACTACATGAACACAAAGCAGAGGATAAAATCTCCAACTCTCAATCTCCCACTTATGAGAATTCTTCCAAATAGAATATCCTTTACCATTTGGAGAATGAGAATCAAACATAACACGAAGATCACCCAACAAATATAAACGAACCATTCTTTGAATGAAACTTATAATCTTGAATGACATGTTCATACTGACATCTTCAAATCATGTCTAGTCACCAAATGAAGAATGTCCTTCAAGAAGTTGAACTCAAGAAAAGTATTATCCGACCTATAAGCAGTGTTAAGCTTTCCGACTTTCCAATTGACCAATACCACATGAGTTCCTTCAGGAAAATCTTCAACAGATCCAACTTCAATAAAGGTAGATTCATCAGCCTTGAGATCTAAATCAGTATTCCTTAAAGCATGTTTCTTAGCCAATCTATCAGAACTTCTTGTAACCAAGCTCTTCTCCCTCATATCAACAATGTTATCAGTATCAAGCTGTAGATTATGTTCCTGACTCAAAGGATCACTCAACTCCACACTAGACAACACACCAGAAGAAACCAAAGAAGTTTCGTGAAACAATCACATCGATAGAAGGAGTAGCATCGGAAGGTGTGTCGAAGTAACAAGCGAAGAGACCACCAAAGGCAAAACAGTTTCAAAATTATCCACAATTTCAAGCTGTTTTACGTCTCTTAGCCGTAGGAACATCGGACATTGAAGCAATGCTTTCCAATTGAGAAGAAGAAGTAGAACCGAAGAAGAAAACTTCATAACCAAATTATATTGTCTAATTAAAGCATCATCGGACAAAGTCTGATTTGCTTCATAGACATACGAATTATACATAGCGAAATTCTTCACAACTCTTCTCATATAATTCCTCTTACGAGCAGATCATAGGTTTTCTCTTTTGGCTTTATTTCTTTGATCAATAAGAGCTCTTCTCTTTGCGTGATTCTTGCTTCCTTTGATTACCAAGTTCCACCATTTTATCCACAAAATTCTCATCATTAAAAGATGCTCCTAATATAAGTTTTGCAAGATTTGGATCGGATGCACCTTGAGAAATATAACCATCCATTGATCATCGATGTCGTAGGAAGTAATGCATCAAGCTCTAATTGCCTTTCGGAGACAAATTAGAAGCATCTTGATCTTGAAGAAATTTAGCCACAATCGACTCTTACGCATATTTTCATAATCGGCAAACAATCTAGCTGAGCTTGATTTTGTTCTTGATCACAATTCACGAAGTCGACATATCATCAATCACGGGGTCTGTACTTTCTCGGAAGATGTCTCGGTAGAACCAATTTCGTGAGAACCAATGTGAGCTTGAAGGAACAACCAAACCCGCATCGGAGGAAGCAGGTTGAGACAATTCCTCAGCGGTGTAGAAAACTTGGATGAAGCATTCAACTTATACATTCTCCGACAATAAAAACCTCTTCGTCATCTGCTGAAGGTGAAACATTTGGTTGTTCTTGTATAGGCGAAGTTTGACCATGATCGAAGCAACCTCCTCAACTAGATCATCGGCGGATGCATCAACCATATGTGGCTCCTTTGAAGTGTCGTGAGATACCTTATTCAAATATTGTCTTCTTCTTTTGCTAGCATATAGAATAGGCTCCTTGCGCCTTGAAGATTTAGCAGCAGGAGAAGAAACATCGGATGTAAGTGCTACATCACCAATATTCCAAGGGATGCATGAAGATTCTCTTCGTCCTCCTCCTCGGAAGAAACCAAACTTCTCTTTTACCCTCCGACTTAGTAATTCCTCCAAGTTCTCAACTTTAGTCTCCAATTCCACAATCTTATTACCAAGAATAGACTTGGTTTACGCAAGTTCTTTCTTAAGACCGGTCACCTCACACTGTAAGCTTGTTCATCGAGCATATAATGAGGTAAGTGTAATAGGATCCTCATCTGTATCAAGCGATTGATCGGTTGGAATTGGAACTTCATTAGGCATTCGGGAGTAACATTAACCTGATCAACATTAGAACATCCTTCACCAAATGGAGTCCTAACAGGACTTGGTGTAGGCAATCTATCAATATCAACCTGAACTTCATCAATATTAACCTGAACTTCATCAATAGAAACTTGTGTAGGAGCTTGACTAGGACATGGTCTAGGTGAAGGTATAGATGCCTCAGCAACAACAGAAGGACCCTCATCACCATCTACTGAAAGATTTCCATCAGTAGGATTGGAAGAAGGTAAAACAACATTAACCTCATTAGCAGTCTCATTCTCCTGAGGTAACATGGCAGCTAACAAAGGAAAATGTGTTCCCTCAAATTTAGTTCTCATCGTGGCAAATAACTTAGGAGTCAAAACACTTATGGGATGAAAAGCTTGGGTTTGTGTAGAAACATTCAATATCATCTGTAAGAACCTAGGGTACATCAAAACTTACCCTTTTCCTAGTTATATTTTCTACCATATTATCAAAGATAAACTTAGAAAAGTTATAAGTCAAACCCTTAGATAAACAAACAATACCACATCCCATTTGTGTTGGCGATCCCATCCTCGGACTTATTGCTCATACTTTGAGCAGCGTATGAACCAAGAACCTCCACATAGGACAAAGCTTATTTTTCAACCACATATCGTCCTCGTACTTTGATATCCAATCGCTCTAAGCCCTTCAAGTACCATCGTAGAATCGAATGATAAACTCCATTCTCATCATCCAAGCGAAGTTGTCTTACGATCGGTTCCTCTGTCACCACATACTCTTTTCCATCAACACTTGCAACTATCTCGGTATCACTTCTTCTTTCGCGGCGCCCGAATTGAGTAACCAAGGATTCATATATAGCATTTGGAGAATGCGTTAATGCATCTTGAATCTTTGATCTTTGTAAGAATGAAATCATCGGCCTATCTGACTCATCTCCTCGGCGGTTCAAGAAAAGCAATCTTATTATGATCATGTTTAAATTGAGCGCCATGAAAGATTTTGAAGATTAGGGTTACGATTTTGCACAAAGGAAGTGTTTTTAATGAGAGTAATAATCGAATCACTTAATGTGGGCGAAAATATGCGGTAGAGAATAAATAGAAATTTCCCAATTTTGGTCAAAGTTGACCAAAGATGGCGTATTTCTACTTTTACTCGCATTCACTTATAACCGGTGAAAGCGGAAACCATTCTTTGAAGTAGAACAATCGTGAGAAGAATACTTCTTCAAGAAGTTTGGTAAATATCTTTTCTTGTTTCACCCCACACATTAATTCTCTTACCACTTGAACCCGTCTATAAAACAATCCCAATGCACAGACTTCTTCATCAAAATCCCCAAATAATATTTCAAACCCTAATTCCACCAATACTCCAAAATTAACCATAATCAACATGAGTACCAAACCTGAGATCATAGATCTCACAACAACATCCTCATCATCATCATCATCATCTAGTGAAGATACCAATCCATGGCTTCATTATTTTCCAAAACCATATCCACTACCAAAGAAATCACCCTTTCTCTCTTCATCAGAAGATGAAAGTGTGGTAAATCCAAGTGAATCTGCGATGATTACGATGACTCCTATAAGGAGGAACATCTTACTCCCAACCCCGGCACCTCGGCCTCAACGAAGGCCACGGGCAAAATCCACCACTTCCAAAAGATAGAAGTGGTTCTTGGTCTTCTGCATCATGTTTTGGTGCATCATCACATATCGTATAAGGGAAGAACTTAAAGAGAGTAGATGGGTTGCATTTTGGTTGAAATACATAGATGAAGCACAAAGGACACATTATTTTCTCCATCATCAAATGTGGTCATTGTCATCATCAATCGTTTGCATCAATCCATCCTCTCCATTTTGATCCTTAGCATCTGTTAGGGTTGGTTATGCTCATCACAAAGGCATAGCCGACATTTAGTGTGAAAGATGTGAGCGATCATGCATATCCAACGACTGTTAGATGTTGGAGCGGATGATATGTAATAGATTAGGACTATTAGATCATGTAGATGCATTTGATGTTGCTAGTACTCTACAGTAAGGTAAATGTAAAGCATTTCTTGAATGAATGAATTATCAATTTGTTTGATACTTCTTTTGATTGAATCATATAACTTGATACTTCAACTTGGAGGAAACAAATGACACTCTTGACACTTTAAACTCGGTAGAAACAAGCTTTAGCACTTCAAACCAAATCTCAAGCGAGCAGAGCAGACACTCGCAAAACAAAACAAACACGAGAGAAACACACAAACCAACAAAGAAACACACTAAGATTACATTAGCGAGGTTAGAGTTAGTTAAAATCAACCAAATATACAAAATTACATAGCAAAATGCAAAGTTATACACAAATCCTCCCACAGGCATATGCCTCCCACGAGGCCTATGCCTCCCTTAAACTTTGCGGTTAAGGGTTAAGCATGCCAATATGGACCACAAGGTGTTGAAACCTTGGTCCTTCAAAAGCCTTTGTTAACAAATCGCCACATTATCATCGGTATGAATTTTGACCACATTTATCAAATTTTTATCATATGCATCTCTTATAAAGTGGTGCTGATTTCAATATGTTTTGTTCATTGTGAAAAGCTGGATTTTTAACAATGCATATGGTACTTTGATTATCAATAAAAATTGTTGTGTTCATGAAATTGTACCCATAATCCAACAAGCGATTTTGAATCCAAAGAACACATCATGACAATTTGCGTGACAACATACTACCTTGATAGATGAGGTAGCCACAATAGTTTGTTTCTTGCATTGCCAAGAAATCAATCTCTTTCAAGGAATTGGCAACCTCCGGTGGTGGACCTCTATCCGATTAGCACCGGCATAGTCACTATCACTATAAGCTTCCAACTTAAAGGAGACTCTTTTGGGTACCAAAGACCTAGAAAAGGTTGGCCTTTGAGGTACTTAAAGATCTTCTTATGACATTGAGATGGGAAGTCGGTGGAGTAACTTGATGTCGTGAACAAACACTCACGACAAATGTAATATCGGGCTGGAAGCTGTTAAATACATCAAAGACCCAATCATAGACACTGTATAAATGAACATTCACGGTGGATCGGCTTCATTGTTGGTCTTTGTCTTTGGAGCTTCATAAGGTGTAGTGGCGATCCTTACACCCTCCATACCAAACTTCTTCAAGATGTCCTCACATATTTGTCTGGTGATAAAGATACCATCGGGTTTCTTGAACTTGAAGACCCAAAAGAAAGTCATCTCTCCCATTGCACTCATCGAAACTCTCCTTCATAAGCTCCTCAAACTCCCGCACCAAGCTTCCTTTGTGGATCCAAAATAATGTCATCCACATACACTTGCACAAGAATTATGTCGGTGGAATTCTTCTTTAGGAAAAGAGTCTTATCAATTGCACCTCTTACGTAACCATGCTTGTGAAATGTAGAAGCCTAGCATACCGGGCTCGGGTGCTGATGTAGTCCATAGAGAGCTTTGACCACCTTATAAACATGATTAGGATGATCGGATCTTCAAATCCTTTAGGTTGAGTGACATACACCTCCTCTTCAATTTCACCATACAAGAAGGCTCCTTTAACATCCATTTGATAGACCATAAAGCCCATATAGGATGCATAAGCTAAGAAAATCCGTATAGCCTCAACTCTTGCCTTTGGTGCAAACACTTCATCATAATCGATCCCTCCTCTTGTCTATACCCTGTGCAACTAATCTAGCTTTGTTCTTAATGACAACACCCGAGCATCTCTCTTATTCTTGAATCCATTTAGTCCCAATAGCATACTTACCATCGGTAGTGGTACCAATATCCAAACCTGCTGATTTTGAAATTGTTGCATCTCATCTGCATTGCTTCAAGCCAACTTGAGTCTTCAAGAGCACGAGTAACCTTGGTTGGTTCCACTTGTGAGAGAAAACAAGCAAGCAGACAATGTTGATAGTCGTGTGATTGTCTCTCTGCGATTGGAGACATAAGAGATAAAAGCCACGACCATATTTAGAGCGCGCCACGGTACCTCTTGTTCTAACGGTGCATTAGGATCACCAATTATATTAGGCGTGGATGAACATTGTTGATCCTTGTAGTAGTGGTGGTGTTGACATCAATTGAGGAATCAAGATTAGTCACGATGGGTTCAAAGTCGATATCATAGGAAGGTGTGTTGAAGATGCACCTTTAGGTTGATGATGACCAAGATCGAAGGTTTGGAAACCTTGTATAAGGTTCTCAAGGTGCATTGACACTCTAGTAGAAATAGGAGTAGAGGCAACATGTCTTTCGGCCGAATTGGAGAGGTGAGGAGAAAGCAGAACCACTTTCGGTGAATTGAATGTTCCTTTGATTGCTTCACTTGTACTATTTTCAACATTCCTCTCGACATCTAAATTGGTGCATACTCTTGTTTCTTGATCTAGCAAGGTCCTCGGCATAATAGAATTCATCTTCACCCACATCGGTATAATCTTTAGAAGTGTCACCTACAAAATTGTTAGGAGAGAAGGAAGGTACTACAATGGGTTGTTCATCATCATCGGACCCTTTGTCGAATGAGCTTCAAAGTTTACGCACTAGTAGTTGGAGATGCTTGAATCGCATTTTGGTTAGCCATATGTCTAGCATAACCCAAGTGTCGGTCAAGTAATCAAGATCAAATGACCAAACATGACCACGTCCTTGAACATTAGGCTTGTCTTCAAGATACCTCAGATTCAATGTCTCCTCAATCTTCTTAGCGGATACATTGTAAACCTGTATGCCTTACTATGAGCGAGAATACCCCACAATGTAACCATCATCGACTTTCTCATCAAATTTGCCCAAAGGATCACTTGGTATTCAAAATTGTCACTTGGCGACCAAGCGGTTTAAGGTAATGAATAACAGGAACTTTTCAAAAAAGTTCATATGGTGTTTTAAGGTGTGGCCTAGTAATGGACACTCTATTTAGAACATAACAAAAGTTGTACCAATGACCTCGGTCAAAACATGGTAGGAAGTTTAGAGTGCGCTAGCATTGATCTTGCGACCTCTATTAAGGTTCTATTTTTCTTTACGCCACCCCATTTTGTTGAGGGTTCTTGGAGTGCTATAGTCCTTTTGATTCCCTTTAACTGCGAGTTCTATTAGAATGGCATTTTGAACTCTGTACCATTATCACACCTAATTCCTTTCACCTTTTGTTCAATGATTCTCAATAAGGGTAATGAAGTCTTTCAATATTTGGATGTTTCATCTTTGGTCCTTAGAAAGAATACCCAACAAAATTTGCTATAACCATCGGTGATCACCGGACAAAAATATTTATGATCAATGCTTCTCACTTTAGTTGGACCAAAGCAGATCCATATGAAGCGGTGAAGAGGTTCGAAATAATGGTTCTTCTCATATGAGAACACCTTTGTATGAGGCTCTGTCTTTGCTTTCCTTTGTTGCATGCAACACAGTTATGATCATTGGTGAATACTTTGGCGGAAGACCTTGAACAAGGCCCGTTTTGAAAGGCTGGTTAATGGTCTTAAAATTGACATGGGCCATCCTTACATGCCATTTGGTGGACTCATCCACGGATGCTTTAGCCACCAAACATGTTAAGTCACTTCTTGGTTGGACATTAGTTAAGTTGAATGTATCTGATTGTATTGCGAGGAACCTTGATGAGAATTGAAGTTTCTTACGGGAGTTTGAAGTCTTTAGACGAGCACAAGACATTCATCCTCTGTGAAGAGTACTTTGTTCTTAGTGTCACAGATTTGTGAGGCGAAAACAAATTGAAGTGTTGAAGTTCCTTGACATAGTAAACATTCTCAAAATCCGGTGAGGTGTTTTGATGGTCCCTTTTCGTAATTAGTCCATCACTTCCTCCAAAGGTTACATTGCCTCCTCCTTCAATAGGTACAAAGTTATGCATCATGTCCTGTTTCGACATACTTCTAGAACAACCACATCAACAATTCCAACATCTTTATGCTTAAGGGATGATCCTACAACAACAACAAAAATATCTGAGAAATTAGTACACTATGGAGGCTCAGTCATTCTTGACTTGAACACGCCTTATGGATCATATGAGTTGTGCCATGTAGAAGTATAAGATCCACTATTGTTCTTGGGTTTCCAATGAAACTTAGGTCCTGTTTATTCCAAGAACAACTTCTTGAGGTCTTGACAGATATCGATACCCTCTCCCATCGGTCATAGGGTTAACATATCTAGGCCAATAACCATTTTAAAATATTCACTTGGTTGGTTGAACATATGGTTTTACAATTGGTTTCCTCCAAGAAAAGGAGTATTATAATTTGTATCTTGTGGAACATAAGGTGGTATATCATTTACATTTGTCCACATTGGTCTAGATTTCCTAGAATCACCACACCTACTCATCCTTTGCTCATGATAATCACAATCCTTAATTAAATGAGATTTACTTCACACACAAAACATTTCTTGATTAGAAGATTTATTTAAACCAAAAAAGTATTCTTACAAGCGAGTATTCAAACCAAAACCATGAAAAGAATTGTTTTAACAAGTACTATTATGCAAAGAATTAAAATGCAAGTCTTGAGGCAGCTGTCTTGGAAGTGGATTCCTTGGCGACAACTCGACATGCTTATTGGTAGTCTTGGGTGCGAGGCATGGGTGAAGACTTGGGAAGGCGAGGCTTGGGAAGGTCGGACTTGGGAAGGTCGGACTTGTCATTTGAATCACACTCTGTAGACCCTTGCTTGGAGGACTTGTCCTTTGTTAACACAAGAGACAAAGTCATTAGTAGAAGTATTAGGGTGCGGCATGTCTCTTGACTTTTGCCATACGGATGGTGTGAGCCATCAAAGTCTTTAAGAGTGGAAAGGTCAATGGGCATATGCTCACCTCTAATTGGTCCACGTCTGACATGTAGGTCACCTTCTTTCACAAAATTAGCTAGGCTCTTGATGTAGATTTCGTGTGTCATCCCTAGCTTCTAAGCCTACATATTTCTTAAAGCCTAAAGCCCTTTGTAGAATTGGGAGCTTGACTACTATAAATGAGACTAGCTAACTTATTACCATTCATCATCCATTCTTTATGCCTAGCAATTTCCTCCTTAAGTTTCTCCTTAAGCTCTAGATTTTCGACTCTACATACGCTCTTAACTTCTCGGACCATTTTAATTCATTTGTAGCACATTCGAGATCTCTTTCTAAAACACCTATTTTCTCATCATAAGCTATTTCATTCTTACGAAACCAAACCTTTTGTCTTTCTAGTGTTTTTAAAGCACTGTTTATAAGCTTCTACTTCCACATAGCATTCATTATATTTAGGTTCCATAATATCATAAGCTTGTTTGAGTTCATTATAACGCTCACTACAACCAAACACACAGTTTTGTACACGAGAGATGCCCATCAAGGCAATCGATCATGCCTATCCTCGAAATACGACTTGCAATCAACCCAACATTATCGGGACCATCATTATCGGCCTCCTCATGTTGCTTCCGGTCCACATTGCTATCAAGAGTGACCAAAGCGGTTGATCCCTTTGAAGTTCTGCCTCCTTACGACGTCTGGCGATAAGTAGAGTATCTTGTCTCATCACTAGCTTTCTGTCTTTGCATTCTCTAGAAAAGTGACCCATCTGTTGACATGTGAAGCATTTAACCTTCCTTTTGTCAAACCTTTTTGGATCGCGTCCTTTGAATCAAACCTTACGCGACTGCGCTCAAAGGTCTTGATATCCATGGAAAGCATGGCCACTTGCCACCTCGACTTCATCTCTTCCATCTCAAGCGGGTCCACTGATCAAAATCCTCATAAGCCGGTTCTGCTGAGGATCATAATCGACAAAGAAGGATCCAAGTACATCTTCCATAATGTTGCTTGATTTAGGTGAGAACTTGATGAAGGAGCGGCATTAGATGATGATGGATATGGGCTTGGACCATAGCTAGACTTTGGAGTAGAGGCTCCAACAAATGCGATATGACTAGCGAAGAAGATGATCGAAAAGGGCTTCTTACATCATGTTCAAGAGCTTTAAGTTTGTTATCTGACTCATCAAAGGTCATCATGTCCAAACCACCTTTAGCTTTTAAAGCTATGCTTACATGTAGCGGGATGGAGGTAATGACCTCGAAACTTAGAGTTCTGATCATCATTATCCGGCTTTGCACATGGTGATTCAATGACTTAAAATCTTGTGAAACTTATCATAGCCCTTGTGAATTCCTTCCTCTTGAGAGATTTGAAAGTCTGGCTGTTGTCTTAGCATGGACTTCTTGAGTCTCCTAGACTCCTCATTCCCACGAACTTCGCCTTAATTGCTAACCATATATCCTTAGCATCTTGCATGAAGTGAAAATCACTCAAGTGATCCTCGGGAATAGCTTGCGGAAGAATAGTTCGACCTTGGTTTCTCTCTGAGCCGACAACTCTTGACGAGTTTTGGGAGGAACATTCATCATATTACCAATGACATCCGTGGTAGTTCTCTTCAAATTGTTCCCTTCATAATTATCGCCATAGATTCCAATCAATGTTGGAGATCCATTTCGCATCTTCATCGCCCAAAGATCATATTCCTCCCTTTTAAGGTAAGGAAACTTAGCATTGCTATTAGAGACTTAGTTGTTGCGGATGGGTGGAGTTTTGGTTGTTGGTGAGTTCGGTATCAACATCCGAACCGGGCATGATGATTTTGTTATGGTTGTATGGGTGTTTAGAAAAACTTGTCCTTAGTATCGTAGAGACTCTCACGAGGCTCGATACCACTTGTTGAAACAAAGCAGACCTTGATAGATCTTGAGCTCGTGGATCGTTATGTATGCCTATGTAATCACAAGCACAATAAAGACAATCTCTACTACTTATATTTATCGTGAATATAAACACAAGTAATAACTAAGAACTTCTTGATCCTCTATGGATCTTTATATTAACTAAAGCGAGTTTTCCAATCGGTACATAACTCATTCTAATGTGTTCCTTTTATAGATAAGGAACCTAAACAATATCGCTAAACCGTTTCCCAAAAGCGTATAATCATAAAACTAAATAAGATATACACAATCACTTCCTAATAAAGCTCATGTATATCCACACTAAATAAACTAAACACGGAATAAACACTTCATGAAACAGACTATTAACTATTATACTTGAGATTATGTCTTTGAGAATCCACTCTTCTTGATAGAAACACTTGGCATTAATTTGACATAATCCGGACTTCACATAATTCCCAACACTCGGGTTGAGGGCCGCATGCGAGTGCTCCTATGATTGCCGAGTTCTGACTGACCTTGAGCGACTTGTGGTTCCTGTTTATATGATAGGGAGACTAGCTATATTATTGGCGCCGGTTCATTGTCCCGTTCTTTAAGAGATGTTCGATAAGGGTTGACCGGTTTAGGAAGTGTCTCACTACTCAACGACCTACCATTCTTGATGTTTACAATTGTTTAGTTGATCCTTTATCCGCCCGAAATGTTATGGGTGCGGAAGGACTTTCAAGCGTGAGTTGGCTTTGGTTTCTACCACTTCTTTGCCATTGGCACTTGTTTCATTGTTCTGCTATTCCCGATAGTGTTCATGTTGTTCTGCTAGGCCTCTTTCCACCGATGATTATGATGTTGGTGAAAATAGTGTTCTGATTAATGTTGCGGGTAGTTCTCATCCTGAGGCGAGTGAGACCGCTTCCGCTTTGCTCTCACCAGAAGCGAGTGGAGCTGATTTGGAGCAAAACTAGTTTCTTTTATGTTTGGATATTTGTAATTCCTTGGACAATATTCAGTCTTATGTGGACTATGTCTTTGAATGTTTATGATGGTTGCGTGCAACCTTTTTATTTTTGTTTCTGCACGTTGTTTTATAATTTGTGCAGTGCTATTATCTTATCGTCACATACGGATATGTTTGTTTGTAATAGTCTTTGTTGAATAATTTTGGGTTATTCTCCCAGTATTGGGCTTGCAATACCTCTTATGTACTTTGGTGATTTATGTTGTTCACCTTTTCGTTATACGAGATAACTTTCTTTCGTTATTCGGGAATAAAATTCTCTGGGTCGTGCCTAGTCATGTGCTTGCGCATCTTATGCACTTGATCAAAATAAATTTATTGAAAAAATAAAACAATGAAGGTAGCTAATCTTCACTTTTTTTTATTGATTTGACATATTTCAAAATACATTACAAAAATTGGTAAATTCAAATACATTATACATTTTCTCTATTGCCAATTGCTCTTACCCTTTTTATCCAAGTCTTGTGGCTGCTGGAGCCATGTCTCTTCCATAACTTTTTTGATGACGAACATCATTTTTCGTTGAAGCTATGTTCCTCAAAAGTTTCCTTCAGCGATATTTGCTCTTTCGGAAATCTGCTTTAGGGATTACCCGTGATGGGTTGTCTTGCTTATAATAGTTGTAATTTTCGTTCTTGAAGAATTTTCCTGGCGGAATATGCTTTTGCTGAAGTTGTTTACGTCTTTCTGAAGGGGTTTCTTACGGAGTGGTTCTTTGAGGTTGTAATTTTCCGTTGGCTTTCCTGGTGCGGGTATTGTGCCTTTCTCTTCTGAGTCCGGAATCCTTCTTCTTGTCTGCTATCCTTTTCTTGAAGGATTTTCCGGCGGCTTGCTTCCTCGTGGAGCTGCCGTGTTCTCCCGATAGGTTCCCCGCGGAATTATGGGGCTTGTAATTTTTCCTTGAAGGGCTAGAATACTCTCCTCGTGCGCTATTCTTTTTAGCAATGAGCTTACAATCTCAGAGGGCATACAACAAGTACGTAAGACCTTTCAAGGGCTTCCGTTTGAATCCGCCATTCTGCGTGGTAGTGGTAGGGCTTTTAGTAAGATAGCCTTTCCACCCACGTAGTTTTTATTTTATCCCGCACCCGCAAGTGGTCGTCTTTACCTTAAACCCGTCTATCCAACCCGATCCGCTGAATTGGTAGACATACACTTGCTTGGGGGGGTGCAACAATGTAAGAATGAAGGCATAGTTTTCATCCTCTGTTGCTTGCCGTTGTATGGAAGCATCTTGTTAATTAAGGGTCGCTTTATGCATTGCATTTCCCTAACCTCCTTTGTTTCCATTCCTAGGGACCCACCTCTTCGACATTCTATCACTCCCAACGACCCCATTCCGTGATATAGTTCCTTCTTCCCTGGTGAAGACCAAGGTTAGCGAGGCACTGCACTTTCAAGATTCCAAATGGCTAATGAGAGTCTAATTGGTATAAACTCCCACCTTTGTGCGCCATATGGTCCGAGCAGCTCCTAGAATCTTCGTGGAAATGGGTTTTGGTGAAGGAGTGTTGTGAAGGGTTGTGGGGTGGGTTATTAGTCGGCATTTTAGAACGACTAATTGTTATTAGCAGTCATTTAAGAAAAGGTTTTAGTTGCCGCATGGTCTGCTTGGCTTTTGTGTTTTTCTTTCGTTTTTTCGTTTGGAGGTAAAGGTTTGGGCTATGTATGGGCTTTTTGGAAACAACCGTATGTAAGTAACGTGTTGCTATTGAGGGCTGGTTGTATTCCTTCTACACTATGTGCCATTGCACTCTTCTTCTGAATAACATCTTCAACTTCCTTCAAAGTAACTTTTAGGATTTTCTTGGGATTTTTGTGTTAGGATGTTTGGTGCTAAAGGATGATGTTTTCTCTTTTGCCTTTTCTGCCGTTCCCCCTTTTTTACCTCATGCATTTATAGCGAAAATTTTACTGTTCTTGCAATCGCTAGCATTTACTTTTTCCTACTATTTGATAGGTTGACACGTGCCTAGGCTCGTAGCCTGGGGGCCTGATTTTCCTGCTGGATTTGACATAAAATTTCTTGGGAAGGAACGTAAATCTGTACTTTCAGATTTTTTTTCCTGTTTGAACATTTGGATAAGGTTTATCCTTTTGTTTCTGCCCTTTCCTGGTTTTTACCGGGAGCTTTCCTTTCCAAAAGCCACGTCCTTCCCCAGATTTTTGTTATTTTTCAAGTTGTGGTATTTATGTTTCGTGTCCGCCGCGATTCTTTGCTTGTTTTTTTTGGAACGTTGCGCTTCCCGGAACCGATTTTTGTTGAGCCGTAGGATTTTGGATCCTTGATTCTTTGGGAATAACCTCCGTAGGGCCTTTCGTGAATGCGGTTAGTGTTACACCCTGATTTCCGGTTTGACCGGAATTTACTCGGTTTTTAAAACTTTGACTCGAAATGTTTGACTATTATATTTTCTCATTAAACTCTTGACAAAACCATGACATTTAACCTTTGACAATCCTTATATAATATGTAATTTATTACTTCTTTAATCAATAACATTTGACTTTAACAAAACAATTATTTGAAACTGTATAGCGGGTTGACGCCGTCGCTTTATAAAGTGCGACGTCGTCACCCTTTAATCGGGACCCAAAACACTTTCAGATTTAACAAGCGATGGCGCAAGGGATTTAAAACCCGACGCCGTCTCAACTGGTTCGGAAGCCGTTGCCACAAAAGCGTGACGCCTTCGGTCCACGAGATGTCTTATAAGTTAACAAAATGTCTTATAAGTTATAATAAACATCCTTTAATATACAAAAAGGTTACTTGACCCGTTTGACTTCAACATGGGTAAGAAATATACTTTAACCCAAACACTCCAAAAATACTATAACGATTATGACCTATACTTGACAATTGACGATACATTTACAAGATCATAAATACTCTCGGGGGTACTAACTTATCACATGAGCTCGGTGTCTACCTACCTCCTAATATCATATATTGACAAACTTCCTTGATCAAACCATGATCCTACATCCCATCCAAGCCATAGTCCTTCCAATATACATGAACCTACAAGAACATAGCAACTATAACATGTAAGTAATTACGCTTAGCAAGTAATTGGCTAATATATGTTCAATAAATACATCTTTATAACATCACAACCACATAATTATAACACAAAACTATTCAATTAGCACACAAGACATCTAACCCATACCTTAGCCATTCAAAAATTCCAAAACATATCTATAACCACTTAACACAACATTAATCACATGCTATAACATTTTCATATTAAACACATAGTAACCAAGTTACTTAGCTTAGCTAGCCAAGCTAAGCTATTATGGGATTATCATCATCTCCATCATCAACCTCATCCAAAGCTAACATCCTTAACACATAATCATAATACACTTAAAACATCATCAATTAATCATAGTTATGGTTTACACAACCATTTGGCTTACATAAATAACTTCTAATCATCATATAATCATATATTTATTATGTGATGATTCAACCCATAGATTACTCAACTCTTAACCATAATGAAATTCTTGTAAGATTACTATAATTCTTTTTAATCAAACCTTATGATCATAATATGATCATATTCAATTTACCCATATACTCCAATTTAATCAAAAGGGGTTTCACCCAATTAATCTATAATATCTCAATTAGTGATTAAAAACATAATTACCCAAAACCCCCAACTTCGGTACATGAACCCTAACTTTTCAGTTCATAATTAAATACAATTAGGGATACTTACTTGCACAAAGATGATGGATACTAGTTTATAACTTGATTGGAAACACTAATCACATCCTAATTGATCATCAACCTTACCATCATTTTCCCTCTCTTTTTCTAAACTAACTTTTTACCAACGACCTGTAACTTTTGAGAAGTTAGGCTTTAATACATGAAGCCTTCTTCATTATAAAGCTATTTCACTATTTGGCACTTTTGATCCCTCAAGTCCCTTTCTTTCTATTTTGGCCACAAGATACTTATATTAAGTTTACTATATGGCAACTTAGGTCCCCCCCTCATTTATATAACTATAATATAACATTTATTAATTATTAGTTCGACTATCGGGTTAACTAGTCAATCTCGTCAAGTCCTTAGACCATATCCATCTAGAGTAGGGCCTATTTGTATTTCGGGATACAGGTGTAACAATTCTACCCACCATATTTAGATTTCGTCCCCGAAATCTCTTGTCTATTACCATTTAATCCCATCTTACACCATGTCACACAAACAAGCTCCAAACGCATTTACTTTATCATAAAAATTTTATAACAATACATCATTATGTCATCCGAGACATAATTTATCAAAATCAAATATCCCCATAATCAATTTCTTACCGTTACATTCACATATACCATCACGGTAATATTATTTTATCTTTGCATAATTCAAATTTGAACAAACCCTTCCATATTTCACTATAGTATTTCATATTTTTGTAACCTCATTACTTATAATGTATTATCATTGGCATAACATTCTCATAAATTTTCACAATTTTAAAGACCGAAATGGTCTTATTTAAGTTACTACATGCCCCCAAGGCATACTATAACACAATTCAAACATTTTAAATTTATTCATTATTACGTCCATGTTCATTACTTACATTGCATCATCATTCAAGTTTCATTTATTATACTTTACGTTTCGAGTTTTTATAACCTTAAGTTTCACATAACGACTCTCACTTAGGGTACGACATGGAACTCCTATTCCCTCTATCCTATTACCTTAAGGTGTCTAGTTAGTATTAGAATTTTATTTCCTACTCCACCGCCCTAGTCATGCCATGTCGAAAACATAAGCCTACTCATTTATACTTCTTCATTTACATGGAGGCGTCCCAAACAATGTAAATCAAGAAATATAAACTCGTAGTTCGGTGACTCATAATTTCTCTACTTAAATGAAAAGTGTTGGGAATTATATTTGAGTTGATTATGACAAAATATGAAAGATGAATGACTTATGAAGACAATTGATGAAGAAAGAAAGACAAGGGACTTACTTGCTAAAGAAGAATTTATTATTTAGTCCCTAGTAGTCAATTGTAACCCTAGACTCTCTAGTATATAAAGAGAGGCAGGGAATTAGATTTAGTGTGTGTCAAGATGTGAACACCATTAGTAAAGGTGTGTGTGTGTACAGGCGTTTAGGGGACGCCTAGGGTTTTAGTTAGTTTGTTAGTTCCTAGGCGTATGTTCATGTAAACGCCTATGTTAGTATTTAGTATATTAGTTTGTTAGTTCCTAGGCGTATGTTCATGTAAACGACTAGGTTATTAGTTTAGTTAGTAGACGTGTTCTTATAAACGTCTAATATTAGTAAAGTGTTTATATTTAGAGATGATGACGAAGAACTTTGTTAATAATAACAAACGATGTTTTCTTATTCCGCTGTGCATGTTATTAGTCGTTGTTATTGTTATCCCCTAGAGCTCATAAACGATCTTATCAATTGGTATCAAAGCGGGTAGCTCTTGATATAGGGATCTACAAGGTTTTTCGAAGAAAAGATACAAAATTCGAAGCTGTTAAAATTTTTCGTATCTTTATGCAGGGCTGTTTTTAAACAGCGATAACTTTTTCGTTAACCGTTGGATCGGGACGAAATTTTAGGTGAACGTTCTCTATATGACAATCTAACTTTTCACCGGAGGGATCTTCGATCTGAGCTTCCAGTAAAAAGATATAAGGCGTCGAAGTTGGCTGCTGAAGGGTTTTTCTAAAAATCGAATTTTAGGGTTTTTATGAGGTAATCGTATTTTTGGAATCAACCTTTATATTCATGCTTGGTTTATAATCTTGCACATGGTCTTCTCGTTCATGATTTGTCGAAACTATTGCATGAGATTTTAGATTATCACTATAATTAAACGTGTAAACATGGTCAGTGCATGCATTCAGTTTACTTTTTGAAGATATCTCATATGTTTGTGATTGGTGGACATATTCAAGCATGACTACTTTGACTTTGCTTGATGGGTAATTGCTTTGATTGGTCGATGTGAAATATTATACGAATAAAAGTTGAAGGTTTTGGAAGAGAGTATTGCTACGAGGAATTCATGCTGTATTTGTCATTAGTACAGCTCATGTTTGTTAATTGAAGATTGATGTTTAGGGTTTCTTTTAACATTGTATGGGAGCTGTTTAGTCAAAAATAAACCCTAATACGCTTGGTTGAATATTGGATTGTTTTCAAACCTGCTCATTGGTTATTACATGGGTCGGTGGATGAGGTATGTTATTGGGTCAATGTTAATGCAACATTATTATTATTAGAGCGAGGTTACTTGTTGAAGTCGGTTTATTGGTAAAACTGCTTAGCAAGAGCTTGAGACCGGTACATGGGAACCGATTGAACACGTTTGATGAACTTTGGGTCCGCTTTTATAGTAGCATTGGAGCATGATTACTACTAAACTAAGGATATTAGTGTCGCTATTTGTCACGAGTGCCGCTACTTATGTTACATAACGATGCTCAACAAGGAACGTCTTGCAATCTTTATTCTTTAAGCTGTTGTTACCTCTTATGAAATGCTACAAGTTTATTGACTCATTGCTGCGTACTCACGCTCTTCCTTGAAAGTACTTGCTCAAAATCTTGCTCGATCTTCAAAGTCTCGCTTTCGATTCAAAAGCGTTCATATTGCTATCAAGGTAAACACCGCCAAGAATCGCTGGTCCCAACCTTAAAATCTTGCTATTATCGCTACTTGGCACGGCTCGAAAGAAGTTAGTCTGTTTGCATTAGACGAGTTAATACGGTTCGTTATTGGTGCATGATATTTGTGTTTAAGGGTTTATGGATTGGAGCTTATAATGATCCTAAAACAAGATAGAACTAAGCGATGCTACACTTGTTCAAATATAGTTTTGATTGGTCGGTATAGTTCATGCACATGGGTGGAATTTGATGATACCTTGTTTGATACAATTATGCACTTTGGTGGATGTTAAATCTGATTGGTTCATGGATCGGTTGATATTAGATTGTGGGTACAATATTTAATTGTTACCTCCTAGCGTGTATTTGACACAAGATTTAGGTTGTGGGTTCACATGCAAGTGGGTCAGTAATATGTAAAGCTGGTAATGAAGAGCACGTGATATATTGTATTCTTATAGCTGGTTCATGATACTTATTGATCATAGGAGATCACGTGGGTTTGTATTGTTTCATTCAATTGGTTCTCAATTGATAGTACCCCTTGTACTACATTAATCAACATAGGATTAAAGAGGTGATAATGAGAGAGAATGGAGCACATGCATTAGTATTTTTATTGGTGTGGAATACGATTTGGTGAGCACAGATTTTGAGATGAGGATAATTTGGTGACATGTCAAAGTGCTAATTGATATTTGGTATGAGATTGTGCAAACGTAATACAAGGGCAACTAAGGAAGCAGTTTTGTTTGTAACTTTTATAAGCATGAGTTACAAAGTCTGAGGGGAAGTTCATATGGTTTTGAAGATCAAAGTTGCTTCTACTTAGCTTCTCCTAGAGGATTATGACAAAAAGGGGAAGAAAGGCGACAAAGACGGTTTTGCAACTTGAAGATTATTAGTGATTGCATGTTTAAGGGGAAGTTCTTATCTTTCATAACATCTTAACTTCAGGGGAAGTTTGTGCTTATTTGGTTTTGTCATAATCAACTAGGGGAAGATTGTTGGGAATTATATTTGAGTTGATTATGACAAAATATGAAAGATGAATGACTTATGAAGACAATTGATGAAGAAAGAAAGACAAGGGACTTACTTGCTAAAGAAGAATTTATTATTTAGTCCCTAGTAGTCAATTGTAACCCTAGACTCTCTAGTATATAAAGAGAGGCAGGGAATTAGATTTAGTGTGTGTCAAGATGTGAACACCATTAGTAAAGGTGTGTGTGTGTACAGGCGTTTAGGGGACGCCTAGGGTTTTAGTTAGTTTGTTAGTTCCTAGGCGTATGTTCATGTAAACGCCTAGGTTAGTATTTAGTATATTAGTTTGTTAGTTCTAGGCGTATGTTCATGTAAAGCGCCTAGGTTATTAGTTTAGTTAGTAGACGTGTTCCTATAAACGTCTAATATTAGTAAAGTGTTTATATTTAGAGATGATGACGAAGAACTTTGTTAATAATAACAAACGATGTTTTCTTATTCCGCTGTGCATGTTATTAGTCGTTGTTATTGTTATCCCCTAGAGCTCATAAACGATCTTATCAAAAAGGCGTCCCAATCCACTTAAATAAATAAATTATAAACCATCCTACTTGTGGAAAACTAGATGGGGGGTTGAATAGTTTACCGATTAAAAACTTTGTTTTGAAACTTATTGAAAGATCAATTGATATTGATCTTAGATATGTTATTGAATAGTAATCAACAATATATAAAGAGTAGATAAGGAAAGAAACAATCAAACCACAACAAGTTGTTTATAGTGGTTCGGTCTACAAGGACTCTTTTTCCTTGCCCTACTCCACTCCCCGAGTCTCACACTCGAGAGTTTAACTTCACTAGTCAACAAGCTCCTTTCACCGGCGGAGAAACCTTTACACTTCGCTTTCACACTATTTCTGACACTAAGCTAGATGTCGAGTTCTTTTCAAGGGTACAACCACTCCCACACATAATGTATTTTAAGGACTAAAATACTAACCACTCACACTCACAAGATTATGATGGTTTGGTACAATAATGATGTATGAATCAACACAAGATCATAAAACAACAAACAAACAAGACTTCAGCTTGAATGTACCTTGATCTTCTTTTGCTACAAAAGAGATCACTAATATGATATGAAACTGAGTTAGAAATGTTAGAGAGAAGGAATGTATGAGAATATGATAGAAAGGGATGAAAAATAACTTGGTTTGGCTTTGCTATTTATAGCCAAATTACTCAGCAGGCACCACGGACTACGGAATCCTCTAAAGGGTTCCGCTCGTGTTACAATTTGGTGCCGCCGGGGTCTGACAGCAAGATCACCAAAATCTTACCAAAGTCAACCATATCTATCCAAGATTGTGTAAGATATGTAGAGTCTAAATCTACACAAAGTATCTAGTGAAATCTTCTAAGGATTTCAATGATGCACTACATGATGTCATGTGTTTGTTTTTCTATTTTTAGAAAAATGATAAAATGTAAATACATATGTAATGTTTTGTTTTAAGAAACCAAAACATTCTTGAACTAAAAATACTAACATACATTATGGTTTAGAGTCATATCAAAATATGATTAATCACAATGTAAATGCTTGAGTGATGAAGATATTATTTGAAAAGCTTGTTTTAATATCTATTAAACTTGACAAGCTTTGAGCTTTATAAAAATTAAATTTAATTTTGTCGTTAACAAAACTTAGGTAAGGATCATAAAATATAAATAACGTTTAATGACGATATTTGTATTAACACTACTCATACGCTTCCGACGTAACACTAATACACAATTGTAACTCGCCTTAACAATTAAAATTCTCATTTATTAAAATTGGATCCTTTTTACTATGACACTCCCCAAAGGAGCCATTTCACATACCAAGGATATAGAGAATTCTTAGCCGATGAAGGCAATTTAATTTATCCCGAAGGATTTCTATAACTTTCTCTTTCCAACTCGTACTATAACTCATCCCGCAGGATTTACTATAAAAATAATTGTGATACCTTTCGAGTGGCCTGTAACATCACACTATAACAACATATAGGATCCAAGCTCTTATTACTTTATCATACTCGCAATTTCATCATTTCCATTTAATCAATACAATTTATAGGGCTTATGAGCCCGCTTTCCACACTTATACATTTACCACATGTTTAATCATTTCATCTTCTCATTAACCCGTCAACCCTCGTTGACCATTTTCACATTTTTACAATTACAAGTTTTAGTCTATTTGACTTTATCCACATGTAAACTTTTATAGTTTTGTTCTCAAAACACACCCTTATCCTTCAATATTTACCCATACACATTCTATTACATTATCACGACTTTGTCGTGTTTTTATTTTATCATTAACATCCACAATCTCTTTTGTATATTTTAGTTTGTTGCTTTTTCGTTAAGTAGCACTTGACTTTACCAATTTATTCCGCATTTAGACCCTACATAGGTCATCAACTATAAACACTCTTCTACGCATAATTGCATTTATTTCATATTAATTAATTAGCATCTATACTTTATCACTCTTATCTTTCAGTACAAGCTATCGAAAATTTAATATCATTCTATAAATTTTATATTTTTAGACACTTAACTATTATGTGTCAAATTTTAATTTTACATTTACACGTGTATTACAACACACAATAATATTACACTATAACGCGTCTATTATCAATTAACATTTATGCTTACCCATTACGTTTAATGACTTACAATTATCCCATCTCTAATACCATCATATTGGCTATCCATTAGCCATTCACATAATAAGACCATAGGTTGGTCATTAACACAACACGAGTCACACCTCATCTTTATTCATAATAATAACTTAATTATTATAATTTCGAACCATGCCTTCTATAGGCATTCGTACCATTTGTATATCTACTCAATTTTCTTTATAAATCCTTTAAGAATTAGGCACACAATCATATCACACCTACCGTCACCAACCACGGTGAACGGATCATAATTACTTACCACATCTATACTATAGCGCACAATTTTACACAATCATAAAACATTCATGGTGATTCATTCAACTATACACATATGGTCCACTATGGACCTACATCAATCACACATTATCACTATGACTTAATAAACTTGATAACGCTACACGCGTCGTTCGGGGTCAAAGGAACTTCCTTTTCTTGAGCAAGTTTTATAACACCCTAGGCGATGAACCTAATCGTTGTAGTGTAGTATTAGGGTAAGCCACCAGTATTGATATCGTTCTATGGGGAATAGGAATGCTAGTGAGAAGTTACTACGCTAAGGTTGGGGTTGAGGAAGATTATTTTTATCTTTTATGTTTTTAGGAAATGGAAAGGTACGAATCTCGGGGTTTGGATTTGGGGGTTGGTATTTCTACCGATTACACTACTTATCTAATTATCTAATCTAAGGTGTATGTAGTCTATGTCTAATTATTGTGTGCTCGTATGATAGTTTAAAGATGTGTTCACTTAGGTTTTATTACTCCTTAATTATCTCCTATTGATGGTTGAATTGTCACGTCCTTATTTTTAATCGCGTTGTGTGTCTAAAGTCGTAGGGTATGCGTTTATCCCTAACTCTTTGAACTTACCAAAGGGTCTCGTCTACAAAACCCTCTAGGGATTATAAACTCTAACTCTAAGGCACTCTTTGGATGGTTTAGCCTACAACCGCTCTAAGTGCTATAGCCCAAGGTTCACAAAGATTAATCAAACATTAATTACACAACGAATGACCTATCGCATTACTAGATCATTAATCAATTAAGATAAGAGACAACCAATCAATATTTAATAATTAAGTTTCATATTCCTAAGCAAACACACAAGTAAATTAGCGGACATGGAGAACATGCAAGCATACACACAAATAATTGAAGACATAATTGAATTAATGAAGTAAAACACTTATCTTGATGTAAGATAGGGTTTGGAACCCTAAAATCTTGTACAAGACGACCTTGGTTCGGTTTAGGTTTTACTCCAAAAGACTACACACTAAAACCGAAAAATTTGGATTCTATATATAATATTACAATCGCGACGGCGTCACCTTATGATTTGTGATGCCGTCGGTCGCCGTCATTAGGGTTTCGTCTTGGCCACGTTAGTCTTGCGACGGCATCACCTTGTGCTTGTGGCCGTCCTCTTGACCGACGCCGTGCGGATCAAATCTAGGCCGTCGAGTTGCGACGGCCTACTCTTTTAAAGCGACACCGTCACTTGAAAATAAGAAATTTGGCTTCGTGTCGTCACAAAATGCTCCGACGGCGTCATAGATTAAGCGATGGACGCCGTCACCTTGTATTTCAGTGACTTGAGTGTCTCGATTCTTGACTTTGGCCATTTTCTTCGTATATTCGCCTTTTCGTCCAAATAAGTGCCATTACTGACAATTTGCCTTCAAGAGACCTAAAAGTGAAAAGGAACGATATTAAGTAATAACGGATACAAAAGTGATCAAATAAGGGCTTAAACGACCCTCAAAAGGTACATTTTAAAACCTTATCAAATTCCCTACACTTGATATTTGCTTGTCCTCAAGCAAATGTGCTTTAGCCAATTAATTTATAAGTTAGGGGTCATGAAGCATTGGTTTAAAATAGTCCACAACACATATAAGCCCATAAAAGTCATAACAAGCACGAAAATTACATATTAGCACCTCACATGGGGTGTTTGGATACTCGCATCTCTCGGGTGTATATGAAATAAACAAGTTGGAAATGGAAGATAAACACTCATTAACCGGTCCTAGTACATAGATTACCATAGGCTTGAGAATAGATCAAACCTCCATCGCTTTGGCGTAAGCACCTAGGAAAGACTATCAAAGAGGTCTTTAAAGGGTTGTAATGTTAGGCTTACGGTAGGGAAACAAAGGGTTTGGTGGGATAGGCTATTTTGTGGTGGCAAGTCAAAAATCTCTATGTTACAAACATACAAAGAATGGCGTTGCTAAGCCAAGACTCGACACTCTAAACTCTAGATAACTGAAACAAACAAACATAAATTTAAATGATAGATGTAGGATGGTAGCCCGTATGTTTTTTTTTTTTTTTTTTTTGAACACTCTATTTTTTTTTCTTTCTCTTTTTCTATTTTTTCGATTTTTTTTTTCACACACTTTTACTCTACCATCCTTTACGGTAACATCAAAATGATAGGGATTTAAAGGCACATCCCTACACTTGAGTTTTTATTACTCTAACACTAATTTGACCCGAATTGAAAAGATCAAAACACTTGGGGTACGTTATTACGCAAATAAGGGAATTTAACGTTCCCTTCCGGTCATTTCATAAACATTAACTTTTTCCCATGAGTCCCAATCGTCCCAAAACTGTGTACAAAAGATATGACTCGACTTAGCAACTCAAGCAAGCAACTAGATAATTGAACTAAGGGTTTAGGGTGATAACAATAATGTACTAAAAGTGAGTGCATACTAGGTAGGCTAACGCGATTTGGGTGTATATTTGGGGGTGGGGTGTAAACAATGCTCTTCATTGATAATCCGGAAAAACAGAAACATCACGAGAACCGCGAAAAGGATAGGCTCTGAGGGGTTAACTAGGGGTATCGTGTACTAAATATGAGTACAACGCAAAGTTGTGGGGGAATTACTCAACCGATGTGGAAGAAGTAATTATATTACGGGTATCAAACAAAGGTTATCCTAATGCCTCTTATCATTTAGTTATTCCTAACTACACAAGTGTAGTCTTACTAGCGATCTCGGAATGCATCACAAAACAAGTTCTAGAATCTATTATACTACCGGTTCACACTCTAAGCATTAAAGATGAATGCTTTAATTCCTACTAATCTAAGGGCGATCCTCACATTTTGGGTAGAATTTAGGTGGTAAAGGGTTTTTGTGCTAGTCATGCAACTTGCTATCCGTGAGACGCTTTTGTTAAGACTAATGGCCCACTCCTATATGTCATGAAAAATTTTAAATTTAGTGCCAAAATTACCCTAACCGACATTTTCTCATGGTTTATTACACAATTAAAATTGTTAAAGCAAATAGTCAAGGATAAGCATAGTTTCTAAGTTCCCGTTTTATTTTCCCTCCCTACACTTAAACTAAACATTGTCCCCAATGTTCCCCGAAAGTATCAAAGTTATGATAATGGAAGGTAATTAAAAACGAAAGAAACTAGTACTCCCCTGATTAGCTCGGTAGGATCCGTGTGTGAAGTAGTGGTTAAATCCTTTCCAAGAAAAATGTATGCGTGAAAAGCTCCTTCCAATCTTTTGTTTCTACTTCTTGATAAATAAAACCTGCACATTTGAAGAAAACAAATGAAACCTTCACGTAAAATAGGCGGTAATAATATATATAAGACTCTACTAAACTAGGATATAATGCTTGTGGAATGGATGTTTCTGAATTTACGGAAAATTAAGACACAGAAAATTCCAAAAATTTATAAGTAGCTCGAAAACGAGAAAAAGTAATCTGTTGTTTTACTCCTTCACGACGTCGTCAGTTGCGATCTGACGCCATCGGGTTATCGACAAAAGCGATCCGTGATTTTACGGAAAAATTACGAAAATTACATCTTTAGAATCTGAAAAATTTCGCAAAACATCCATTATGACTCGATACAAGCATTTGACTCGAACAAACACATATATATCTTTTAATGAATTGCTATTCTCATGTTTACGTTTCTTTGAAAACGCGTGTAATCCTCCTACACTTATCCTTTATGTAAAATACCTTTATATGCAATTAAGGCGAGGTTAAAAACAAAATAAAGCATTTTACAAATTTAAACATGAGAATAAGTAATCAATAAAAGATATATGACACTAACAAGCAAACAATTAAGCATGGGTTGCCTCCCACGAAGCGCTTTTCTTTATTTATGAGTCTTGTAGCTAGACTCGTAGTCGTGCTTACTACGTTGTCTCGTTTTGCATTCTTAATGAGAATTCTATCATATTGACAAAATTTTCATCGACTCTGTATCTAGGCCCGAGGGTCAAGCAATCCTTATAATAAAGCCTCCTTCTTTCCCACATAAATTTATAACCTCTTTCAACATCGTCCTTGCTTTTGTCCTCAAAAGCTTTGATGTTGTCTCGTTCAAAAATGGGTAGATGGCCATATTCATTTGTTTTCCAAGGCATCCTATAAGTGATCTCATCGGTTCCTCCCTTAAACCTAACCGTTCCATCATACTTGTTATGGCTCATTTTAGATGATTCAACAAACGGTTTTCCTAGCACTACGTGGGATAAGCTATAGTCAATGACGCATCCTACATCTTCTAGGTAAAGACATGTACATCCTTGACTCTTCCCACAAAGTTGCAAACTCCACCTGGATACTTAGGGTCTCTCCTAATATTAAGCCGCTCATTCATAATGTCATTGTAAACAGCAGATGACATCACATTAATGGGAGATTCCGTATCTATGTAAGCATGGTCGACACTCCTATATCCGATCATACAAGGGATTTTAGGTTCCAAGGATTTCCTCTCTAATCTTGGGCATATCCTAATGATAGGTGATCGGGATTATCGATTATGTATCGATGGTAGGCAACCTCTTCCTTAGTGGGGTAAAGATTGAAATAAGAACTATCTTCTTCATTCACGTTCATCTTATTCAGCTTCCTAAGTTCTCCAATACGAGCTCGAAGTTGGTTGGCCAAAGCTGGGTCAAACAGTGGGTATTTGTTTGGTAGTAGAGTGTTGTTTGGTGGTTCATCACCTTCCATGATGAAAAGTGATGGGGTTACGAACAAAGGTCACGAAGAAGGGGGATAGACTATGAGAAAGCTAAAAATTGAGAAAAATTTCTTGATAGGAATCAAGCAAAGAAACCTAAACGAGGTGGACTACTAACTAGCTATTCTATTCCCCGGCAGCGGCGCCAAAAACTTGATAACGCTACACGCGTCGTTCGGGGTCAAAGAAACTTCCTTTTCTTGAGCAAGTTTTATAACACCCTAGCAAGTGAACCTAATCGTTGTAGTGTAGTATTAGGGTAAGCCACGGGCATTGATATCGTTCTCTGGGGAATAGGAATGCTAGTGAAAAGTTACTACGCTAAGGTTGGGGTTGAGGAAGATTATTTTTATCTTTTATGTTTTTAGGAAATGGAAAGGTACGAATCTCGGGGTTTGGATTTGGGGTTGGTATTTCACCGATTACTCTACTTATCTAATTATCTAATCTAAGGTGTATGTAGTCTATGTCTAATTATTGTGTGCTCGTATGATAGTTTAAAGATGTGTTCACTTAGGTTTTACTACTCCTTAATTATCTCCTGTTGATGGTTGAATTGTCACGTCCTTATTCTTAATCGCGTTGTGTGTCTAAAGTCGTAGGGTATGCGTTTATCCCTAACTCTTTGAACTTACCAAAGGGTCTCGTCTACAAAACCCTCTAGGGATTATAAACTCTAACTCTAAGGAACTCTTTGGATGGTTTAGCCTACAACCGCTCTAAGTGCTATAGCCCAAGGTTCACAAAGATTAATCAAACATTAATTACACAACGAATGACCTATCGCATTACTAGATGATTAATCAATTAAGATAAGAGACAACCAATCAATATTTAATAATTAAGTTTCATATTCCCTAAGCAAACACACAAGTAAATTAGCCGGACATGGAGAACATGCAAGCATACACACAAATAATTGAAGACATAATTGAATTAATGAAGTAAAACACTTATCTTGATGTAAGATAGGGTTTGGAACCCTAAAATCTTGTACAAGACAGCCTTGGTTCGGTTTAGGTTTTACTACAAAAGACTACACACTAAAGCGAAAAATTCGGATTCTATATATAATATTACAATCGCGACGGCGTCACCTTATGATTTGTGGCGTCGGTCGCCGTCATTAGGGTTTCGTCTTGGCCACGTTAGTCTTGCGGCGGCGTCACCTTGTGCTTGTGACGCCGTCCTCTTGACTTTCCGACCGCCGTCGGATCAAATCTAGGCCGCCCGAGTTGCGACGGCCTACTCTTTTAAAGCGACACCGTCACTTGAAAATAAGGAATTTGGCTTGATGTCGTCAAAAATGCTCCGACGGCGTCATAGATTAAGCGATGACGCCGTCACCTTGTATTCAAAGACTTGAGGGTCTCGATTCTTGACTTTGACCATTTTCTTCAGTATATCCACGCCTTTTCGTCCAAATAAGTGCCATTACTGACAATTTGCCTTCAAGAGACCTAAAAGTGAAAAGGAACGATATTAAGTAATAACGGATACAAAAGTGATCAAATAAGGGCTTAAACGACCCCTCAAAAGGTACATTTAAAACCTTATCAAAACTTTATCACATAATTTCATATAGCTTGATGACGATCTAAATACTCATCATTTTGTACCATTTAAAGCGCAAAAACATCCGAAAACACTCGAAATGCATCAAAATGATAAAAATATCACAAATAAGTGTTTTATATGTTTTAAATGCAAAATATCAAAATCGGTGAAAAGCGTATCAAGTTTGCATAATTGGCGCTTTAGTCCCCAAGTTTCAAAAGTTGTCAAAAGCAGTCCTGGCAAATCAAAATAAAGAAAATATCATTTCAAGTCCCTAGGGATTCATGAGTTGTCAAAATTGGTCCTTGAGATTTAAAATTGCAAAATTACAACTTAGGTCCCTAAACTTTGAAAATTGTCAAAAATAGTCCTTTGAAAGTTTGAAAATGTCAAAAATAGTCCTTGTACTATTGAAACTTGTCAATTTTGGTCCCTTGAAACAACTTTGGAAAATGGGCAGCTTTGGTCCTTGGTCTTTCAGAAATTGCATTTTGGTCCTTGTATTACTAAACTAAGCTTTGACCCTTTACCCTTTTTGAACCCCTGCCAAACCACTGTGACCCCCCTTTTTTTTTGGACCCCCTGCCATAATATAAGCCCAAGTCAAACCCCGGTCAAATCCTTTTCCCTCCCACCTTATCTCCTTCCCCACCACTTGCCTGCAACTCACCTCTCCCATCACCTCTCACCTTATCCCCCCCTCATCATCACATCTACCAACTTATCACACCACAATTAATGCCACCCCCCCCCCCCAGTTGCAAATTCAGAACCCCATTTGCTAAAACACTTTTCCGCTAAAAGCGATCAAGCGGCCAAAAGTGTCTCTACTCATCCAATGGCTAAAAAGAATGATGGGATTTGCTCGAGAGAGGTAAGAAGACATTTGGTGTATAAAAGAAGGAAGAGAAGCAAGAGAGCGAGAGATTTTAGTTTTAAATTTCCTATATGTCGTTTTTAATATAACTGCTTTTAGTTTAAGTCAAAAGTTTGTAATCTCGGTTTCTATGTATTAAACTTAAGTTGGATAAACTTTGTAATGTGTTTTTAAGTATCAAATAAAGGTTGTATTAACATTTCAAGTTTTCATGCTCTTTGTCATAAAATTCAAGTTCAAGCTCTTATACTCAAAGCTCCAAGTAGCTTCATTTAATTCAAACAAGCTTACTTAAGCTTATTATAGCTTTGGTAAGCTTGGAACACGATTCAAGCAAGTTTGGTGATTGGTCAACGAAAGTCAAATTGTGAGAAAATCTTGGTTAGCGAGCATGGAAATGGTTATTGGTTGTTCAGAGTGGTTTTGGATTGGGTTTGGAATAGAATAGTAATGTTTAGTTTGGTATAAGCTACATAATGAGCTGGACACTTGTAAGTTTGTATCTCATTTTCCATTTCTAATTCAGTTGCATAAAGTGTTTGTGTTGGAATCTGTGGTCATTAAGTATCTTAAACCTGTTTAACTAGTGGTAATTAGGGTAACTAGAATCAGTTTAAGTGTTAGCATAAGCTAACTCAGTAATCAGTTAGCTTAAATTGCAAATCAGTGTCTTAAAATGGTGTTTGGATTTCATAGCATATCTGTGTTTGAGGGCTGTTCAGTAGTTGAGACTAGTTGTTTTACACTTGTTTAGTCAATTGAAACTCATTCTAGTTCATATTTACTCACTGCATAAGCACAAAGTCAAAATCACCTAGGATCTGTCTTAATTGCTTACGTGTTGGAATTTTTGAAAATCAAAGGCTTGTTTTGTGTTTAGAATTCATAGATATAGCTTAATATAGTTTTATTTCACCTTAAAACAACATAATCATTCAGATAATTGGACTCAAATCTCACATAAGTCAAGTTTTCAATTCTGTCCAAAAGTCAAAATTTCATAAAAACCCGTTTTTGAATAAACTTTGTAATTTTATTGTGATCTTACCATTAGGATTTAGGATATAAGCTTTTGGGATATTAAAGTTTAGCTGCTCATCTTAATTAAAAAAATATTATTTTATCTCTACTTAGCTTATTAACTGCTTATTCATTAGCTTCTTTTAAGCCCTTTTTTACAAAACTCCGTTTTGCTTATTCCTTATTTTTGCTTATTTAGTGTGTTTTTCTTGTTGTTTTGCTTATTCTAAGTTCCCATAACTTGTTCCTTTGGTTCGATAGTGGTAGCTTTTATTAGCTTATGCAAGCTTAATAGCTCATTTTGACCCGTTCCATAGCTTCCACTTTTGCATTTTAGTTTCCTCAATTTTAGTCCTTATTAGTGAAATTCGGATTTAGACACTTTGGTTGGTAGTGGTTTTCATGGTGATTTTAGTTTATTTTTGTGATTTTATATGTTGGCTTAACAAGGGCTTAAAGTTAGTACATAAGAATTTGTTTGGCACTAGTGCTTAAATAGACCCATATCATTGTAGATTGTTGTTCAGAGGTTTAGGATAGTTGGAATATGTTGGTTTTAAGTAATTTTAGCATACTCTAGCTTCGTGATAATTTGGTGCTCATTTGGTACTTATAGCTTATTTTTAGTGCTTATTTATAAGCACTTTTCCTCTGAGAACCTAATTATTAAACACCTGCACCACTTTTATTATTTTTCCTATATTTAGAATAATATTTTATAATATTCTGGAAGTTTTCATATTTTCCTTTGTTCATTTGCTATTTTACGCATTTAATTTCGGTTTTAGCATTTTTAATTAGCTTTTATTCAAATAAATTAGAAAAGATCAAAAAATGCATTTTCAATTTTATTAGTTTTATAAAATTATAAAAGCCAAAAATATTTTTCCATAATTTTCTTAGTTTAAATAGTATTTTCTAGCATTTTAATTAGTTTTTATAGTATTAAATTCATAAAATACATAAAAGTCTAAAAATATATTTTCAGTTTTAAAATTAGTTTTATAATATTTTAGATTTTTCTAAGTCATAATTTCATTTTTCTAGCTTTATTTCATATTTTCTTATAATTTAGGGTATTATTAAATAGGTAAAAATAGTTTTAATTAATAATAATTAAATAAATAGTCATAAAAATAATTTTATTTTTCTAAAAATTTTCTTTTATCATTAGGTTTGTAAAATGTCATTTTATATTTTTAGGATTAATCTTGTTTCAGTTTCACATTTTCTTTTATGCGTTACGTAGTTTTAAATTAAATTTTATAAAAGAAAAGTCAAAACATCATTTTAAAAATAGTGATAGCGTTTATTTAATATAATTTATCTTTTAATTTTCTTTAATTTGCATTTAAGCCCTGTAATTTATAAACTTTTCTTTAGGTTTAATCAATCATATCTCTTTTCCGTTCAAATCCTCTCGATCACTATTCGTTTGATTATTCTCGCATGACTCGTTGGGACATAACGACACAGGAAAACACTATACTCCTCGATCTTCATTGCATTGGTGTATCGAACTGTTTTAAGTTTCTTACGGTTAGCCATTCACAAGTGGCTAGCTTGTGTGAGATAACTTGAGCGGTTTGGGACCAATCAAATTTTAAGCGCCACGGGAGGGTGTGCTAATTATCTTCCGTTTAGCGGATAAGTGATTTGAATATTCACTTTTGTTCATACCATCTATCTATATCTATATATATTCTTTTATAAAAATCCAAAAACCCAAAACATCCAAAACGTATAAAACACAAAAATATTTTCCTTTTGTTTCTATATATGTATCAAAGATAAAAATACAAAAGATTTGCCGTTTTCTTTGTTTAATAATAACAACATAAAAGATTATCACCGCAAACCAAGGCGGTGTACTACTGACTGGGGTACGACCATAATAAGTTCTGAACCAAAGATTAAAACTTGCCTTTGTGTCCTTGTGAGTGGTGTACCTTTTTTAAAGGAGCCATTCATCTTGTGATTATTGGTTTAAGTTCACTGTTGTTTTGCCTCGAATTTGTTTTAATTGGATTTGTTGTTATATCTACTTTTCAAAAAAAACCCAAAAAGATTCTTCTTACCCCATTTTCATAAATTCCCTTCCTTAACTCTGAGATTTCTTAGAGTTAACTCTAGTGCATGCGCACTCGTTCTTCTAGATCATTGAGTCCTTTTCGTGATCTAGCAGAAATTCCTAGACGACGTTCTCGTGATCGTCTTTGCCCAAATAGTCGAACCCGAGATTCGTACTATTTCAAACAACAATATGGCAGACGAACGAACTATGGCGGAAATGCTCCAAGCACCCACCGAGGGTTATGGAGATCCCATCGTTTTACCAGTAATCAATTCTGATCACTTCGAATTGAAGACACATTTGATCACACTTGTGTCTACAAATCAATTCCACGGGTTTGACCAAGAAGACCCGTATTCACACATCCGTTGGTTTAACAAGTTGACTTCAACTATAAATTTCAAGGATGTGCCACAAAAGGTAATCAAGTTGATGCTATTTCCATTCTCACTGAGGGACGGCCGGTTTGGTGGAAAAAGAACCCCTCGATCCATCGAAACTTGGGAGGATCTTGTTCAAAAGTTTGTCAATTACTTCTTTCCTCCATCAAAGACGACTAATCTTAAAAATGAAATTTCGGATTTCGTCAAAATTTCGATGAAAACTTTGGAGAGGCATGGGAGAGATTCAAAGATCTCCTCGAAATGCCCCCATCATGAATTCACGGAGCTTCAACAAGTCAATATCTTTTATAATGCGTTGAACGGTAACGATCAAGACTCTTTGAACGCAGCCGCAGGTGGCAATATCTTGAATCGTAAGCCTAAAGATGTGATTGAGATTTGCGAGCAAAAATCAAAAGTTTCTATTTCTCGCAACAAAGTCAATACTCCGAACACTCCTACTTCTTCATCCAGTAACTCTTCTGAGTTAGCCGCTCCGATAGCCGCTCTAACGGACGTCATCCGTTGTATGATGAAAGAGGTAAAGGAAATCAAAAACGAAATTCATAAGCCGGAACCAATCAAAGCCGTAAACAAGGTGTGTCAAACTTGTAGTGGTCCACACGCGTATTATGATTGTCAAGCAACCGACGCTTCTTTTACCAAGCTCCGTAGCACGTAAACCACAATCAATACCGACCACAAGGTGATCCTCACTACCGTGCACCTAGCGGTATGACACCACTGGTTTTCCTCCTGTGCAAAACCATGGCAATCAAAATCGATTTGTTCGAATCAAGGACAAAACTTCAATAACTCTCAAAATTTCAATCAAAACGGAACAATTTCAACCAACCATATCAAGCTCCAAACCGGCAAAGTTATCAACAACCTTCTCAAGCTCTCCTACCAAATGACTTCATGAAAATTCTTGAGTCAAGAATCGTTCAATGCAAACTCGGATCAATAACATGAGAGTTGAGCTAAAAAGGAAATTGATACCACAATGTCTCGGCAGACAAATGAGTTAAAGAATATGATGAGCGGTTTCATGAACATGAATATGAACAAAGCTTCATCATCTTACGGAGGACTCCCAAGCAATACAATTCCTAATCCCAATGCCGAGTTGAAAGCCGTCACCACTCGTAGTGGTAAGGCGCACAATGGACCTTCGACTCCAATGCCTCCTCCACGGGAGCAATGAGTCAAGTTACCAAGGATACAACGGACAAGGTGCATTTCTCAAGCTCAAGTACATCAAGACACGTCCCACCTTCGGTAGTCCAATCTTTAAGTCCGGAACACGAAGTTCGAAGACAAATTCGAGCGAAAACATGTCCATCCCGGCTCAAAAGTCTAGTCGACTTCCTTACCCATCAAGAATGAATGATGAGAAGCTCAAAGACAAAAACAAAGATCAAATGGAAAAATTTTCCAAATCTTCAATGAACTACACTTTGATATAAGCCGTTGATGCTCTCGTTCTAATGCCTAAATTTGCATCCACGCTTAAAGGCTTCTTGAGCAACAAAGATAAGTTATCGAAATGGCTAAAACCCTCTCAATGAGCAATGCTCGGCGGTCCTTCTCAAGAAGCTTCCCAAAAGCTTGAAGACCACAGCGATTTTTAATCCGTGTGATTTCTTGGGGATGGTTCAATGCTCCGCCTTGGCGATCTTGGCGCAAGCATTAACCTCATGCCACTCTCGGTATGGAAGAAACTGTCTCTTCCTAAACTTACATCCACTTGTATGACACTCGAGCTAGCGGACCGTACCATAACTCGTCCACTTGGGATAGCCGAGGATGTCGTGGTGAAAGTAGGAAAGTTTCACTTTCCTACCGACTTTGTTGTAGTAGACTTTGATGCGGATCCTAGAGTTCCCTCATCTTGGGAGAGCTTTCTTGAGAGCAGTCGTGCTCGATTGATGTATTCTTTGAAGAGTTGACCATACGGGTTAACAACGAAGAACTCACGTTGAATATCAACCAAAACTCCAAGCCTCTATCCAAGCAGTGTTGCCACAATTGATCAAAATCGAAAGAATCAATGCAACACTCTCAAATTTCACAGTTAAGAGGAGTCACCAAAAGCGTCTTTGAGTTAAAAGCCTTGAAAATCAACCCTAGTTCAAACAAATGGTTTGAAAGTTGTACCGAGGAAGTTAAGAGTGTTCTTGATGATGATGATCTAGAATCGGAGACTTTATCGGAAGTGGTGGAAATTGCTAGCTCTAAGAGCACACCACTTGTCCCACCTCCGGAATCGGTTTATCGTATCGAGTTTGTTAACTCGTGGATGAAACCAAACTCTCTTGGTTTCATCCGAATTGGATGATGATGTTTGTGATCCAATGGGAGACATTCTTCCCATTGAAGAATTGCTCAAAATGATCCATCATCTCCTAGTCTTATTATTACCGACTCTTCCATCCCTTCTCTCACTCGATGAGGAAGATGACAACTTTGGAATGAAGTCGATGCCTTTCTTAGTGATGAATCAATTCCAACAGAATTGATAATACTTACTTTGATTCGGAGGGGACATCCTTTTACGGAAAATCATTGATTGAAGAACCGTTTCCAACCCTCCCCGGACATCTTATTGACAATCACCATATAAGCTTCAAGTTTAAGCTTAAAAATGTCAAAATGGTGATTTGCTTCTTCGATGAGGAATGGACTTGCATTCTCATGCACATCTTTATTCCATTCTTCACAGATGGCGTGGTTGCTCTTTCCTTTTCTCTTTCGGAATGAGGACACCACCTTTGACCCCGTATCATCCTTTATAGTTTCTACTATTAACAATACCGCGGTTGTATCTCGTCGGTGTGGAACTTTCGATGTTCATATGTTTATTAACATTGTGAGCGAAAGTCCGATCGAGATTGGTTTTCACATTGCTTTCCCATGAACAAATGAATACGGGGTCGAGTCAAGCTAGCGAATCGGGAATAAAAAGCAGTAGCATGCCATATGGGTCTTCACCCTTATTTCGACTTCTTTCTATTTTCTAACACCTAGTGTGGGGAGTTGCCCCATTGTTGTGAATAAAGTTTGAAAAAAAAAAAAAAAAATTCAAATAATGGCCGTAGTATTTCCTTTTACGTTCTCGGTTTCGGCATAACGCCGGGTACTATGAATATTGAGGGCAATATTCATTTCAGTGTGGGGGAATTATCACGAATTTTATCATGTAATTATACCGCCTAATTCCCCATTTTGGCCAAAATTTTTTTGGAGTAAGTGTTTTGCACTTACTCGATTATGGTTATCGATCCGCCATGTCTAATAAACAAAAGGATTGGCTAATCCGAGAGCAAACGGCTCTTGGTAAAGATATCTCAAATCCGTTGACGACTTGCAATTTGCCCAAAATTGTATGGTGTTCACTCACCATATCTTTAATTAGTGAAGAGTTGGCTAGCCCGCAAGTTTATGGCTTGTGGTAAAGGCGATGGAAAACCATAATTGGTAATCACTCACCAAAGATATTTTATCTAAGAGTTGGCTAGTCCGAAGCAAAGCGGCCACGGTAAAGACAAATCAAATCCGTTGAAAGTCGGTGATTTGCTCAAAATCACATGGTTATCGATGTACCAAGGTTCTTACTTGAACTGAAACATTTGGCTACTCGAGTAATGGCTTTTGGTAAAGAGATGAAATCCATTAATTTTTCTCAAAACATTGCTAGGGACTAGCAATATCTTAGTGTGGGGATTGATGAGTGTCTAAATACTCATCATTTTGTACCATTTAAAGCGCAAAAACATCCGAAAACACTCGAAATGCATCAAAATGATAAAAATATCACAAATAAGTGTTTTATGTGTTTTAAATGCAAAAATATCAAAATCTGGTGAAAAACGTATCAAGTTTGCATAATTGGCAGTTTTAGCCACTTGCAAAATCTGGTGAAAATCTGGTGAAAAACGTATCAAAAACAGTCCCTGGCAAATCAAAATAAAGAAAAATGTCATTTCAAGTCCCTAGGGATTCATGAGTTTTCAAAATTGGTCCTTGAAATTTAAAATTGCAAAATTACAACTTAGGTCCCTAAACTTTGAAAATTGTCACAAATAGTCCTTTGAAAGTTTGAAAATGTCAAAAATAGTCCTTGTACTATTGAAACTTGTCAATTTTGGTCCCTTGAAACAACTTTGGAAAATGGGCAGCTTTGGTCCTTGGTCTTTCAGAAATTGCATTTTGGTCCTTGTATTACTAAACTAAGCTTTGACCCTTTACCCTTTTTGAACCCCTACCAAACCACTGTGACCCCCCTTTTTTTTTGGACCCCCTACCATAATATAAGCCCAGTCAAACCCGGTCAAATCCTTTTCCTCCCACCTTATCTCCTTCCCATCACTTGCTCGCAACTCACCTCTCCCATCACCTCTCACCTTATCCCCCCCTCATCATCACATCTACCAACTTATCACACCACAATTAATGCCACCCCAGGTTGCAAATTCGAACCCCATTTGCTAAAACGACTTTTCATAAAAAGCGATCAAACGGCCAAAAGTGTCTCTACTCATCCAATGGGTAAAAAGAATGATGGGATTTGCTCAGAGAGGTGAGAAAAGACATTTGGTGTATAAAAGAGAAGGAAGAGAAGCAAAGAGAGCAGTAGATTTTAGTTTTAAATTTCCTATATGTCGTTTTTAATATAACTGTTTTAGTTTAAGTCAAAAATTTGTAATCTCAGTTTCTATGTATTAAACTTAAGTTGGATAAACTTTGTAATGTGTTTTTTAAGTATCAAATAAAGGTTGTATTAACATTTCAAGTTTTCATGCTCACTGTCATAAAATTCAAGTTCAAGCTCTTATACTCAAAGCTCCAAGTAGCTTCATTTTAATTCAAACAAGCTTACTTAAGCTTATTATAGCTTTTGGTAAGCTTGGAACACAGTTTCAAGCAAGTTTGGTGATTGGTCAACGAAAGTCAACTGTGAGAAAATCTTGGTTAGCGAGCACGGAAATGGTTATTGGTTGTTCAGTGCTTGGTTTTGGATTGGGTTTGGAATAGAATAGTAATGTTTAGTTTGGTATAAGCTACATAATGAAATTTGGACACTTGTAAGTTTGTATCTCATTTTCCATTTCTAATTCGGTTGCATAAAGTGTTTGTGTTGGAATCATGGTCATTAAGTATCTTAAACTGTTTAACTAGTGGTAATTAGGGTAACTAGAATCGGTTTAAGTGTTAGCATAAGCTAACTTCGATGAATCGAGTTAGTTTAAATTGCAAATCGGTGTCTTAAAATGGTGTTTGGATTTCATAGCATATCGTGTTTGAGGGTCATTCGAGAGTTGAGACTAGTTGTTTTACACTTGTTTAGTCAATTGAAACTCATTCTAGTTCATATTTACTCACTGCATAAGCACAAAGTCAAAATCACCTAGGATCTGTCTTAATTGCTTACCTGTTGGAATTTTTGCAAATCAAAGGCTTGTTTTGTGTTTAGAATTCATAGAGATAGCTTAATATAGTTTTATTTCACCTTAAAACAACATAATCATTCAGATAATTGGACTCAAATCTCACATAAGTCAAGTTTTCAATTATGTCCAAAAGTCAAAATTTCATAAAAACCCGTTTTTGAATAAACTTTGTAATTTTATTGTGATCTTACCATTAGGATTTAGGATATAAGCTTTTGGGATATTAAAGTTTAGCTGCTCATCTTAATTAAAAAATATTAGTTTATCTCTACTTAGCTTATTAACGCTTATTCATTAGCTTCTTTTAAGTACTTTTTCACAAAACTCCGTTTTGCTTATTCCTTATTTTTGCTTATTTAGTGTGTTTTCTTGTTGTTGTTGCTTATTCTAAGTTCCCATAACTTGTTTATAGCTTATTCAACCTTTGGTTCGAGAGTGGTAGCTTTTATTAGCTTATGCAAGCTTAATAGCTCATTTTGACCCGTTTCCATAGCTTCCACTTTTGCATTTTAGTTTCCTCAATTTTAGTCCTTATTAGCTGAAATTCGGATTTAGACACTTTGGTTGGTAGTGGTATTCATGGTGATTTTAGTTTATTTTGTGATTTTTATATGTTGGCTTAACAAGGGCTTAAAGTTAGTACATAAAAATTTGTTTGGCACTAGTGCTTAAATAGACCCATATCATTGTAGATTGTTGTTCAGAGGTTTAGGATAGTTGGAATATGTTGGTTTTAAGTAATTTTAGCATACTCTAGCTTACGTGATAATTTGGTGCTCATTTGGTACTTATAGCTTATTTTAGTGCTTATTTATAAGCACTTTTCACTCTGAGAACCTAATTATTGAACACCGCACCACTTTTATTACTTTTCCTATATTTAGAATGATATTTTATAATATTCTGGAATTTTTCATATTTTTCACTGTTCATTTGCTATTTTTCTGCATTTAATTTTAGTTTTTTGCATTTTTAATTAGCTTTTTATTCAAATAAATTAGAAAAAGATCAGAAAAATGCATTTCCAATTTTATTAGTTTTAGAAAAATATAATAAGCCAAAAAAATATTTTTCCATAATTTTCTTAGTTTAAATAGTATTTTCTAGCATTTTAATTAGTTTTTATAGTATTAAATTCATAATAAATACATAAAAAGTCTAAAAAATATATTTTCAGTTTTAAAATTAGTTTTATAATATTTTAGATTTTTCTAAGTCATAATTTCATTTTCTAGCTTTATTTCATATTTTCTTATAATTTAGGGTATTATTAAATAGGTAAAAATAGTTTTAATTAATAATAATTAAATAAATAGTCATAAAAATAATTTTCTTTTTCTAAAAATTTTCTTTTATCATTAGGTTTGTAAAATGTCATTTTATATTTTTAGGATTAATCTTGTTTCAGGTTTCACATTTTCTTTTATGCGTTCGTAGTTTTAAATTAAATTTTATAAAGAAAAGTCAAAACATCATTTTTAAAAATAGTGATAGCGTTTATTTAATATAATTTATCTTTTTAATTTTCTTTAATTTGCATTTAAGCCCTGTAATTTATAAACTTTTCTTTAGGTTTAATCGATCATATCTCTTTTCCGTTCAAATCCTCTCGATCACTATTCGTTTGATTATTCTCGCACAGCTCGTTGGGACATAACGACCTGGGGAAACACTATACTCCTCTGATCTTCATTGCATTTGGTTCCAGACTGTTTGAAGTTTGTTACGGTTAGCCATTCACAAGTGGCTAGCTTATGTGACAAAACTTGACCGTCTGTTAATCATAACCCATTTTCATTCAAATTCTCTCGATCACTATTCGTTTGATTATTCTCGCACAGCTCGTTGGGACTTAACGACCTGGGGAAACACTATACTCTCCTGGACTTCATTGCATTTGGTTCCAGACTGTTTGAAGTTTGTTACGGTTGACCATTCACAAGTGGTCAGCTTGTGTGATAAAACTTGACGGTTTGGACTCGATCATAGCACAAGGCATAGCTTACCCTATAGCATAGCATGCACAATTCCGCTTCAATTAATTCCGCAACTAAGAGTGGTTTAAGACTAGGCAACCTATAGTGGAAACCTAACTCACTTAAACCGAAGTTCTGATACCAATTTGCTACTCCCCGATTTTCGGCTTGACCGGAATTTACTCAATTTTAAAACCTTTGACTTGAAACATTTGACTGTTACATTTTCTCATTAAACTATTGACAAAACCATGACATTTAACCTTTTACAATCCTTATATAACATGTATTGATAACTTCTTTAATCAATAACATTTTACTTTAACAAAACAATTATTTGAAACTGTATAGCGGGCTGACGCCGTCACCTTATAAAGTGTGACGCCGTCACCCTTTAACGTTGACCGAAAACACTTTCAGATTTAACACGTGATGACTCAGGGGATTTAAAACCCGACGTCATCTCAACTGGTTTGGATGCCGTCGCCACAAAACTGCGACGCCGTCCAGTCAACAGACCTGCACAATGAAAACAAAACTGCACAATACCAAATTATCCGATTTGACACAAATGATCATTTGACCCATACAACTTTAACAAAATGTCTTAGAAGTTATAATAAACATCCTTTAATATACAAAAAGGTTACTTAACCCGTTTGACTTCAACATGGGTAAGAAATATACTTTAACCCAAACACTCCTAAAATACTATAACGAATATGACCTATACTTGACGATTGACGATACATTTACAAGACCATAAAAGACTCTCGGGGGTACAAACTTATCACATGAGGTCGGTGTCTACCTAGCTCCTAATATCATATATTGACAAACTTCCTTGATCAAACCATGATCCTACATCCCATCCAAGCCATAATCCTTCCAATATACATGAACCTACAAGAACATAGCAACTATAACATGTAAGCGATTACGCTTAGTAAGTAATTGGTTAACACATGTTCACTATTTACATCTTTATAACATCACAACCACATAATTATAACACACAACTATTCAATTAGTACACAAGACGTCTAACCCATACCTTAGCCATTCAATAATTTCAAAACATATCTATAACCACTTAACACAACATTAATCACATACTATAACATTTTCCTATTAAACACATAGTAATCAAGTTACTTACCTTAGCTAGCCAAGCTAAGCTATTATGAGATTATCATCATCTTCCATCATCTCCATCATCAACATCATCCAAAGCTAACATCCTTAACACGTAATCATAATACACTTAAAACATCATTAATTAATCATAGTTATGGTTTACACAACCATTTGGCTTACATAAATAACTTCTAATCATCATATAATCATATATTTATTATGTGATGATTCAACCCATATATTACTCAACTCTTACCCATAATGAAATTCTTCTAAGATTACTATAATTCTTTATAATCAAACCTTATGATCATAATATGATCATATTCAATTTACCCATATACTCCAATTTAATCAAAAGGGGTTTCACCCAATTAATCTATAATATCTCAATTAGTGATTAAAAACATAATTACCCAAAACCCCCAACTTGGGTACATGAACCATAACTCTTCAATTCATTATTAAATACAATTAGGGATACTTACTTGCACAAGGATGATGTATACTAGTTTATTACTTGATTAGGAACACTAATCCTATCCAAATTGATCTTCAACCTTACCATCATTTTCCCTCTCTTTTTCTACACCGACTTTGTACCAACAACCTGTAACTTTTGAGAAGTCATGCTTTAATACATGAAGCTTTCTTCATTATAAAGATATTTCAATATTTGGCACTTTTGATCCCTTAAGTCCCTTTCTTTCTATTTTGGCCACAAGATACTTATATTAAGTTTACTAAATGGCAACTTAGGCCCCCCTCATTTATATAACTATAACATAACATTTATTAATTATTAGTTTGACTATCGGGTTAACTAGTCAATCCCGTCAAGTCCTTAGACCATATCCATCTAGGGTAGGGCCTGTTTGTATTTCGGGATACGGGTGTAACAATTAGTCCTAGGTACAACCGAGATGTGTTCCAATGTTCTTCTTTGTCTTTCATGTTGGCTATTTTTCACATGACTTTCCGTGATCTAATTATTCTAAAGTGGTAGGGCGCCTCTTTAACACTTGTACTTGTCTCTTGAATCTTCTTGGTGACTGATCCTCTTATTATATTTAATTGTTCGCCTCCTTACTTTGTGCTTCGACTTGGGCTTTTTGAGCCTTTACTTGTTAAAGTTTATGGGATCGGGGCTTTTATTCTTTTCTGTCAGGATGCCCGCATCCTTATTGATTTTATAAGCGTCCCTACTGCGTTTCTCCTGGTGGAGTTCTAATTTTATCGATGTCCGACTATGTATGTATTTCCCCTACCTCCGCTAGGTTGAGTGTTTTCTCCTTCTGTTTTGTTATAAGTAATTTTGAGTGATTTTTTTCTTTTGTTTAACATTTGGCTTTTCCCCGTTGTTCTTCTTTCTCTACCATTGCTCATTTATTTCTTTCTTCTCTTTACTTTTTTAAATGGAGACATTCTTCCGTAGTATGCCTTGCTTTTCCATGGAATTTGCAGAATTTACCGTCATTATTTTCTTAAGTTGCGGCAGCTGGGGATGAATTTGGAGATCTTGCTTTCCTTTGTGTCGACATCTCTCTGAAAGGTTTGGGAGAAATGTAGAGGCCATGTTGCTTTTCTCTAGTTCTTGGTTTGTTTCTAAATTCTCTTTTGAAACTTTGCCGATGCTTGACTGCAACCTGCTTCCTCGGCATTTATACCCATGGCTTTCTTCTTTCTCTACTCCCAGCAGTTGTTTCCCCCCGTAGGAAGGATGTGGTTATATTCATTACTTCATTCATTTACTTTGGGATTCTGTCATGTAGCCGCTTAATCAGTTTCGGATCAGTGATTGCGTGCATGAATCCTAAGATTCTCATAATTTTCGGAGCTCCCTTTATGTCCCTTGTTGCTACTTTAAACCTTCTTACAAAGTCTTCCGTTACTTCTCCTTCCATTTGCTTGATGTGGTGAAGTTCCTCAGGATCTTTGATACACTTCTTTTTTTGGAGGAAATTGGCAAGGAAAACTTCTTTCAGATTATCATAACTGTCTATTGATTCTAGCGGGAGGTCGTCAAACCAGACCGTACCGGATCCGGTTAATGTGGAGTTAAACATGTGGCAACAGGTTGGCATGGCCCATCATTCAATTTGAGATGATATCCTAGGTCTCCACTCCCGTCATACGTTTTTACGTTAGTTGGCATATGTGTTTTCGTTGGCATCTCGAAGCAGCAGATGCGTGGAGTGAAAGGGTCAGTCTCCTTACAGACTCAAGGTCTAGCCAGGTCGTCAGTGTGACAACTGGCAATTTAGGGAGTCTATTTTAGGTAACCGCATTACGTTAAACTAAACTGAGTTTTGCCTTTATCACTATTTTTATAAACCATGACTTGATTTTATATCGTCTATTGGTTTTTACGGATTATTTCATTATTAAATAAGTTATCGTATGAGTTTTAACTCTATTTGGTAGGCACTATTCGATTCGGCACTAGAAAAGCCTAAAACGAGAATTATTGTAACTTTTAGACCGTAACTAGAAAATTAACAAATAAATAGTCAAAACTCGTGGAAAAACGTAAATAACGATGTTGGAAAGTTGAATGAACGTTGTGGGACACTCGGGGGACAATATGTGAGCTCGAGAATGGGTAAACGGGATAGTTACGAAAAATTACAACTCCGACCCCACATTTTCCCCTATGGTCGGCGCCCTCCTCCACCCAAAATAATTATTTTTGAGTCCTTTTTGTCCAAGTATAAAAGGCCTCCCTCACCCTCATTTGTGCTAGCTCTTTCTCTCACTAAAAACATACACAAACCAGTCTTTCTCTCTCTACTCTCTCTCTCTTCAAGAAATAAAAACCCTAGCCACCACCACCACCTTGGCCGGCCACTATTCCGGCCACCACTGTCAAACCGCCGCGCGTGACCACCCACCACCACCACCAAATCAAAGATCTTTTCATCCTCATTCCATCCGTATATAATACTTATACTAAAACCTTCATTAACACCCTCAAATTTAAAGATTAAGATTCAGATTTTTAAGGTTTCAAGTGGGTTTTGCAATTGGTGCTTGAATAAGGTAAATGGAACAAGATTTGAGCTTGTTTGAGCTATTATAAGCCACAGATGGCATTCTAGGGTTTCGACCCTATGATGAAATTTTGGGCTTTTGGGTGGAACATGAAATTAAGTCTAATTAGTGTCTAAATAAACAAGTAATTAGTATTTGGTAAGTGTGTGGTGTATAAATTTGATGGGTTTATGCATTTTAGGTTTAGTTTCATCTTTTTGGTTAGAATAGATGATGGGTTTTGTGTTTGGTTATTGATTGGAGCTTGAATGATTGGACTTGGATGTTGTGGAATTGATTTGGGTAATGTTTGATTGGGTTAGCATGTTGTACGAGCCACATAGGGCACGTACGTGGACCTTGGCTTGCGTACGTGACCCACTTGGGCCACGGGTCCAGGTCGGGTCGTTTTGGTAGCTTGTTAGTTGATGTAGTTGTGGTTTGGATGAGACGCGTGGAGCCGAAAAGCTTTTAGAGCTTGTTTGGTTCACGTGGTCTTAACCGCGACCGTGTCATGACCATTAGGGTCATAACATTAGTTTCAAATACATTTGGTTGATTGATTGGTTGGCGAGATTGTTTTGAGTTGGTTTGGGATTGAATTGCGCTATTATGACTGTGGAAAACTAGAAGGGGTGGTTGAATAGTTTTACCAATTTAAAACTTCCTTTTAAATATTTAGATCGACTTATGTCAATCTATTTGGTTGTTTATGTTGGACGTTGATAGATAGATATATAAACGTGTAAATGAAAGATAATGAGTAAGAAGCACATCACTACGACACAAGTATTTATAGTGGTTCGGCTACAAGGTCACCTACTCGAGAGTTCGTAAACACTACACCAACTCCTTGTGGCGGAGAAGCCTTCACAACGTCGCTTAACCTTTTTCCGGTACAAAGCTAAATACCGAGTTCTTTCACACCAAGGCGAACCACACCTAACACAACGTCGCCTACCCTTTATACGGTGCTAGGCTAACCATCGAGTTCTTTCACACCTTAGGAGAACTAATCCTATCACAACGTCGCCTACCCTTTATTAGGTACTAGGCTAAGCACCTAGTTCCATTATGGAGGAACTACTACCCTTCACGACACAACACCTATTATCAAGGAGATCTACTCCTTGTTACAACACCATCAAGGATATCACCATCCTTGTGAATAAATAAACACTTATATGTATAACGATGCACCTCATCGATTATCGACCTAAGCATTCTTCCCAAATGCTACTTGATTTGATTCTTGGCATCCTTCACTAATGCCTTTGACACAACGCTTGGCATCCTTCACTAATGCCTTAGTCTTGACACCTTAAGCATTCTTCACTAATGCTTTGACGCGGATGATTAGCATCTTTCACTAACGCTTTCATCTTGACACTTTCGGCATTCTTCACTAATTCATTCAACCCAACATCTATGGAGAAAGGAAGAACTATCAACAAGAGAACCTTCGTTGTCTTGATGATGACGAAACATGGCAGCTCATGGACTTGAGCTTGCACGTCTTCAAGATGTGGTGATCTTTCCTTTAATAGGAATCTACAAGATCACACAAAAACAAAAGAGAAAAGCTACATAGATCTCTTGGATCTGAGGTTAGAGGTTAGAATACTTGGGGAAGTATGTGTGTAAAGGGATCAATAGAAAGGAAGAAATGGCTCTCTATTTATAGAGGAAATTCCTCTTGTATCCCGGATCCCACGGATCCCTTCCACTTGGGATCCGGCTAGCACAAAGCTAGGGATCCGTGGTCCGCTCCTCTTTGCCCATGGGTATTTTGGGTTATGGGTCATGGGTCATGGGTTATGGGTTGATCCATGGTTTTCAATCTAGATACAATGTACCTTAAGGATACATTGAACTTGTATAAGTGGTATATATAAAACCATGGGTTATGGGTCAAAACCATTTGCTAGTTTTATCTATTTAGTATATACTTGCTTTTACCCATTTTAGTATATACTTGTTTTACCCATTTTAGTGTACTTAATATAAGTATGTATTAACCAAATATGTAAACACTAGTTGTTGTACATATGTATCTAACTCATAGAGTTACTTAAACTTGTTAAGCCAATATGTAAACACTAGTTGTTGTACATGTGTATCTAAAATATAAAATCACTTAATCTTGTTATAGTGTTTTATGTGAAGACGTAAGTGTGTTATAAAACAATTAGTTCAAACCATTTACGTATTTTATTTGTTTCGTTAATATGATTTTACTTTTGTTATCGACAAAACATTAGAAGATCGTAAAATATAAATAAACGTTTTTACGGCTTATTTGTATTAACAATCTCCCCCTTTTTGTTGATGACAAAACATAAAATTATTTTAAGTAAAAGCTAAAATTAAGTAGCGTTTGAATTTGTAGTTTTACTTTCTTCTCCCCTTTTGTCGAAACAAAAGTGTTTGAAGAAACTAACACAATTTTATAAGAAAAATTATAAAAGATGTAATGAGAGCAAGTGACGGGAATGGTACTCGTCTTAACTCCCCCTTGACGAGTCCATCCCTTTGAAAAAGGGCGTCAAGGACATAATGTAAAATAAGCTACTTGTGTTTGCAATTAAGTTTGCAAATGGTTCGTCTAAGTGACGAAAATGTGCTCCCCCTCGAATATTGCAAAGTTGCAATGGGGTAGCATGAAGTGTAATCCAAAAATGGATTAAGTTGCAAATGATTTTGCAATAATGTTTGACACAAAGCTCCCCCTAGCTTTTATGGTGTCAAAACTTCATGTGTTATTTTGAAAATCTACAAAGTAAAAGTTAGAAAAACAAGAGTATAGTGCATAATTTCCTGCAAAAGAGACTCAAGTTAGTAGAAATTTGTGCTTCTATACCACGGATCCCACGGTTCCCTTCAAGTAGGGATCCGTATAGTTAACTGAGGAAGGATCCGGCTATCATCACGGTTTCTTCAGCAGTGAAGAAATGTCAAGGAGTGCAACATGAGGGAATGAGATAAAAGTACAATTTAACAAGCACAACACACATAATAGTCATGGCATAAAAGTATTCATTCAATAAAACAAAGAGATACACAACCAAATCTCTAAAAACTAAGAGAATGAATAAGCCAAATAGATGCTATTAATGTTAATAAGTTACTCCAAACTTAAGATTTGACTAAAAGCTTATTGAAGATCAAGGATGAAAAAGGTTTCCTAAGCATTCTCAGTTTGAGCTTGAAGCTCATGTATTAGTACATCTAATTCATGTTTCATTCTCTCAACATGTTTGCAATGGTCGCACTCATAGTCATGGCCTTGAAGTGGAGGTTCAAGTGGAGTGGGTTGAGGATCTTCAAATGACTTTTGGTGGCTCTAGGTACTAGTGAGGTAGGTTGAGTTGTGGAGGTTTAGTAGATTTAAGTGATGAAGTCCTAGTGGAAGCACTCTTCTTGTGAGCAGGTTTGATTGGTTTTCTTAGTGTGGGAGAGATCCTAGTTTTGGTGGATTTACAGAAGGTGATTTGGTTGAGGAAACTTCATGCGTGATTCTAGCAAGTTTCTTGGGTGGTTCTTGAGTGGATGAGTTAGCACTAGGAGCTTTAGTCATAGTGATGATGCTAGTAAGAATTCTTTTAGTTGTTGATTATGAGATGTGATTTGAGAGTGGTACCTTAACTCTAAGGTTGTTTGGTTTATAAAGGATGATATGAATTAGAAAATTAAATTCTTGGCCATTTGAAAGGTTAGGTATGCTTTTGAGGTTTTGACAAGTTCTATGAGGATAATCAATGAATGCTAAAGGTGGTTGGGGACCTAAAAGGTGATTTGAATTCAAACATGGAGCTGGTTTATGCTCTCTGCAGCTACGGATCCCGCGGATCCTTCTCAGCAGGGATCCGCCTGGTTAAAGACCAGGGATCCGGCTATTCAGACAGAGTTTAGGTGAGATCATTATTATTAATGGGTTTCGAGGTTTTGACTCGATTTTGAAGTCTCTAGCTGTTGTAAATCTCAACCATAAGCAATGATATTTAGTGTTTGATGACTAAAATGTTTCTAGGCAATGTGGTTAATAAGGAGAAGATCTCGACAATTAGTATTTAAGACTTAATCCACTAATGTTCTTGGAAATGTGATGATGAACATGCACAAGGTTGAAATTAAGAGTTTCACTGATATAGGAACTCATTTAAGATGAGATGGAGTGTTTGGGTTAGCAATGTTAGACATATACTGTCACCCGGATCCCACGGTTCCCTCCTTGGAGGGATCCGTCTAAACTATTCCTAGGATCCGGCTCTCGTGATTATAATGATTTGAAATGGGGTTTCTAGAAGCTAAATCCTATCTTGTTTTGGGTGTTTGACTCTCCTAAGTGCTTTAGGAAGAGGGTACTTAAATGATCATGAGTAATAGGTGTTTGTGCACATGATTGCTTTTTATGGAAGAAGGAAGGGACAAGAAAACTACCAATGGATGTCCAAGGATAAAACTAAGAGTTATGAGGGTGATAAGTCATAATAAATGATCCTAGTGATCAGATTTAGGCTTGTGATGATATTTGAAAAAATCTTTAAAAAAATTATAGGAATTGAAAAACTAATTTTTGACTCATTTTGAAATAAGAATGACTTAAAACAATTTTCTAAAAATGTTTTAATTTGTCTACTTATTGTTTTGAAAGATGAAAATTAGGCTTGTGAGTAATGGAGCGAAGGCTTTTTCTTATCATGGAATAAGACTTAGTTGGGTTCTAAACTCATATGCCAAGCTAATGTGATGTTATCTAGAAAGCAGTTTTGATGTGCTGAATGCTGCAATGTTGATCTGATGTCACGGATCCCACGGTTCCTTCAAGGGAAGGATCCGGCTAGGCTAATCCTAGGGATCCGGCATCTGCAGATCAGAATCAACACAGAACCAACACAAAAAAATGGTGTGCAGATTTTGTACACTATTAAATCTATGAAACAAGCAATTAGAAACAAGCATTTAGAAACAAGCAAGCCATCATATAGCACCAGAAACAATATCCAAAATTCCATAAACCAATAATGCTAAAAAGAAATCATTCAAACATAAGATAAATAAAAATAAACACAATCCTATTGTCTCTTTCGTCAATTCTTCCTCTTTCTTTTTGACGGTTTAGTGAGATTGTAGGCGAGGTTTTGAATCATGCCTCTTATTTTTTTGTATTCCGCGGTCTCGTTTGGAATGGTTGGAAGTTGTTCGTGGTATTTAAGAATGTCCAATTTAATGTTGGATACGGGGTCGATGTCCTCCTCATCTTCTTCTTCTTCTTCTTCTCCGGCCGAGGAGTCCGAGAGAGCTTCGGGTTTCTTTCCATTGATCATGAATCGTTTGGATGGTTGTTTTGTAAGGGGTACCATGACGTGATCGGAAAGGTAATGGTCATCGTTGATAGGGGATGGTTGCAATGCACTAACGTACTTACAAAGTCGTGTTAGGAGCATACCATATGGGAGTACCATGTTGGAAGCTTTGAATACCCCAGCCATTCTCCTTACCATGTAATAGGCAAGATTAAATGTCCTTTGGTGGATAAGACAATAGATCATTTGCACAAGGCATGCGTTTGGATGATCTTTGTTTCCAACTAGGCTAATGATGTTTTCTCTAAGGATTTCTTCCCATTTTCTAAACATGGGATGCATTTCAAAAAGTTCCATTTAAAGGGATTACGGTGAATTAGCTTTTTGTTACGATCGTAACGGGATTGGTCGGTCCTAACTTTAAAGATAGTATCGCGAATGGTTTCGGGATTGTCGAGAGGAGTGTTGTAAAGAGGCTTAGGATCAAGTGCAAGGTTTTGGCGTTAATTGCCCAATCTTGAGTACATACAAATTCCTTCACAAGGAATGCGAAGAATTTGAGCAAAGGTGTTGAGAGGAAGAGTAAAGTTTTGTGTGTTGATGCTAAAGGCGATTGAGATGCTATTATCGGTGTTTCTAATGATCCTAAAGCTTTTGTAAAACTCAAAAATGAAAACCGGACAAATTTGTTCATCAATGTCAAGAAGACAATCAAAGTTGATTGTCGAGAAAACTTGACGAGTGTCGGTATCTTCAAGGAAACATTCCTTGACTACACGACCTTCGTGAATAAGTCGTTTTGTGAGGCTTTTGAAAATTTTACGGTTAGTTTTGGTCGAGACCCCTTTACGATAGTAGTGAGTAAGATAGTGGACGGTGTCATGATGATCTTGTTGAGTAGCTTTGGGCATGGTTGGTCCTAGAAATACAAATTTTCCAATTAGGTAAAATTAGTTGGAAATGGGTTTATGGTTTATGATTTGTATTAACAATGTTGTGAACACAATGTGATTAAGTTAAAAAGCCCCTTTTCACGATTAATTTGAAAACCCTAATTAAATTAATTTGATTAAAACTTAAGGAACCATAAACCCTAGAATGAAGATGATGAAAATTAGAACAAGTTAATGTAATTACTTACAATGGTGTTCTAGGAAGAAATACTTTGAGGTTATGAAAGCCAATGAGGATGGATGCGATGGCTTGGTCGTTTTGTGTTATGAGAATAGAGGGAAAAAGATCGGTGGTGATTTTTGAAAGCGTATGGTGAGTTACATTCCACGGTTCCCGGATCCTTTGTATTTGGGATCGGGCTAGTACAACTAGAGGATCCGCTATTAAGAACATAAAAGCGGTTGTTTGACAATTTTTTTTTTTTTTTTTTTTTTTTTTTTTTTTTTTTTTTGTAGTATGTTTACGGAATAGCTTACAAAAAAATAGTTCGGAGGTTTAAGATGACGATTGTTTTTGAATGACGGCTTTTGATGAATCTCATATCGAGGATGTGATGACGGTGTTAAAAAAAAATTATTCCCTATGACGAGAAAGGTGGAAGAGTGACGAAAGAGACTTCTAACGCTCTTAGTGTTATAATAATCAAAGTAGTACTTGAACATAAGTAGAACTCAAGTATCCTATCTAATGAAAAGTAGAACATACCTTTATGCTTCTTGATTTGGTATAAAACCAAAGATACTTCATGAGCTTTTAAAGTAATCCTTTGTACTTGATGTACTTAAGTTGTGATTACTTTAAGAATCCTTCCTTGAATGTTGACTTCATCTTTGAGTGAAGATTTTGGAAAATTCTAGCATGAAAATTACTCGAGAACGGAATATTGTTAGAATCATCTATCAATGTCCAACAAAATGATTTAACGAAAATATGACCCCAAAAAATCCTTCTTTGTAGTTTTCAAACATACACGGATCGTATCAAGTCTTTAAAGTACAATATACTTTAAGAAACTTGGTTCTGAAGCTCGTACCAATTGTGGAAAACTAGAAGGGGGTTGAATAGTTTTACCCATTTAAAACTTCCTTTTAAATATTTAGATCGACTTATGTCAATCTATTTGGTTGTTTATGTTGGACGTTGATAGATAGATATATAAACGTGTAAATGAAAGATAAAGAGTAAGAAGCACATCACCATGACACAAGTATTTATAGTGGTTCGGCTACAAGGACACCTTCCTAGCCTTACTCCACTCCCCGAGTCACCTACTCGAGAGTTCTTAAACACTACACCAACTCCTTGTGGCGGAGAAGCCTTCACAACGTCGCTTAACCTTTTTCCGGTACAAAGCTAAATACCGAGTTCTTTCACACCAAGGCGAACCACACCTAACACAACGTCGCCTACCCTTTATACGGTGCTAGGCTAACCACCGAGTTCTTTCACACCTTAGGAGAACTAATCCTATCACAACGTCGCCTACCCTTTATTAGGTACTAGGCTAAGCACCTAGTTCCATTATGGAGGAACTACTACCCTTCACGACACAACACCTATTATCAAGGAGATCTACTCCTTGTTACAACACCATCAAGGATATCACCATCCTTGTGAATAAATAAACACTTATATGTATAACGATGCACCTCATCGATTATCGACCTAAGCATTCTTCCCAAATGCTACTTGATTTGATTCTTGGCATCCTTCACTAATGCCTTTGACACAACGCTTGGCATCCTTCACTAATGCCTTAGTCTTGACACCTTAAGCATTCTTCACTAATGCTTTGACGCGGATGATTAGCATCTTTCACTAATGCTTTCATCTTGACACTTTCGGCATTCTTCACTAATGCCTTCAACCCAACATCTATGGAGAAAGGAAGAACTATCAACAAGAGAACCTTCGTTGTCTTGATGATGACGAAACATGGCACTCATGGACTTGAGCTTGCGTCTTCAAGATGTGGTGATCTTTCCTTTAATAGGAATCTACAAGATCACACAAAACAAAAGAGAAAAGCTACATAGATCTCTTGGATCCGAGGTTAGAGGTTAGAATACTTGGGGAAGTATGTGTGTAAAGGGATCAATAGAAAGGAAGAAATGGCTCTCTATTTATAGAGGAAATTCACTCTTGTATCCCGGATCCCACGGATCCTTCCACTGGGATCCGGCTAGCACAAAGCTAGGGATCCGTGGTCCGCTCCTCTTTGCCCATGGGTATTTTGGGTTATGGGTCATGGGTCATGGGTTATGGGTTGATCCATGGTTTCAATCTAGATACAATGTACCTTAAGGATACATTGAACTTGTGTAAGTGGTATATATAAAACCGGGGTTATGGGTCAAAACCATTTGCTAGTTTTATCTATTTAGTATATACTTGCTTTTACCCATTTTAGTATATACTTGTTTTTACCCATTTTAGTGTACTTAATATAAGTATGTATTAACCCAATATGTAAACACTAATTGTTGTACATATGTATCTAACTCATAGAGTTACTTAAACTTGTTAAGCCAATATGTAAACACTAGTTGTTGTACATGTGTATCTAAAATATAAAATCACTTAATCTTGTTATAGTGTTTTATGTGAAGACGTAAGTGTGTTATAAAACTATTAGTTCAAACCATTTACGTATTTTATTTGTTTCGTTAATATGATTTTACTTTTGTTATCGACAAAACATTAGAAGATCTTAAAATATAAATAAACGTTTTTACGGCTTATTTGTATTAACAATGACTTTTAAATTGGACTTAATATATATATTGTTGACTTTGAGCTACGTCGGCGTTACTTTGACTTTTTAGTCAATAGTTGACTCCGACAAAGCCGTAACATGGACTTTAGTATAATTTGGACTATTGATTGATTAAAAGCCGAGAAGTTATGACTCGTGCTTGTAGACTCAAACGAATAACGATATGAGATTAATATTGAATTTGATATAATATATATATATATATATATATATATATATATATATATATATATATATATATATATATATATACATGAAAATGCTAATAAACTATGAAAAATAAATAATAAATGGCCTTTTGTACCAAAAATGTTGATAACAAGTTTTATCTTGTTATTTACTATTTTTAAATGGAAACTAACTACTAAATTGGAAATGTTTTGTAATAAATAAGTAATTAATGTTTCGAGTACACGTTTATCAATAAATGTCGATTGTGGACATTTAATACTAGTTAAGTATTTATTTACTTACATTTTGTGCATAAGTTACGGATAACCTAACGTTAATAGTGTTAATCAACGTGGGTAGCTGACTTATTAGGTTGACGAATCTAATAAGAGCCCGTTAGTTACATTGGGTAACCTTATTAATGGGTGAATTATCCTTATGACTCTTTAGGATGCGATTGATTTATGGGATAATAAGCGACACGAATAAATAAAGGAGTTTATCGAGTTGACAAATTCGATAAGGTCTACTATTTATTCCGAAACTTATTGAACTATGGGGCTTATATTTTAGAGGTCTCATTGTGTCGCATTGAGTTATATATTGGTTGATTGAGTGCATTCATAGCATCATATTGAGTCGATACTCCCACATGAGGAATACCAAACACTAGGATTAAATGGTGAAACGAAACATTTTTGGAAGTAACGAAATGTAATACATTGGCGTAGATAACGTTGATTTCGAGATATATATATATTAAATGTGGTCTACAATAATAGGTTGTGCCGAGTCGATAGTTGTTGTGCCGTGAGTTCTGTTATCTTCTGCTAGTGTTTATTTGTACGTTGATTGCTTAAGGTGAGTTTCATAGCCCCACTTTTATCTACGTTTTAACTACATTGGGGTGAGAATCATGCTACTGTTTTTGAACCGTGAAAACTATTTGGATTTGCTTATATGCTTGACTGTTTAGATAGATGTGCGGTAGTTGTTGCCTTAGACTAGGGTAGCAATCCTAATTGCTATAACTGTTGCCTAGCTAAGAATAGACTTCTACCTCGACCTAGTCCGGGGTTGGCAATTATTCTAGATTTTGCCACAACAGTGCTGGACTAGAGTCACTGGGCCCGAGTAGTCCCTGGATGCTGAACATGTTTATGTATGGTGATCCGGGTAGGATCGGTATTTATCTATCTTAGGTCTTGCATAACAAATCAACTCCTACTGGTCCACTATGATTTTTTTGAACTTAAACCTATGAACTCACTAGCGTAAGCTGACCTTTTAGCATGATTTCTTAGGTATTTGAAAGATGTTTGGAATACGTGGTTTGTGGAAGCTTGGCAAGAAGGCGGGGTTCAAGGATCATTTCTGACTCTGATAAACTTTGGGGACCTATTTGATTAAACCATGTTTTGGGCCTAATAATTATACTTTTGAATTAAATGTTTTGAATACTTAAATTCGGGATTGGTTTTGAATGTTAAATGACTATCTTTTGCTATACTTGTGTTTGATACCAATCCAAAAAGTAACGCCCCGAAAACTTGATTAAGTCTTTCGCTGTACCGAGATTTGGAGGTGTTACAGATTGGTATCAGAGCTCAAGGTTATAGAGAATTAGGTATTTTATAAACTCTAAACTATAACCACCTTTAAGAAAAATTGATCCTCGACCGACGACTTGCGCCCGCTTGCCAAGCAAGCTTCTTATTTGAATATGGTATGAAGCTGAATTGAATTATGAGATGATCATTAAGGGATATTGTGGTGAATATGGAAACGTTATGATTTGGAGATATGATTATTGATTTTGGGAAATGAGATATGATTATTGATTTTGGAAAATGAGATGTGATTATCGGGATATTACGGAATTTGATTTGAGGAAACGTTACATTGTGATTTTGGAGTTTTGAACTCGATTGATTTGATATGGGATTATGTGATGGAACGGAACTTATGTATTTTATTTAAAGGCATGTTTTGAGTAATGCGGTACCTCTACTTTTAAAGCTTTCATTATGTGATATATGTTTTGGTTGAGTTGATGCGCTTAATAAAACTAGTTGTTTCGAACACTTATACCTATCCTATGCCGTTGTTACAGACTATGGCTTTACTAGCTTTTGATGTGTCTGAGGAGGTCCTTCTTTGTTGCTAGTACACCGGCATTGACTCTCATGAGCGGTTCTGTGAGGTGATCCTTATGAGATTTCCGTCACACTAGTTCGTCATCATCGGATCACCCTAGCTCATCTAGGCGACTCACTCTACATCGGTCTTAGCATGAGCCCGGACTCTAGGCTTGCTTATAGCACCGCCGCATGTCCGTGAGACCACCATCATCACCTAGCCGTTTAGCGACATCACCATGTCTTAGGAGGCCTAGATCTCCTAGTGTACCACCTCGGGATTTACACTGCGAGACTCAGACTCATGGACTCTCCCTCCGAGGATGAGGCGAGGAGGAGCATGAGGTCGAGGAGGAGCATGAGATTGAGGAGCAGATGTAGATGAGGATGAGGATCCTCGGAGAAGGATGATGAGGATATCCCGGAAGGGGTACTCCTCCATTCTGAGTCTGCACATTCTCCAGGACCAGGTTCTACTTTGCTTGAGCCTGAGTCCCTTGGACAACCTTTAGACATTGACTCACCACCTTACTCACCTTATATAGGTAGCCCATTAGGATCTGATATACCATCGGAGATTGTTTCTGAGCCTGAGGAGTATGGTGAGACGGGTCTAATGTGGGAGAGGATTATATCGCAAGGTACTAGGCTTAGTCAGTTGACGGATCGGTTGGTTGGAGTATCTAGGGCTAGTATAGAGGATCTGAGAGTTGATATGGGTACTGTAGTCAGGAGAACTAGGGTTTTGCGTGAGGGTATGTCGGAGCTCCAGGAGCAGGTTGGGGACCTGCTGAGAGGGTTCGCGATAGTTCGTGATGCTGATAGAGCGATTTGGCGTAGGATTGGTGAGTTGGAGAGAGAGGTCGCAAAGCATAAGAGTGATCGCGACGGTCGACGTGTTGAGTTAGCATCTTTGTGGAGAGAGGTTGACGATGTTAGGAGATCGGTTAGTGGTATTCGTAGACGTGGCTAGATAGTATTAGATTCATGGTTTTGTACCATCTTGAAACTAAGTAGTACTTGGTTCGAGATGTAGGATTATCCTAGTTGTCTTACTAGTATCGTCGTTAGGATCGTTTTTGATTCCTTAGTATCCTTCCATGTATTTCCACTTTTGAAACCTATGATTTATGGTTATTGGAACGTGCATCCTTAGTTATGATTTGGTATTTGATTGTTTCGCTTTGGTATAGCGTTATCCCTATTAACCTTGATTATGTATTCAGGCATTATTGGGTGATCCTTGGAACCCAACTCTATCTTTAGAGAGTGAATTATGAACTTATGAAACTGTTCTTCTTGCCTCCAGAATGGTGGCAACAAGATGAAACTTCGCTTAGGAACAACCGGCGCTCCTGCCTTTGTTGTTGCCCACAGTCGTCGAGGTCGTCGTCCGGCCCGACCACACCACATGTTGAGAACCGAACACGATAACCTGTCAGAGAAAACCCGAATGTGAGCGACCGTCTTGAGAATGGTCTGTTCCACAAACCCTCCACCCGTGAACCCGGCCAATGTTGACCGGTTAGTGGTACGGAGATGTCATTGAGCTGCTAGGTGAGACTAATCTCTCAAACAACTCTAGTGGAACCCCAATCTTGAATCGAACTCGAGGTTGTACCTACAAAGAGTTCGATTACGTGGTCCCACCGAGTTTGGAGGAATGAGGGAGTAGTTTACCTAACTAGGTGGTTGGAGAAAGCGAATCTGTGTTTCTTTGTTAGTAATTGTGAGGAGGATTGTAAGGTTAAGTATGCAACATATACCTTGAAGGACGAAGCGTTAACCTGGTGGAACAACTATCACAGATCAGTAGGGATTGATGTAGCTTATAGTATGACTTTGACTCAGTTTAAGACTCTCCTGATCAAGACTTACTGTCCTAGGAATGAAGTTAAGAAGTTAGAGAGTGAGTTCTAGAACCATAAGGTTAATGGTACTGACATGGCGACTTATACTCATCGTTTCCAAGAGTTATCATTGCTCTGCCCTGATATGGTTCGCACTGAAGAACTTAGGATTGAGAGGTATACTGATGGGTTACCTATAGCTACTCGAAATGATGTCATCGCTGCGAAGCCAGTTAATTTGCATGAGGAAATTACTGTGGCTCATCGTTTGATGGACTCTTATGTACTAGAAGTAGGAGACAAGGGTAAGAATGATAGGAGTGATAAGAGGAAGAGGAACGAAGTTGCTAAAGGGAATGGCAACAAACGGCAAGAGACAGCCAGGGTGTTCGCCATAGGAAATGGAGGAAGGAAAGATTATGAAGGTAGTAAGCATGTGTGTGGTCTTTGTAACCGACACCACCATGGACTATGCCCGAATGTATGTAGGAAGTGCTCTAAGGTAGGACACATGGCCAAAGACTGTAGGTCACGTCCACTTGCTTGCACTCACACCGCCTGAGGAGAGGGCCGGAAGGCAAGCTCACACTGTTTTGGATGTGGAAAGAAGGGACACTTTAAGAATGAGTGCCGAGAGCCGTGGATGAGAGGAAATCCCGGTAATGTAGAAGGATTTGCTAACCGAGGTGTAGGAGGTAATGGCTTAAACCCTGTGAAGCGTGAGGTTGTGGAAAACTAGGGAAACCATGGTGCTAGGAATCAATAGAGAGACATGGGAACAGCGCATGTTTACGCTAATGGGAAGCAAGTTGGTAAGGACCCTAAGGTAGTTATGGGTACATTCCTTCTCAATAATCGCTATGCTTCCATACTGTTTGATACTGGTGCGGATATGAGTTTCGTATCCACCAATTTTATGCCATTACTAGGAATCTCCCAAACACCTCTAAGGTTTAGTTACGATGTGGAATTAGCGAATGGGAATAGATAGAAGATAGACACTGTAGTTCGAGGTTGTACCATAAGTTTCCTAGACCGCCCGTTTAGTATAGACCTATTGCCGGTTACCTTAAGAAGTTTTGACGTCATTATCAGAATAGATTGGTTATCGAAGAACGGTGCACACATCATTTGGGATGAGAAGATTGTGCGTTTACCGTATGGCGGAAATGTTCTGAGCATACAAGGAGATCGGAGCGACTGTGGAAGTCCTTCCGGTTGGAGGATATTGATGCTTAAAACCGTCAAGTTTCTCTCACGCAAGCGTAAGAAAACGAAATCAATGAAGATCAATGAAGATCGGAGGGTATAGAGTCTCCCGGTCGTTATGTCCCGGTGAGCTATGCAATGGATCAATCTACGTATAGTGATCGAGGAGTTTGAGCGAAAAAGGATTATGATGTGATTATTATGACTACGAAATATCAAACAAATACAAAGGGCTAAAATGCAAATGAGAGGAAATTAAAAGATAAAATCTATTAAATAAACGCTATCACTAAAATTAAAATGATGTTTTGTTTTATGATTTTCTGGCCGAAATTAAAATCTCTGTGACGTATAACTAAAAAAGTGAAACTAATTCAATATTAACCCTAAAAATATGAAAATGATGTTTTTACAAACCTAATGATAAAAGAAAATTTATGGAAAAAGAAAATTATTTTTAAGACTAATTATCTAATTAAAAACTATTTTTAACTATTAATTAATTACCTAAAATACAAGAAAATAGGAAATTAGGCTAGAAAAATAAGATTAAGACTTGGAAAAGTCTAAAATATCAAAATAGACTTTTCAAAACTATTTTTGTATTTTTATGACTATTTTTCTATTTTCTAGGAATTTTAAACTATTAAAAACTAATTAAATTACTAAAAATTACCAAATGAACTATGAAAAATATGGAAAATTACTTTTTTTACTTTTTATATTTGTCTAAACCTAAGAAAATTGAAAAATTATTTTTTGAACCTTTTACGAATTTTTATATTAAATGCTATTTAAAAGTGCTAAAACTAATTAAAATAAGAAAAATAGCAAAACACTAGGAAAAATCTGAAAATTTCATGAAAATTCTAAAATAATGTTAAGAAGCTAGGAAAATTGGAAAAACAGTATGCTATGTGGAAGAAAATGAAACTGATCAATCAAGTGCTTATTGAAATAAGCACTTGATAAGCAAATGAGCAAATCAAGCAACCTACTGTTAACAGAAGCTATGATACACTAAATATGACCAAATCAAACAGAAATCAACAAGTTACAATCACAGATTAACAAAATAAAACAGATTTGGTGATTTTGATTTTAAGCTAAGAACAGATTTTGGTGCTAACTTGCAGTCAACAAATAAGCACCCAAATAAGCTACAAAATAAAATCCAATTATCAAAACTTAAACTAGACCTAGGAAGCTACTGATAACAAAAAAAACAGATGTTAACAAGCTACAATGAATCCTATGTAAGCTTGGATAAAGCTGAGAAAATCACTCAGTTAGTACTGAGTTGTGAGCAGGGCACCAAGTACCAACTTTGGGCTTATGCAGAAGCTTATCCAAAAGGCATAAGCTAAAAACAGATGAGAGGTCTTAAAGACCACCTATTAAGCTACTTATAAACCAAAAATCAAACCTTGAAAAGCTTTAATAAGAACTGTGCACCAGCTGCAAGTTTTGCATAAAACCAATTTTTTGCATGTTTTGACTTTTGAAAGTGGATGCACAGTTGACTTTCTTGAGTTTTGATCCTAATTTATGAGATGACTTTGATGTTATTTGATATATTAAGACCACTGCAAACTAGTTTAATGATTCTTGAACACAAAGTAAGTGATTTGATTCACAAAAATCCAACAGTGAGTCTGTTACAGGCATTTAACATGGATTTTGACTTATGATGTTTTTTTTAGGCACAAACTTGGACAGATAAATACCCAAATAGGCTATACAAACTTAAACAAACAAATGCTATCTACTGAACAAGCTTTAAGGACAGATATATCAGCAAACCAAACACCCCTTTTAAACTGTTTTGCAAATTGAAACTAAACTAATCAGGAGATAAACATGGATTATGACTAAACTAGCTTAACTTGACCTAGTTACTGCTATTAGAACAAGTTTAAACAGATAATGACCATAAAATACATTTATGCTAGAGCTTGTGAAATTACTTACAAATTGTCCAATGGCTACTATGGCTGCCACTATGAAATAAAGAACACTATCCTACCAAATTCAACCCAAATGCTTCCATTTCAACCCATTTCAAGTTTGAATCAAACCATATCACCCCGCTTCATTTGTGCTCCAAATTTGACTTTTGTTGACTAATTTCCAAAGTTGCATGAAATGTAAATGTAAGCTTATACAAAGCTTTAACAAGCTTATTGGAGCTTGTTTAAGCTTAAAATAAACTACCAACAGATTGGATAAGGATTTTGAGAATGAGAATTTCAACGATAATATAAAATTTGGAAATTGAACTTAGAACTTGAATTGATGCTTAAATTAAGTTGAAATACACTTGATTTGCTAACTTGAGTACAAAATAACTTGAAAATACAATTGAAAGCTAATAAAGACATAGTAATATTAAAACGACATATAATTCTAAAAAACTAAAAACTAACTATCTCTTCTTGCTTCTTCTTGGCTCCTTTTATGCTCCAAAGAGTTTCTCTCACTTATCTGAGCAAATCCCAACAGCAATCTTAACCATTCATTGGCTAGAATTCATCTTGGCCCTTAATCTAGTTTTGGCGCCATTTTTCTATTTTGATATGAGAGACAGGGAAAGAGAAGCATTTAATGCATTGGTGTGGGTAGGTGAGGTTGGGGAGACAAAGGGTGAGGTAGAGTGGCTATGGAAGGTGGCTGGAGGAGGGGGGAGACAAACATTTTGGTCGGGGATAGAGAGGTTTTAGGGGCGGGTTTGTATTATTTAAATGGGTTTGGGTTGTCGGGTGGGGTAAGCGGACCGGGTAAAGGATTTGGGCGGGGGTGGTGATTGGGCTTGGGTAATTAAATTAGGTCCGTTTGGTTTGTTTAGGAAATAATAACCAAGGACCAAATTTGCAATTTCATGAAACCAAAGGACCAAACATGTAACTTATGAAAAGTAGTCAAAGGACTAGTCTTGCCAAGTTTTAATAATCCAAGGGCTAATTTGACATTTTGAAACTCAAGGATTACTTTTGACCAATTTAAAAGCCGGGGACTAAAGCGTAATTTTCTCAAAACTTTTAGATTTTCCACCAAAGGACTAAATATGACAATTTGTGATTTACAAAAAGACCTTTGGTGACTTTTCTTTGAAATTTTGGCTCGGGGACTATTTTGACAATTTTATAAACTTGGGGACTAAAGCGCAATTTTGCAAATTTGATATGTTTTCATCGATTTTGATATTTTGCATTTAAAACACATAAAACAACGATTTGTGATATTTTGATCATTTTGATGTGTTTACGAGTGTTTTAAGATGATTTTGCGGTTTATTTTGTATAAAAATGATGAGTATTTACACACTCATCAATCCCCACATCGAGATATTGCTAGTCCTAGCAATGATTTGAAAAACATAATGGATTTTAATCTCTTTACCAAAAGCCATTACTTACGGAGTAGCCAAATGTTTGAGTTCAAGTAAGAACCATGGTACACCGATAACCATGTGATTTTGAGCAAACCACCGACTTTCAACGGGTTTGATTTTGTCTTTACGAAGCCGTACCCATACGGACTAGCCAACTCTTAGATAAATTATCAATATTATCTTTGGTGAGTGATTACCAATTATGGTTTTTCACTTGCCTTTACCACAAGCCATAATCTTGCGGGCTAGCCAACTCTTCACTTTTTAGGATATGGTGAGTTGAATACCATACAATTTTGGGCAAATTGCAAGCCATATAAGAATTTGAGAAATCTTTACCAAGAGCCGTTTGCTCTGGATTAGCCAATCCTTTTGTCTTCTGAGACATGGCGGATGATAACCGGATGAGAAAGTGTAAAACACTTACTCCAAAAAAAAAAAATTTTGGCCAAAAGCGGGGATTAGGCGGTATAATTACATGATAAAATTCGTGAGAATCCCCACACTTAGAAATGAATATTGCCCTCAATATTCAAAATACCGCGGTTATGCGAAACAAAAACGTGAAAGGAAATACTAAGGCCATTATTTAGAAAGAAGATTTTTTTTTTTTTTTTTTTTTTTTTTGGAATACTTATATACAAAACATGTGGGTGGTACACTAGGGTGGTGAGAAGGCGAAATATGGGTGAAAACCCATATGGCGACTCTTGTTTTTGATTACCGAGTCGCTAGCTTGACTCGACCCGTATTCATTTGTTCATGGGGAAAGTAGCGTGGAAAACCAATCTCGATCGGACTTTCGTTCACAATGTTAATAAACATATGAACATCGAAAGTTCCACACCGACGAGATATAACCGCGGTATTGTTTAATAGTAGACACTATAAAGGATGATACGGGGTCAAAGATGGTGTCCTCATTCCGAAAGAAAAGGAAAGAGCAACCACACCATCTGTGAAGAATGGAATAAAGGCGTACATGAGAATGCATGTCCATTCCTCGAGAGAGAAGCAAATCACCGGTTTGACATCTTTAAGCTTAAACTTGAAGCTTAGATGGTGATTGTCAAGAAGATGTCAGGGAGGAGGGTGGGAAATGGTTCTTCAATCAACAGACTTTCGGAAAAGGATGTCTCCCTCGGATCAAGGTAAGTGTTATCAATTCCGTTGGAATTGACTCATCACTAAGAAATGCATCGACTTCATTCCAAAGTTGTCATCTTCCTCATCGGGGTGAGAGAAGGAATGGAAGAGTCGGGAATAAGACTAGAAGATGATGGATCATTTTGAGCAATTCATCAATGGGAAGAATGTCTCCCATTGGATCACAAACATCATCATCCAACTCGGATGAAGCAGAAGAGAGTTTGGTTTCATCCACGAGTTAACAATCTCGATCGACAAGCGATTGGGAGGTGGGACAAGTGGTGTGCTCTTAGAGCTAGCGGTTTCCACCACTTCCGATGAAGTCTCGATTCTAGATCATCATCATCATCAAGAACACTCTTGACTTCCACAGTACGACTTTCAAACCATTTGTTTGAACCGGGGTAATTTTCAAAGCTTTGAGCTCGTACGTTTTGAAAACTCCTCTTAACCGTGAAGTTTGAGAGTGTTGCATTGAATCTTCGGATCTTTGATCAATTGTGGCAACACTCTGTTTGTCTGAGAGGTTTGGAGTTCGGTTGATATTTAACGTGAGCTCTTCGTTGTCAACCCGTATGGTCAACTCTTGACAAACACATCGATCGAGCACGACTCGTTCTTAAGAAAGCTCTCCCAAGATGAGGGAACTCTAGGATGCGCATCGAAGTCTACTACAACAAAGTCGGCATGAAAGTGAAACTTTCCCACTTTCATCACGACATCCTCGGCTATCCCAGTGGACGAGTTACAGTGCAGTCCGCTAGCTCGAGTGTCATACAGTGGATGAAAGTTCGGGAAGAGATAGTTTCTTCCATCTTGAGAGTGGCATGAGGTTAATGCTAGCGCCAAGATCGGCCAAGGCGGACATTGAAACATCCAAGAAATCACGGGATTAAAAACCGGCCGGGGTCTTCAAGCTTTCGGGAAGCTTATTAAGAATGGGCGTGAGCATTGCTCATTGAGAGGAGTTTTAGCCATCTCGATAGCTTATCTTTGTTGGTGAGTAAGCCTTTAAGCGTGGATGCAAATTTAGGCATTAGAGCGAGAGCATCAACGAAGCTTAAATCAAAGTGAAGCTCATTGAAGATTTGGAAAAATTTTCCATTTGCTCTTTGTTTTGTCTTTGAGCTTCTCATCATTCATTCTTGATGGGTAAGGAAGGCGACTAGACTTTTGAGCCGGGATGGAAGTGTTTTACGGCTCGGGATTTTCCTCGGAACATCGGGTTCGGACTTAAACTTGGACTACGAAGGTGGGACGTGTCTTGATGCCGTGGGCTTGAATAATGCACCTTGTCCGTTGTCTCCTTGGTAACTTGACTAAATGCCACGGGAGGAGGGGCATTGAGTCGAAGGTCCATTGTCGTCTTACCACTACAGTGGTGGCGGCTTTCAACTCGGCATTTGGATTAGGAATAGTATTGCTTGGGAGTCCTCCGGAAGATGGTGAAGCTTTGTTCATATTCATGTTCATGAAGCGCTCATCATATTCTTTAACTCATTTGTCTGTAGAGACATTGTGGTATCAATTTCCTTTTAAGCTCAACTCTCATGTTATTGATCCGAGTTTGCATAGAGCATGTTTGACTCGGTCATTTTCATGAAGTCATTTGGAATGGGAGCTTGAGGAGGTGGTTGATAGCTTTGATGATTAGGAGCTTGATATGGTTGAGGTTGGTTGAAATTGTTCGGTTTTGATTGAAATTTTGAGAGTTATTGAAATTTTGTCCTTGATTTGGAACAAAGCGATTTTGATTGCCATGGTTTTGATTGCCATGGTTTTGCAGGAGGAAAACCGGTGGTGTCATACCGCTAGGTGCAGTAGTGAGGATCGACTGTGGTCGGTATTGATTGTGGTTTACGAAGCTACGGGAGCTTGGTAAAGGAAGCATCGGTTGCTTGACAATCATAATCGCATGTGGACCACTACAAGTTTCACACACCTTGTTTACGGCTTTGATTGGTTCCGGCTTATGAATTTCGCTTTTGATTTCCTTTACCTCTTTTATCATACAATGGATGATGTCCGTTAGAAGCTGACTAGCGGGCGGCTAACTTCGGAAGAGTTACGGATGAAGAAGCGAGTGTTGAACATTGACTTTGTTGCGAAATAGGAACTTTGATTTTGCTCGCAAATCTCAATCACATCTTTAGGTCTCGATTCAAGATATTGCCGCTGCGGCTGCATTCAAGGAATCTTGATCGTTTCCGTTCAACCCATTGTAAAGATATTTACTTGTTGAAGCTCCGTGAATTCATGATGGGGCATTTCACGAGGAGATCTTTGAATCTCTCCATGCCTCTCCAAAGTTTTCATCGAAATTTTGCGAAATCCGAAATTTCATTTTAAGATTAGTCGTCTTTGATGGAGGAAAGAAGTAATTCACAAACTTTTGAACAAGATCCTCCCAGTTTCGATAGATCGAGGGGTTCTTTTTCGACCAAATCCATTTGTCCCTCGAGAGAGAATGGAAAAAGCATCAACTTGATGACTTTTGTGGCACATCCTTGAAATTGATAGTTGAAGTCAACTTGTTAAACCAGCGGATGTGTGCATCTGGTCTTCTCGATCGGACCGCGGAATTGATTGTAGACACAAGTTGGATCAAATGTGTCTTCAATTCAAAGTGATCGAGTTGATTACGGGTAAAACAATGGCATCTCCATAACCCTCGGTGGGTGCACGGAGCATTTCCGCCATAATGCGTTAAATACGCCATGGTGTTGTTTGAAATAGTGCGAATCTCGGGTTCGACTATTTGGGCGACACGTCTCGAAACGTCTTCTTGGAATTTCGCTAGATCACGCAAAGGACTCGATGATCTAGAAGAGCAGTGCGCATGCACTAGAGTTAACTCTAAGGGATCTCGAGTTAAGGAGAAATGGAATTATGAAAATCTTTCGGATGAGAATGAGAATTATGAAGGCGTTTTATAAAAATCGGTGAGAAGAATCTTTATGGGTTTTACGGTTACGAAGCGTCGATATCACAACAAAATCAATTAACACAAAATCGAGGCAAAACAACGATGAACTTAACCAATAATCCAAGATGAATGGCTTCTTTGAAAAAGGTACACCAATCACAAGGACACAAAGGCAAGTTTTATATCTTTAGTTCGGGAACTTATTATGGTCGCACCCAGTTAGGTAGTGCCTTGCCTTGGTTTTCGGTGGTAATCTTTTAAGTTGTTAATTATTAAAGAAAGCAGCGATTCTTTTGTATTTTTATTTTTGATACATATATAGAAACAAAAGAAAAATATTTTTGTGTTTTATCGTTTTTTTTTGTTTTGGGTTTTGGATTTTTAGAAGAAAATATGGATATATATATATAGAGATGGATGATATAAACAAAGAGTGAGGATTCAAACAACTAATCGCTACGGAAGATAAATCGGCCTGACTCCCGTGGCGTAAAAATTTGATCTTGTATAAAACCGTCAAGTTCTCTCGCGTAAGCGTAAGAAAACTTAAAAGCGACTTCAAGCACGAAATCAATGAAGATCGAGGGGTATAGAGTCTCCCGGTCGTTATGTCCCGGTGAGCTATGCAATGGATCAATCAGCGTATAGTGATCGAGGAGTTTGAGCGAAAAAGGATTATGATGTGATTATTATGACTACGAAATATCAAACAAATACAAAGGCTAAAATGCAAATGAGAGGAAATTAAAAGATAAAATCTATTAAATAAACGCTATCACTAAAATTAAAATGATGTTTTTGTTTTTATGATTTTCTATAAAGCGAAATTAAAATCTCTGTGACGTATAACTAAAAAGTGAAACTAATTCAATATTAACCCTAAAAATATGAAAATGATGTTTTACAAACCTAATGATAAAAGAAAATTTATGGAAAAAGAAAATTATTTTAAGACTAATTATCTAATTAAAAACTATTTTTAACTATTAATTAATTACCTAAAATACAAGAAAATAGGAAATTAGGCTAGAAAAATAAGATTAAGACTTGGAAAAGTCTAAAATATCAAAATAGACTTTTCAAAACTATTTTTGTATTTTTATGACTATTTATCTATTTTCTAGGAATTTTAAACTATTAAAAACTAATTAAATTACTAAAAATTACCAAATGAACTATGAAAAATATGGAAAATTACTTTTTTTACTTTTTATATTTGTCTAAACCTAAGAAAATTGAAAAATTATTTTTTTTGAACCTTTTCTGAATTTTTTATATTAAATGCTATTTAAAAAGTGCTAAAAATTAATTAAAAATAAGAAAAATAGAAAAACAGCTAGGAAAAATCTGAAAATTTCATGAAAATTCTAAAATAATGTTAAGAAGCTAGGAAAATTGGAAAAACAGTATGCTATGTGGAAGAAAATGAAACTGATCAATCAAGTGCTTATTGAAATAAGCACTTGATAAGCAAATGAGCAAAACAAGCTACCACACATTAGCGAAGCTATGATATACTAAATATGACCAAATCAAACAGAAATCAACAAGTTACAATCTTGATTAACAAAATAAACACATTTGGTGATTTTGATTTTAAGCTAAGAACATATTTTGGTGCTAACTTGCAGTCCAAATAAGCACCCAAATAAGCTACAAACTAAAAACCAATTATCAAAACTTAAACTAGACCTAGGAAGCTACTGATAACCAAAAAAACAGATGTTAACAAGCTACAATGAATCCTGTGTAAGCTTGGATAAAGCTGAGAAAATCACTCAGTTAGTACTGAGTTGTGAGCAGGGCACCAAGTACCAACTTTGGGCTTATACAGAAGCTTATCCAAAAGGCATAAGCTAAAAACAGATGAGAGGTCTTAAAGACCACCTATTAAGCTACTTATAAACCAAAAATCAAACCTTGAAAAGCTTTAATAAGAACTGTGCACCAGCTGCAAGTTTTGCATAAAACCAATTTTTTGCATGTTTTGACTTTTGAAAGTGGATGCACAGTTGACTTTCTTGAGTTTTGATCCTAATTTATGAGATGACTTTGATGTTATTTGATGTAATGAACTTAAGCAAGCTAGTTTAATGACTTTTGAACACAAAGTAAGTGATTTGATTCACAAAATCCAACGATGAGTGCATTACGGGCATTTAACAACCAATTTTGACTTTTGATGTTTTTTAGGCACAAACTTGGAAAGACTAAATACCCAAATAGAGCTAAACAAACTTAAACCAACAAATGCTATCTCTCTGAACAAGCTTTAAGGACAGATATATCAACAAACCAAACACCCCTTTTAAACTGTTTTGCAAATTGAAACTAAACTAATCAGAATAAACATGGATTATGATCAAACTGACTTAACTTGACCTAATTATCGCTATTAGAACAAGTTTTGACAGATTAATGACCTACAAATACATTTATGCTAGAAAACTTGAAAATTACTTACAAATTGTCCAATGGCCACTATGGCTGCCAACATTGAAACCAAGAACACTATCCTACCAAATTCAACCCAATGCTTCCATTTCAACCCATTTCAAGTTTTGAATCAAACCATATCACCCACGCTTCATTTGTGCTCCAAATTTGACTTTTGTTGACTAATTTCCAAAGTTGCATGAAATGTAAATGTAAGCTTATACAAAGCTTTAACAAGCTTATTGGAGCTTGTTTAAGCTTAAAAATAACTACTAAATGATTGGATAAGGATTTTGAGAATGAGAATTTCAACGATAATATAAAATATGGAAATTGAACTTAGAACTTGAATTGATGCTTAAATTAAGTTGAAATACATTTGATTTGCTAACTTGAGTACAAAATAACTTGAAAATACAATTGAAAGCTAATAAAGACATAGTAATATTAAAACGACATATAATTCTAAAAAACTAAAAACTAACTATCTCTTCTTGCTTCTTCTTGGCTCCTTTTATGCTCCAAAGAGTTTCTCTCACTTATCTGAGCAAATCCCAACAGCAATCTTAACCATTCATTGGCTAGAATTCATCTTGGCCCTTAATCTAGTTTTGGCGCCATTTTTCTGTTTTGATATGAGAGACAGGGAAAGAGAAGCATTTAATGCATTGGTGTGGGTAGGTGAGGTTGGGGAGACAAAGGGTGAGGTAGAGTGGCTATGGAAGGGTGGTGGAGGGGGAGACAGACATTTTGGTCGGGGATGACGAGGGGCTTAGGGGCGGGTTTGTATTATTTAAATCATTGGGTTGGGTTGTCGGGTTGGGTAAGCGGACCGGGTAAAGGGATTTGGGCGGGTGTGGTGATTGGGCTTGGGTAATTAAATTAGGTCCGTTTGGTTTGTTTAGGATTAATAACACCAAGGACCAAATTTGTAATTTCATGAAACCAAAGGACCAAACATGTAACTTATGAAAAGTAGTCAAAGGACTAGTCTTGCCAAGTTTTAATAATCCAAGGGCTAATTTTGACATTTTGAAACTCAAGGATTACTTTTGACCAATTTGGAAAGCCGGGGACTAAAGCGTAATTTTCTCAAAACTTTTAGATTTTCCACCAAAGGACTAAATATGACAATTTGTGATTACAAAAAGACCTTTGGTGACTTTTCTTTTGAAATTTTGGCTCGGGGACTATTTTGACAATTTTATAAACTTGGGGACTAAAGCGCAATTTTGCAAATTTGATATGTTTTCATCGATTTTGATATTTTGCATTTAAAACACATAAAACAACGATTTGTGATATTTTGATCATTTGATGTGTTTACGAGTGTTTCGAGATGATTTTGAGTTTATTTTGTACAAAATGATGAGTATTTACAACTTAAGAAGCATGAGAAAAACTACACCACCCATGACCTTGAGTTAGGTGTTGTAGTGGTTGCTCTTAGGATCTGGAGACATTATCTGTATGGAACCAAGTGTTTCGTATTTACCGACCATAAGAGTTTGAAGCATATCTTAGATCAGAAGGAACTGAACATGAGACAAAGTCGTTGGTTGGAATTGCTTAGTGTTTATGACTATGAGATTCGTTATCATCCTGGTAAGGCTAATGTTGTGGCTGATTCACTTAGTCGTAAGGAGGACATTCCACCCCTACTTGTTAGATCCTTAGGAATGACCATTGTTTCGCCCTTACCGTCTCAAATTTTAGCCGCCCAAGCAGAGGCATTGACGGAAGAGAACCATCCTTATGAGAATCTTCATGGAATGGTAGAAAGTGAAAACGGCTTCTTGAAGCGTTCCGATGGAAATGTATGCTTGAGGCGAAGTCGGATACCATTTCATGGTGGAATCCGTGAGTTGATTATGCACGAGTCGCATAAATCAAAATACTCTATTCATCCCGGAGCCGATAAGATGTATCAAGATCTTAAGAAACTTTATTGGTGGCCTAATATGAAAGCCGATATAGCTCAGTATGTCAGTTGGTGCCTGACTTGTTCTAAAGTAAAGGCCGAACATCAGAAACCATCAGGACTCTTAGTTCAACCCGAACTCCCGGAATGGAAATGGGAGCGAACACTACTACAAAAAAGCCAATAAAGATCCCTTAATAGAGACTGGTTCTATAAAAACCAGTTTATGTGGAAAAAATATCAGCGGGATGGGAAGTATTAACCGGTCTTTGTAACAGAAAATCCATAAACACCGGTTCTCTATATATTAAAACCGGTCGTACTAGTTTTCTTTTGTTCATTCCTCTATTGCTTGTAAAATTCTTTTCATCTTGTTTATTTAACATCATAAAATGCTACTAAAATAGTTGGCGAAATTCATATCGAGGTTCCTCCAATTCTTTTTCTCAATGTATTGATTAGAATCGCTAATATAATTATAAGAAATTTATTTAACATCATAAAGTCTTTACATTAATTGGCGCTGCATCTATTCCCTACAACTTGTTTTTCCAATTCATTAATTTGAACCTACTAATCGACATACAAAACTAAATTAGCGCTACATTTGTTAGTTGTTACACGTTCCATCCATGTTGTTATAGAGTAATTTAACTAACCTTGATGATAACAAAGGGTCGTTTGTTTTTAAATTCAATAGTTTGCAAGACTTGAGATCAATATAGATCTCATATTCTTCATATATCAAATAAATCAATTTTAGCCATTCGTTTTTTTTAATCAAAATTAACAAAAAACCATTTTTCACCATTTTAAAAAAATTATATCTTACAAACGGTAAATAGTTAAACAACCAAAAATACACCATCACGGTGATTTTTTTTTAATCTTTTAGTAGACGGATACTTCGATATACTTTTGACGAATCTTTTTTTTCGAGTTTTGTTTTGGTGTTAAAATTTGCATCTTGAAAAATTACATGTGATTTGTATGTTAGGAATCATGTGTGATTTCACAAATCACATATGATTTCATAAAATCACATGTTATTTGAAAATAGAAAATCACATGTGATTTCTCCAGACGTAAATTTCAATACTTACAAAAAAATGCCGAAAAGAAGTTCCCCGAAAGTATATAGAAGTGTCCCTATATAAATAGATGATCTAATTCTCGTCGTGATGGTATAATTTTTTCGCGTAACAATTAACTGTTTGCGAGATATTTAATTTTAAAAAAATGAGTTTAATCAAAAAATGGATGGGTAGAATTAGTTATCTTTACAAAATATTGGATATAGATTAAACTTTCCACTTGTCCCTCCTAAATTGACATTTGCCTCTCCATAATCTCAGATCCCCATTTTTTTTTATCTCAAACCCTCCTTATTAAAAACCTCCACCAGACACATCCGCCATCGAACTATACATTTCAGTTATGCCTTCGAACGATCTGGGTAACACTAAAATTCGAATTAATAATAATTGTGTATTGTTTTTGTGATATTTAGATAAATTAGTGTGTGTAAGAACACGATGTTTGCTCGTCGATTTATTGGTTTATTGATTAAACCTTAATACTTTTAAAAATGTTATTTTTTTGTCTCAATTTATTTAATAAGATCCCTTGTATTTTGTTCTAGTAGGTGCATATACTTCTTATACACAGTATATCTTTGATTAGTTTTTAGTTTTTATTGGTTTACCTTGTTGATTAGTCTTTATTTGTTATTGATTTGAGATTCGTAGGTGATGGTATTGCTATTTTATAAGGCCCGCAGTATATCCTTTGATTAGTCTTTATTGGTTTACCTTGTTGCCTAAATGGCTATTCATTTGTAATAGAAAATTTTCTTATTGTCATATGTAATCATGTTAAAGCTCAATGCATCATTCAAAATATTATTTTAATATACATAGAGTTTATTTGCCAACATGTATATTGGATGTATTCAATCATAAGTTTAAATCCTTTTTGAGAAGCTTGATAAATTGTACGTGTGGTAATCCTGTGCTACTTAGTTTTCTGTTTCTTGTTCTGTGGTAACTAATTTCACATGTTCATTGGAATGCAAATTCACAACTGTGTTGACAAATAAAGAACTTGTCAAGTTTGTTGGCTCGTTAGAAATGGATGGCAAAGCACAGGAATCGTATGCATTATATCTATATATTGTAATTTGTTTTGGTCTGAATTTTTGGTACTTAATTGCAGATCTTGTTTTTGTCCTCGAGGATAAGGGTGAAAGTCCTCCAAGCCCTATGAAATCCATTCATTCTCTTCCTTCCAAAAGAAACATGTTTCACATAAAGCGCCTCATGCAAAGGTTGTAGCTTCCAAAGAGGCGGGTCTGTGGTACATTTCTCTCATATTCTATGAAACTTAGCATCATGACACTACGATTAACTATTCTAATATGTTGTTGAGATGACTTTTTGACTCGTTTACTTATAAATTTTTAATTTGATTATCCTACATCTCTAACACGTCAAACTAGTTAAATATAAAGTGGAGACATATCCAATCGATTGAAAGGCGTTGAAAGATATCTCTAATGAATGATATACTAAATCGTTTTTAATATTTTAAACTATTATTGAAATAATAATTGACAACTATCTATATTTTATATTTTAGATACTTCACAATTAGGTAGAAAAATTAACCCTTGTTTATCTTTCGTAGTTAATCCTTTACCATGGAAGCAAACACGTGTGAAACTTGACGAAACAAATGATTGAGGTCAGCCATGGAAGCATAAGAGGTAATTGCTGTTTACAATAAATTTTAAGTGGCGTTTTGTTGTGCACTTAATCTATTAGCTATTTGGGTTGATCGAGTATACGAAACAACTTAAAGCTGTAACAATATTTAGGATTATAGCTCAAGTTGTAGCAAAAACTGACATTTTTATTAATTTGTAAATATTCGATTTCTGAAATTACGAAACTCGCCTACATGATGTTAGAGCAGAAATGTAAATTACTACTAGCTGATTATAAGGTTTGATAAAAAGAATTTCTGATATGTTTAAGTTGTTCATCAGCATACACTAAAATGTTACTAGGTGTGACAAACGAGTTACTGGTTTGTCAACAGTGAGTTAAGTTTTCTTTCTTTTTATTATGTCTCCAACCTTGTAATCTTTGTTTACCATACGTAACACAGATGATGAAGATGAAGTAGAAAGATGGAGAACAAATGGAACCCATTGTCTAAAGAATGCAGTTCCATTCAATTGATGTGTTCTTGATATTCTTCAAGAATTAAATATATGCTTTGTTGTTTATAAGGCTCTTGATCTGTGATCTTGATATTGCTTATGTAAAAACTAGAAATTTTTGTTTGGCAATGCTGACTTATTAATGATATTTTATGTTTGGGCAGATTTTGAATGTTACTTGAGATACGTGATTTATAGTGGTTGTTTGGGATTCCTTATTGAATTAACTGTTTATAGGACTGTTTGGATTGTTTATGGAAGCTGCTTCAACAAGAAATCCCAAACAGCCCCGATAAGCAGCTCTTCTAAGCATTCCCAAACAACCCATTTTTTTTTTCAAAATGAACAATAGAATAGAAACTGGTTTTAATCTTAAACACCAGTTTATTTGTTATATTCACACAAAGACAAGCCTATGTGTTTACTCATTAATAAAGACTGCTTCCTAGCAAAAAACCAGTCTTGATGAATCTTACAGAGACCGGTTGAAAAACCGGTTACTATGTATTTCGGTCATGGAGATACCCCCTCACAGAGAGTGGTTCAGAAACTACTTTCCATGAGCCATTCTAACCGGTTTTTATGACATTTTTTGTAGTAGTGGAATAACCATGGACTTTATCACTAAATTACCAAGAACAGTTAGCGGCAATGATGCTATCTGGGTAATAGTTGATCGTTTAACTAAGTCTGCTCACTTCTTAGCTATTAGTGAAACCGATAGTCTTGATAAACTTGCTCGATTGTATCTTAAGGAGATAGTATCGCGTCATGGAGTACCGATATCTATCATTTCCGATAGGGATAGTCGTTTTACGTCCCACTTTTGGAGATCATTACAGACAGCACTAGGAATAAATTTGGATATGAGTACTGCTTACCATCCTCAGATCGATGGTCAAAGCGAGAGAACCATTCAGACTTTAGAAGGCATGCTTAGAGCCTGCGTTATTGATTTCGGCAAAGGCTGGGAGAGACACCTCCCTTTGGCCGAATTCTCTTACAACAATACTTATCACTCTAGCATTAAGGCCGCCCCATTTGAGGCACTCTATGGCCAAAAATGTCGTTCTCCTGTTTGTTGGGCTGAAGTTGGCGAGAGTCAACTTACAGGTCCCGAACTTGTCCTAGAAACCACTGAGAAGATAGTTCAGATTCGTAATCGGTTGCAAACCCTCGTGATAGACAAAATAGTTATGCCGATAAGAGGCGTAAACCTTTAGAATTTCGGGTTGGAGATCGTGTTATGTTGAAAGTTTCTCCTTGGAAAGGAGTGATTCATTTTGAAAGCGTAGAAAACTCAATCCCGATATATTGGTCCCTTTCCAATCCTGGAAAGAATCGAGACCGGTAGCATACCGCTGGAGCTACCATCGAATTGAGCGATGTACACAATATCTTTCATGTTAGTAATCTTAAGAAATGTCTTTCGGAGGAAAACATAGTTGTGCCCTTAAGAGATATTCGTATCGATGAGAAACTGAATTTTGTTGAGGAACCCATTGAGATTATCGACCGTGGGATCAAAAGGCTGAAGAATAGCCGTATTCCGATTATTAAGGTTCGTTGGAACTCCCGGCATGGACCGGAGTTCACTTGGGAACGTGAGGACGTTTTCCATAGGAAGTATCCTAAACTTTTCATGACATCAAGCAACTCAGAGTGAAACCCGGGACGAGTTTCTTCTGAGGCTGGGAGGCTGTGACAACTGGCAATTCAGGGAGTCTATTTTACGTAACCGCATTACGTTAAACTAAACTGAGTTTTGCCTTTATCACTATTTTTATAAACCATGATTTGATTTTATATCTTCTATTGGTTTTTACGGATTATTTCATTATTAAATGAGTTATCATATGAGTTTTAACTCTATTTGGTAGGCACTATTCGATTCGGCACTAGAAAAGCCTAAAACGAGAATTATTGTAACTTTTAGACCGTAACTCGAAAATTGACAAATAAATAGTCAAAACTCGTGGAAAAACGTAAATAACGATGTTGGAAAGTTGAATGAACGTTGTGGGACACTCGGGGGACAATATGTGAGCTCGGGAATGGGTAAACGGGATAGTTACGAAAAATTAAAACTCCGACCCCCCATTTTCCCCTATGGCCGGCGCCCCCCTCCACCCAAAATAATTATTTTTTGAGTCCTTTTTGTCCAAGTATAAAAGGCCTCCCTCACCCACATTTTTGCTAGCTCCGTCTCTCACTAAAAACACATACAAACCACTCTTTCTCTCTCTACTCTCTCTCTTCAAGAAATAAAAACCCTAGCCACCACCACCACCTTGGCCGACCACTATTCCGGCCACCATGGTCCACCGCCGCGTGTGACCACCCACCACCACCACCAAATCAAAGATCTTTTCATCCTCTTTCCATCCATATATAATACTCATACTAAAACCTTCATTAACACCCTCAAATTTAAAGATTAAGATTCGGATTATTAGGGTTTCAAGTGGGTTTTGCAATTGGTGTTTGAATAAGGTAAATGGAACAAGATTTGAGCTTGTTTGAGCTATTATAAGCCACGAATGGCATTCTAGGGTTTCGACCCTATGATGAAATTTGGGGCTTTTGGGTGGAACATGAAATTTAGTCTAATTAGTGTCTAAACAAACAAGTAATTAGTCTTTGGTATGTGTGTGGTGTATCAATTTGATGGATTTATGCATTTTAGGTTTAGTTTCATCTTTTTGGTTAGAATAGATGATGGGTTTTGTGTTTGGTTATTGATTGGAGCTTGAATGATTGGATTTAGATGTTGTGGAATTGATTTGGGTGATGTTTGATTGGGTTAGCATGTTGTACGAGCCACATAGGGCACGTACGTGGCCCTTGGCTTGCGTATGTGACCCACTTGGGCCACGGGTCTGGGTCGGGTCGTTTTGGTAGCTTGTTGGTTGATGTAGTTGAGGTTTGGATGAGACGCGTGGAGCCGAAAAGCTTCTAGAGCTTGTTTGGTTCACGTGGTCTTAACCGTGACCGTGTCATGACCATTAGGGTCATAACATTGGTTTCGAGTACATTTGGTTGATTGATTGGTTGGCGAGATTGTTTTGAGTTGGTTTGGGATTGAATTGCGCTATTATGACTTTTAAATTGGACTTGATATATATATTGTTGACTTTGAGCTACGTCGGCGTTACTTTGACTTTTTAGTCAATAGTTGACTTCGACAAAGCCGTAACATGGAACCTTGGTATAATTTGGACTATTGATTGATTAAAAGCCGAGAAGTTATGACTCGTGCTTGTGGACTCGAAACGAATAACGATATGAGATTAATATTGGAATTTGACGAAATATATATATATACATGAAAATGCTAATAATCTATGAAAAATAAATAATAAATGGGCTTTTGTACCAAAAATGTTGATAACAAGTTTTATCTTGTTATTTACTATTTTTAAATGGAAACTAACTACTAAATTGGAAATGTTTTGTAATAAATAAGTAATTAATGTTTCGAGTACACGTTTATCCATAAATGTCGATTGTGGACATTTAATACTAGTTAAGTATTTATTTACTTACGTTGTGTGCATGGGTTACGGATAACCTAACGTTAATAGCGTTAATCCACGTGGGTAGCGGACTTATTAGGTTGACGAATCTAATAAGAGCCCGTTAGGTACGGTGGGTACCTTATTAATGGGTGAATTATCCTTATGACTCTTTAGGATGCGATTGATTTATGGGGTAATAAGCGACACGAATAAATAAAGGAGTTTATCGAGTTGACGAATTCGATAAGGTCTACTATTTATTCCGAAACTTATTGAACTATGGGGCTTATATTTTAGAGGTCTCATTGTGTCGCATTGAGTTATATATTGGTTGATTGAGTGCATTCATAACATCATATTGAGTCGATGCACCCACATGAGGAATACCAAACACTAGGATTAAATGGTGAAACGAGACATTTTTGGAAGTAACGAAATGGAATACATTGGGGTAGATAACGTTGATTTCAAGAGATATATATATTAAATGTGGTCTACATTAATAGGTTTTGCCGAGTCGATAGTTGTTGTGCCGTGAGTTCTGTTATCTTCTGCTAGTGGTTATTTGTACGTTGATTGCTTGAGGTGAGTTTCATAGCCCCACTTTTATCTACGTTTTAACTACATTGGGGTGAGAATCATGCTACTGTTTTCGGACCGTGAAAACTATTTGGATTTGCTTATATGCTTGTTGTTTAGATAGATGTGCGGTAGTTGTTTCCTTAGACTAGGTAGCAATCCTAATTGCTATAAGCTGTTGCCTAGCTAAGAATAGACTTCTACCTCGACCTAGTCAGGGGTTGGCAATTGTTCTAGATTTTGCCACAACAGTCTTTGGACTAGAGTCATTTGGCCCGAGTAGCCCCGGATGCGGGACATGTTTATGGTTGGTGATCCGGGTAGGATCGGTATTTATCTATCTTAGGTCTTGCATAGCAAATCAACTCCTACTGGTCCACTATGATTTTGTTGAACATAAACCTATGAACTCAACAGCGTAAGCTGACCTTTTAGCATGATTTCTCAGGTATTTGAAAGATGTTTGGAATACGTGGTTTGTGGAAGCTTGGCAAGAAGGTGGGGTTCAAGGATCATTTATGACTCTGATAAACTTTGGGGACCTATTTGATTAAAGCATGTTTTGGGCCTAATAATTATACTTTTGGATTAAATTTTTTGAATACTTAAATTCGGGATTGGTTTTGAATGTTAAATGACTATCTTTTGCTATACTTGTGTGCGATACCAATCCAAAAAGTAACGCCCCGAAAACTTTATTAAGTCTTCCGCTGTACCGAGATTTGGGGGTGTTACAGTCAGTGTCGTCACTACTTGGTTTCCGCTTCTTAACATCAGACCTCCGATATCTACTTTCGTTTGACCCATCTCCTGAGCATTCGCGTGCCTTCCGCGACTTCGCCCTTTCGGCTCCATGCCTTCTGAAGTTTGGCCTTACTAGTTACAAGTAGGAGTCTTGGTAGCTACTCTACTCTTTTCTCTTAGCGTTATGATGAACTGGTCTTTTAGGGTCATTGGAATACACGGATACGCTTTCTTCATTGTCTCCCAGCCTGTGGAACACACTTTTGCGCAACCTTTTGAACACCGTCTCTCGTTCAACTTCTTTCCTTTTTGGTGACCTAGACTAAGTACACCTTCGGTCGCTGCTGTCCTGTGTGTTCCGACGCTTATTGGAATTGAGTTGTTTCCTCAAGTCCCTTCTTCCCGTTGGCATTTCTGACTCTTGATGATGTGAAACTTTGTGGAGATTCGCCCGAGTTTTTAGTTCTTTCACCGCTTTGGCTCTTTCTTCCTGTTTCCGAACTTTCTTTATCACAATCGGTAAGATATGGTCAAAATAGTTGTCATAGTATTTCCGGAGGGCTGCGTCAGACGTAGACCCTTCGGGATCCGTCAAAGTTGCATGATTTTCTCTTTCTTCTGTATTTCGTAGCGTGGATACAAGAGCGGGAGTTGGTATGGACAGAGTGCCCATGGTGAGTATTTTCTGGAACGGAGTTGTGTACTGGGTCTCACGGATGGCGCCAACTTGTTAGTACAAAAAGTGTGACGGGTTGTGATGGGTGTTAGTGTGGCCTGTTGGACTGGGCTAACAAGCTGTTGGTGGGATGATCTTTTACTAATTTAAGTAGTTAGATTGGATCCCTGCACAAGAAAGAGTAAACCGTTAGCCTTACCGTAGAGACGGACCCCATAATTAGACTCCGGCATGAGAGTAAGTATACATTCTTGTTAGAGAAATGATAACATGTGTGTGTTATTATGAGAGAGAAAGTTGTACCTTGTATGGGGGTTAAAGCCCCTTTTATAGGCGAGGTTTACCACTAGGGTTTCCTGATTACTCGCATATAAACGTTGGCTGCCGGAGCCGGATCCTTGTCGGACAAGGTCCTATAGTAATCGCGAATGCGGACACATGATACGTTCCGTGCCTAGAGGTTCGGTCCGCTAAGTATCCTGCGTGCGTCTTTTCGTCTGGACTATGGCCAATTTCGTTATTGGGCTTACTGTTGTTCCAGTTTTCGTAGTTGTTCTCGCTATTGGGCCTGGGCCCAGTATGTGTATAGCATGAATTGAGCCCATTAGGTCTGTTATACATGCTATACCTCATCACCACTTGCTGATATGGGCTTATAGATATGGGCTTATTGATACGACTTGCTGATACGGGCTTTCTTATATTTAAATGTGTGGAACATGTTTTTCTGCTAAACGTTAAAATATATCTATATATTATTTTGTTGATATAAAACTGTCTACGATGCAACATTTACATAATGCTATTTAGTTTGTGGGCATGGAGGTAAACAGTGGTGGTTTTCGGGTGGCTGACTACTAATCGCTTACCATTTAGTTGGTAGAAGCTATAATTAGCTCTCTGTTATAAAACATTTTTTTTGAGAAATAAAGAAGATGAAAATGATGTTGATGATGAATGGCTAATTGATGAGTGTCTAATACGATGTAAAGATTCAAGTTAAACGTGTTTGTGTTGATATAAAACTGTCTCCGATGTTTAACGTACGGGCATAATGCTATTTATAATTGTTGCTGGTGAGTTACGGCCTTGGTTTACTATTATGTGGAGTCCCAGACCTTGGATCTAGAACACTTAGCTTGTAAATGTGTAGTTGCCTTGGATGGTTCCAAAACAACAATGAGAAACTTTGTTGTAGATACACACAAGCATGCGGAATCTACTTGAATGCACTTAGAAGATTAAACTAAACACAAGTATAACACCAATGCTTCAATTTTATTAATAAATAATACGAGTACTCTCCTAGTACTAGGGTTTACAACCTTGAAGCTTTTCTTAAGACGGCTAGAGTATGTGTATTATGCTGACCTAGCTAGGATATCCTTTTATACACTAAGGAGATCCCTTAAAAATATAACTATGTATTAAACGTATCATATCTTCTATTGGTATAGAAGATATGCTGTTACAGACCATACACGACATTCTTAATATAAAATAGTACAAACTCAACACTATCTGTACTAACTCTTGAACTATCAGTACTAACTAGTTAATACTTTTCAGTACCACTATCAGTACTATCTCCAAAGATATAAGTATTAACTACATTTCTGAATTTCCCAACATATTACTTTAGTGAGCTCACTAAAGGTGCAATTGTATTCATTAGTTAGCGCATTTACTTGAGCCCATAATATTTAAACCTACTGTAACTTTTTCTAGAGTTCTTACCATCATACTTCAATTCACACTTTTACGGTTGCTAAAACTAGGAGGTGAAAGGTCTCATATCTGTCCTTTGTAATTGTACTCATGAATGTATTTTTACTCGTAAATAAATAATTTTAGAAATTTACTGAGTAGAATTTGTTAGAACAAATTGTAGTAAAACCAGTACCATGGTAAGAAGTCCTGTATCCGCAATCTATTCTTATATTCTTGATGGTTTGGCTAGGATTTTTTTTTGGAACGGCGGCATTTTATTAAAACTAGCAAAAGCTAGAAACAATTACAAGGAAGCAATAGAAGCTAAGGGGTTTTGCAACCATCCTACCCAACTAATTTTAGATTTTGGATTTCTAGAGGAAATCCAAATAAAAGATTGAGAAACAAAACTATCCCAAATCAAAGCCTTTTTAGGAGGAGGAGTAGAAAAAATCAACCGGTTTAGAAAATTCCAAATGCACCACATTAGAGTCCCTCCCACACCTTCAAAGATCACCCGCGCTTTACGATAAATGGACAAGGAGTCAAGCCATCTATACCCATCTGAGATGGACAAGCAAAAAGGAATATCAAGATCCCACCATCTCACCAATAATGACCACAACTCCTTACCCATATCGCAAGAGTAGAAAAGGTGATTAACCATTTCGATATCTTCGTTACATATGGGACAAAGAATAGAAGCAACGTCAATACCTTTCTTATCCATTATCATCCTAGTGGGAAGCTTATTGAGGGAGAGTCTCCATAAAAAAACATTAGCCTTAATAGGAATGTCTCGAATCCAACGAGTGGCGGAGGGGCTAACATCCAGAAATCTATGGTAAATCATGTGACGAGCAGAAGCAACGGTAAATCCTTTAGAAGTATCAGGCATCCATGTCTACGAATCACAATGTTCAGATAACGAGATATCGCGAATAAGATCTTGCAAAATGGATAATTGAGAAGCTTCAACGCCTCCTCTAGCAGGCCTTCTAAGAAAGGAACTCCAATCATTTGGAGAAATCCGACTAGCAACCTGACAAGTTTTATCAATATCGAGCATATAAACACGCGAAAATAAGGTCTTTAAAGGAAGATTCCCACACCAAACATCATCCCAAAATCGAATAGAAGAACCATTCCCTAATTTATGAGTACACAAAGAGAGAAGATCGATTCCTTTTGTTTTTAGAGAACTAACCATGGACAAGATACCACACCATGTACCTGTGTTTGATGAGCTCCTCGAAACCGCGCGAATACCTCCGTTATGCCCATGAATCCCCTTAATCACACTAACCCACATGTCAGTCGAATTATGCAGAAAATGCCAGATCCATTTGAATAAAAGACCTGGATTAAGGGCAAAAATGCTGCCAATGCCAAGGCCTCCCAATTTCTTGCTAGCGAGACATTTATTCCAACGCACCCAAGTCATTTTTTTCGCACCTATATTACTACCAATGAAGAAATTGTTGCGCATAGATTCCAACTTAGAGCAAATGGAAGCAGGAACCTTATAAAGAGACATGAAGTACGTGGGAAGATTACTAAGAACCGACTTAATAAGAGTTAGACGGCCACCCACAGAAATCATGCGAGCTTTCCACCTAAAAATCTTAGAAGAAAATTTATCAACGATGACATCCTAATTTGTACAGCAGTTCATATTACATCCGACGGGCACACCAAGATACTTTTGAGTCAATTTTGACACGCCACAGCCTATAACATTAGCCATGTCAGACATCTCCTCATCGGAAACACAAATGCCTGAAATGTTACTTTTATGAACATTAATCTTTAATCCAAACACAAGGAAGAAACACCGGAGGATGCAAATTAGATTATGAGCATTAGTACGGGACCATTCGCAAAGGAAAATAACATCGCCTACATAAATAAGGTGCGATATTTGCAAGTTATCATTACCGATAAGACCACCAGTAATGATACCACGGTGCAAAGCTTTGCAAATGAAAGCATGTAAACCTTCCATAGCCAAGATGAACAAAAAAGGAGACAAAGGGTCACCTTGACGGAGACCCTTATGGATCTCGAATTCAACCGTGAGGGAACCGATAACTAACACGGAGGATCGACCATGACGAAGACATCCTTTGATCCAATAACGCCATTTAGAACCAAATCCAAGCTTAGCCATAACCGAATCCAAGAAGTCCCACCTTAAAGAGTCGAAAGTTTTCTCAAACTCCACTTTGAAAATCATGAGATGCTTCTTACGCTTACGATACCACTCAATGACTTCATTAAGGATAAAAGGACCATCAAGAATGTTACTTTCTTTAATAAAGGCCGATTGCACCGAGCTTATGCAATTACCGATCACCATGCGACGCCGATTAGCCAAAAGGTTGCCAACAATTTTATATTGGCAGCCAATGAGACTGATGGGGGGAAATTCTGTAACTAACATAGCATTAGGGACTTTGGAATTCAAAGCTATGAAGGAAGAAGTGCATCCCTTAGGGAAGGATTCAGTTGAAAAGAACTCATGCACAAATCGGATGACATCAGGTTCTAAAAGATCCCAAAAAGAGGTAATGAATTTAAAAGAAAATCCATCCGGGCCCGGTGCGCGATCACTACCACACTCCCTTACTGCCTTTTTGATTTCGTCCTGAGAAAAGCTACGTTCCAGAAACTCATCATGGTCACTAGATAAATGATTGGCCATGTCGACATCAAAAGAGAGCGGAGGCCCGTTGGGGTGTTGAAATCTATCCCGAAAATGGTCGACGAAGATAGATTTATTAGTATCTGGGTTTTCGATCCAATCACCATCATTCAAAAGACCCTTGATGGCGAGAATATGACGAATTTTCTTTAGCATAGCATGGAAAAAACTCGAATTTTCATCACCTTAGGAAGCCCATTTGATTCTTGTTGGGATATAAAAGACAAAGTACTGAAGTCAAAGTGCTAAAGAAAGTCAAATACGGCTCAACATTAAAGTACTGCAAAGCTTAAAGACGGTTATAATAGAATGTTTTATGGAAAGTAATGTTTATCTAGAATATTCTTAGTTTAGTATTACTTGTCGTACAAGGATTAGAGTTGTAAACCGACTAGGATTATCCCTATGCCTATAAAAGGACCCCTGGATTGGCATTAGAGATACATTATTAGAATACGACTTTAGAGAGAATATTAGAGCTGTTAGGGATTGTTAGTGAATCTGTGTATCAAGCAGGTTCAAAGTATTAATAAAATCGTTAAAGTTAAAGTTATTCTTCTTAGCTTTATTGAAGTAGTTTCCGCATACTTAGTAAAGTTATATCAGTGTTTCATTGTTAGTGACTTAGGATTTATCCGAGGTTGCTAAGCCCTTACATGCTACATAGTTAGTTTGGTCAGAGTATATCGATCCAACAAGTGGTATCAGAGCTTGTGTGGAAACTCTGATTAAGAACAAAACCTTAAAACCGATTTAACATCAAACCCTAAAGATGTCGACTAAAGCTGGACCATCCCCATCCATCACCTCACTCGAATTCCTATCATCAAGAAGGAGAATATGATCTACGGAGCATGAAGATGAGGCGATACATTGCTATTACGAGACCATGCCTTTGTGGAATGTAATTGTCAATAGCAATGAAGTTATTGAAGATCTGTAGAAATTCTGGACAACCTAAACACACTACTACAAAAAGCCAATAAAGATCCTTAATAGAGGCGGTTCTATAAAACCGGTTTATGTGGAAAAATATCGGTAGGGATGGGAAGTATTAACGGTCTTTGTAATGAGAAAATCCATAAACACCGGTTCTCTATATATTAAAACCGTCGTACTAGTTTTCTTTTGTTCATTCCTCTATTGCTTGTAAAATTCTTTTCATCTTGTTTATTTAACATCATAAAATGCTACTAAAATAGTTGGCGCGAAATTCATATCTGAGGTTCCTCAATTCTTTTTCTCAATGTATTGATTAGAATCGCTAATATAATTATAAGAAATTTATTTAACATCATAAAGTTTTACATTAATTGGTACGCATCTATTCCTACAACTTGTTTTTCCAATTCATTAATTTGAACCTACTAATCGACATACAAAACTAAATTAGCGCTACATTTGTTAGTTGTTACACGTTCCATCCATGTTGTTATAGAGTAATTTAACTAACCTTGATGATAACAAAGGGTCGTTTGTTTTAAATTCAATAGTTTGCAAGACTTGAGATCAATATAGATCTCATATTCTTCATATATCAAATAAATGAATTTTAGCCATTCGTTTTTTAATCAAAATTAACAAAAACCATTTTCACCATTTAAAAAATTATATCTTACAAGCGGTAAATAGTTAAACAACCAAAAATACACCATCACGGTGATTTTTTTAATCTTTAGTAGAGCGGATACTTGATATACTTTTGACGAATCTTTTTTCGAGTTTTGTTTTGGTGTTAAAATTTGCATCTTGAAAAATTACATGTGATTTGTATGTTAGGAATCACGTGTGATTTCACAAATCACATATGATTTCATAAAATCACATGTTATTTGAAAATAGAAAATCACATGTGATTTCTCCAGACGTAAATTTCAATACTTACAAAAAAATGCCGAAAAGAAGTTCCCCGAAAGTATATAGAAGTGTCCCTATATAAATAGATGATCTAATTCTCGTCGTGATGGTATAATTTTTTCGCGTAACAATTAACTGTTTGCGAGATATTTAATTTTAAAAAAATGAGTTTAATCAAAAAATGGATGGGTAGAATTAGTTATCTTTACAAAATATTGGATATAGATTAAACTTTCCTCTTGTCCCTCCTAAATTGACATTTGCCTCTCCATAATCTCAGATCCCCATTTTTTTTATCTCAAACCCTCCTTATTAAAAACCTCCACCAGACACATCCGCCATCGAACTATACATTTCAGTTATGCCTTCGAACGATCTGGGTAACACTAAAATTCGAATTAATAATAATTTTGTATTGTTTTTGTGATATTTAGATAAATTAGTGTGTAAGAACACGATGTTTGCTCGACGATTTATTGGTTTATTGATTCAACCTTAATACTTTTAAAAATGTTATTTTTTTGTCTCAATTTATTTAATAAGATCCCTTGTATTTTGTTCTAGTAGGTGCATATACTTCTTATACAGTATATCTTTGATTAGTTTTAGTTTTATTGGTTTACCTTGTTGATTAGTCTTTATTTGTTATTGATTTGAGATTCGTAGGTGATGGTATTGCTATTTTATAAGGCCCATGATATATCCTTTGATTAGTCTTTATTGGTTTACCTTGTTGCCTAAATGGCTATTCATTTGTAATAAAAATTTTCTTATTGTCATATGTAATCATGTTAAAGCTCAATGCATCATTCAAAATATTATTTTAATATACATAGATTTTTTGCCAACATGTATATTGGATGTATTCAATCATAAGTTAAAATCCTTTTGAGAAGCTTGATAAATTGTGCGTGTGGTAATCTGTGCTACTTAGTTTTACATTTCTTGTTACGTGGTAACTAATTTCACATGTTCATTGGAATGCAAATTCACAACCTGTGTTGACAAATAAAGAACTTGTCAAGTTTGTTGGCTCGTTAGAAATGGATGGCAAAGCACGAGGAATCGTATGCATTATATCTATATATTGTAATTTGTTTTGTGCGAATTTTGGTACTTAATTGCGATCTTGTTTTTGTCATCGAGGATAAGGGTGAAAGTCCTCAAGCCCCTATGAAATCCATTCATTCTCTTCCTTCCAAAAGAAACATGTTTCACATAAAGCGCCTCATCAGAGGTTGTAGCTTCAAAGAGGCGGGGTCTTGTGGTACATTTCTCTCATATTCTATGAAACTTAGCATCATGACACTACGATTAACTATTCTAATATGTTGTTGAGATGACTTTTTTGACTCGTTTACTTATAAATTTTTTAATTTGATTATCCTACATCTCTAACACGTCAAACTAGTTAAATATAAAGTGGAGACATATCCAATCGATTGAAAGGCGTTGAAAGATATCTCTAATGAACAGATATACTAAATCGTTTTTTAATATTTTAAACTATTATTAAAATAATAATTGACAACTATCTATATTTTATATTTTAGATACTTCACAATTAGGTAGAAAAATTAACCCTTGTTTATCTTTCGTGTAGTTAATCCTTTACCATGGAAGCAAACACGTGACGAAACTTGACGAAACAAATGATTGAGGTCAGCCATGGAAGCATAAGAGGTAATTGCTGTTTACAATAAATTTTAAGTGGCGTTTTGTTGTGCACTTAATCTATTAGCTATTTGGGTTGATCGAGTATACGAAACAACTTAAAGCTGTAACAATATTTAGGATTATAGCTCAAGTTGTAGCAAAAACTGACATTTTTATTAATTTGTAAATATTCAATTTAAAATTACGAAACTCGCCTACATGATGTTAGAGCGAAATGTAAATTACTACTAGGCGATTATAAGGTTTGATAAAAAGAATTTACGATATGTTTAAGTTGTTCATCGGCATACACTAAAATGTTACTAGGTGTGACAAGCGAGATCTTGGTTTGTCAATGATGAGTTAAGTTTTCTTTCTTTTTATTATGTCTCCAACCTTGTAATCTTTGTTTACCATACGTAACACAGATGATGAAGATGAAGTAGAAAGATGGAGAACAAATGGAACCCATTGTCTAAAGAATGCAGTTCCATTCAATTGATGTGTTCTTGATATTCTTCAAGAATTAAATATATGCTTTGTTGTTTATAAGGCTCTTCGATCCTGTGATCTTGATATTGCTTATGTAAAAACTAGAAATTTTTGTTTGGCAATGCTGACTTATTAATGATATTTTATGTTTGGGCGATTTTGAATGTTACTTGAGATCGTGATTTATAGTGGTTGTTTGGGATTGCTTATTGAATTAGCTTGTTTATAGGATTGTTTGGATTGTTTATGGAAGTCGCTTCAACAAGAAATCCCAAACGACCCGATAACATCTCTTCTAAGCATTCCCAAACAACCCAATTTTTTCAAAATGAACAATAGAATAAGCGGTTTTAATCTTAAACACCGTTTATTTGTTATATTCACACAAAGACAAGCCTATGTGTTTACTCATTAATAAAGACTGCTTCCTAGCAAAAAACCAGTCTTGATGAATCTTACAGAGACCGGTTGAAAAACCGGTTACTATGTATTTCGGTCATGGAGATACCCCCTCACAGAGAGTGGTTCAGAAACCACTTTCCATGAGCCATTCTAACCGGTTTTTATGACATTTTTTGTAGTAGTGACAACCTAAGGATGTCTTGCCAGCAGCTACAGTAAGAAATCAAGAAAAGGCTCTCAACATACTATTTTCTACTATTTCTGATGGTCACCTACTCAAGTTCCATGATGCTAAGGATGCAAAACAACTATGGGCTGCTCTCAAGACAAGATTTGGAGGTAATGATGCTTCCAAAAAGATGCATAGAAATCTGTTGAAGCAACAGTTTGAAACATCCACTGTTGGTGAAAGAGAAAGTGTTGATGCTGCCTATGATAGATTCCAAAATCTTCTCAGCATGCTAGAGTTATACAAAGCAGAGGTATCTGTTGAAGATGCAAACTTAAAGTTCTTAAGAAGTTTGCCATCCGTATGGCATGTGATTGCTACTATGATCAGAGGCCAACCTGGTTTGGACACTATGGACTTTGATGATCTTTACAACCACTTAAAGGTGTATGAGCATGAGATGAATGGCCAACCAAGTTCAAAATCTCACAGTATTGCTTTTGTGTCTTACGAAAGAGGCGATAATTCCACTAAAAGTCTTGCTTACCCCACTCAATCTTGTTGGTGATAAACGACATATCTACACAACCATGACTACCCCACCTCATCACCAACAAACACCATCCATTCTGATGAAGTTGTATGCTCATTCTTTGCTCAGCAAGCTACTTTACCTGTTACTTATGAAGAAGATTTGTCACAAATTGAAGAGGATGCTCTTAAAGAAATTGATATAAGGTGGCAAGTTGCTATGATCACTGCTAGAATCAAGAAGTTCATGAAGAAAGCAGGAAGAGGCATTGACTTCAAGCCTAAACAGGGTATAACGTTTGACAAGACCAAGATCGAATGCTTTAATTGTCAAAGAATTTAACACTTTGCAGGAGAGTGCAAGTTTGCTAAATATCAGGCAAATAGAATGATTGAGAAACCCAAGCTTGAACTAAGGGAGATTCCTATTACTTAACCAAATCTAAAAACTTTGGTTGCTCAAGAAAACCTATCGAGGAGGTTGGTGAGTCTTTGAATTTGATGATGAACCAGTAACCTACTCTATGGTCGCAGTGGAAGAGTTTGATTGGAGCACAACTTTTGATGAGGAACTAGGATTTGCTGCTATGGAATCTAGAGATGGTCTTGGAAGCTTTGATTGGAGCATGGAAAGTGACGAAGAACCTGTTTTGCTCGCTATGGTAGCTACTTCATCAAGTTCACCCCTATCTCTGAGGTATGCTCTAAAATTCATGATTTTTATCAAAAAGTGCTTCAAGATTATGTAACTAAAAGAGATAATTGTAGAAGGGCTAGGTCTGAGGTAGCTGGTTATCAAATTACTTTAGAGTCAATGGAAGCCAAAATAGTAACTCATGAAAATAATGAAATGGCTTGGGCAGAAAAGTATGAACAACAGGATTATCAATTAATATTGAGCGAATGGAAGTTAGGATGTAAGGTTTCTGAACTTGAAAAGATGACTAAGGAAAGGGATGAATTATTAGAAAAATTTGCTGCTTGGGGAAAATTTGGCCTTTCACATGTTAGTTTTGTTGAAAAACAGAAAAGAGCACACATTAAAACTGGCCTAGGTTCTGGTGTGGATTTTAGTAGCACATAAGAGAACCCACCTAGTGATCAGGAACAACTTGATTCTGAGGTATAATAACTAGTGATGATGAACTCATTAACTATGTAGACAACACATCTAGTAATGAGGAATCTATTAGTCAAACACCTCCTGAATTTAAGAAAGACAAGGGTTATCATGCAGTTCCTCAAACCACTGGTAGTTTTCAAAGGACAGATGTTTCTCGTTTTGGAGTAGACAATTTAGAGTTTAGGAAAAAGCTTACTGGTCAATCTAGTTCTGAGACCCCAAAAGAAACAGTTGAGAAACCTAAGGATGATAATGTTAAGAGTCAAGCAGTACCTTCAACCCAAACTACTGCTAAACATTCAACAGTACCTTTAAGAAAACCTTTTCAAAATACTGTTAAATCTTTTTGGGATAATTTTGGTCAAAATAATTTTCATAATTCACCAAAAAGTCAGGTTAGGTTTGGTCATAGAATGGGTCCTGATCATTTGATTAAGGACTGTGACTTTCACTCAGAATATCTAAGCAAATTCCCAAAGACCAGATCTGCCAACCAAAAACCAAGGGAGAATAAACCAGTTTGGAATCATTCACATAGGGTTAACCACAGCAACTTCTCAAAAGACTATAGGTACCCTCACCAGAGAATACCTTTTTCAAAATCTCCAGTAACCTCAAACACTTTTTAAGGTACTGATAAGCCAAAGTTTCTCAAGCGGTACCTTCTCAAAGTCTTGCTACATTTTCACCTAATCAAGGTCCGCTAGCACTTTTGGAATGGAAGCCATAGGAGATCTAATTACTATCAATCTAGAAGGCGTTACACCTCAAAAAGAGTATCTAGATCAAAGTACTCTACACAAAAGTTAAAACCAATTTGGATTAAGAAAGAAAATGCGATGGGAACAACCGATACTTTCAAACAAATCTTGGTGAAAGCAGATTTTCTTGAAAATAATAAAGAGAATTTTGTTGAAAAGAAAAGAGATTTTATTGAAAAACCAACACAAGTTTTGGAACAACCAATGATAATTGATCATGTGCTTAAAGGCGGTGGAAATTACATACTTAAATAATTTAAGTATGTAACTCCACAAGGAACCTAAGTCGAGAATGGCTTGGGTTCCTAAAATTAGCTAACTCTTTTATCTTTGTGCAGGGCAACCCAGAAGAGGAGCTTCAAGATCATTTAATTGTTGATAGTGGTTGCTCTGGAAGCATGGCAGGAGACAAAGAGATTCTGTCAGATTTTAGATCTTATTTTAGAGGAAGAGTTGCATTTGGGAATTATCCTAATGGAGGAAGAATTACTGGCAAATGAACCATCAAGGCAGGAAGCATAGATTTTGAGAATGTTCGTTATGTAAAGGTGTTAGGTCACCATATTAGTAACACAAGCATCAATAGAAGAGATAGAAGAGAAAGGATCGGATGAACAACTACCAAACACTTATGCGTATGAAATAGAGAAAGATTATGCGTGAAGTGAAAGAGTAAATTGAACAACCAACCCTCAAGTGAGGGTTATACAAGAGTATTCATAGGAGAGGGAGCTAGGGCAACACTCCTAGTCCCTTCCTTTCCTTATTGGACTTGGGCCAAGGCTCATGGGCTTTCTACATAAGCCTTGGCAAGATTACTAACATAAAAGCCATATTAAGCTAACTATTACATATGAATCACTAACACTTGAATTAAGGTTTAGGAGTGATTCCAACAATCTCCCCTTAAGTGTTGGTGATGAGTGAAAGAGTGATAAACGATGTAGGTGCTGATGTAATAGTAGCTTTGACGTCTTCTGACATTCTTTTTTCTTGTGAGAAGAAGTGTCTTGATTCGAACAATCTCCCTAGTGTAGAGAAATTGTTGCCTTTGAAGAGTTCTGCTTTGACGTCATCATTTTCTTTATTCTTTGTTCTTTGTGATGGTAGTGATAGTATGTTGTTGTTATGCGCATCGGGTTAGCCGTTGCTCGGTGTCTCCGTCTTTCTTCAACATGCTCACACGCTCTTTAACATTGGATTACAGTACTGATGTAGTTCTCTTAGTCTTTAAACTTTGTAGATTCTTTGACTTGACGAAGAATCATTCTGACTTTTGTGTTGCCTTTTGAGAGAATTTCCATTAGTGATGTCGTTGGTATGAGCATGTGAAGAATCTGCACGATCAGTCCGCTCCAGAGCTTCCATAAGAAGAAAACATAATAAAGGTTAGGAATAAGCGGATTCCGGCACTTACAAGTTTGAACTTCGAGAGTGTTAACAGGATAGTGTGAAAACACAACTCTAATTCTTACAAAGGCCGTTGCTGAATTGGAGTCCCACAATTGAGATAACGCGATGTGCGAAGTACACCTCTGATTAAGATGAGTCACCGAGGTACACGAAGCATCACCTCACGATCAGACCGTTTGAGACACACTAAGCGTAATCCACGGGAGTTACCGAAGTGACTGCTTGTCGGGCTGTTTGATGTTGACCACAGCGGGAGTTTCCATTCAATCACCGAGGATCACAAAAGTGAACCTCTCATAAATTTTCTCGACAGTTGCTAGGATCGTGTAGGACTCGATAACGTACCACTATTGTTCTTATTGTTGAACAACAAGTGGTGAAATGTCAAGTGTACCTAAGAGATCTTTTGATGAATCTCGTGGCTCTAGACTCAATTGTGCATTTGGTTTTCTGGCGGAGACTAGGGAGAGGTCTACTTCTTCAATACCGCAATCTCTAAGAGAAAGCCGATAGTTTACGTAGGGTTCCTGTGAGAATGAAACAAGCTTCTATTGAGAGAAACTTGAGTGGCTAAGAAGGTTTAGTGCATGCGTCCTTTGGGTCCATGATGACTTTTAATCTTTAATACCAGGCGTCATCAAGTGACGACCCGAGTATATGAATTGAACCCGTGTTGCATCCTAAGTTGAATAACGGAGGCTATTTCTTTTCACCCTTTTCTTTGCTTTTCTTTTTAATTCTTCAACTCCTTCTTTCTCCGATTCTCATTTTCTCCTTTTTATAATCATACCTAAGGACTTCTAATTCTAACTATTGGTAGTGTCCTTGGGTAGATCCCTCCGGCTCTGGCGGATCATAGGACGGTTATTCCTAACCTTAATCACCTTATAACTCCATTGCCATAAAACCATTTTCATGAAAATTTCTCGAAGTGTTTGTGAATGAAAAACATGTTTGAACACATCAAGAGTTTTAGAATTTCAGAAATACTCCCCCTCAACATGTGCTTAAGAGTTTTGACGGAAATTTGCACAGAGAGGAAAGAGCGCGCACTTTTTGAATTGATTGACTCAAGATAGACAATTCCTTGCGAGACACAATTACGTTGCATAGTTAAAGAGATACATTGTCAGCTTTTAGGTGACAACTAGCTCTAATAACTACCTTGAAGATGTGGACAACCCCGAAAGGTTGTCAAACCCGTCAAAGTTCATGTCTATCAAGATCTTCTCGAATGGGTACTATATACTTGGATAAGTCTTGGAAGACAAATCTTTTCAATGTATGAATGCTCAGATTCCGTCAATTCATGGGTTGAAGTCTTTACACACGAGAATTCAATAGCAAAATACAACATATTTCTTATCACATAATGTTTCTCCCCCTCAAAAATGGAATATAAATATGTTATTTTTGAAGAAATGTAGAGAATAAATATGACCATTTTGAGTTTTGTGGGAAGATTACACCAAAGAACAATTTATGAACAAAGTTATAGTCAAATACTCCGCCTCAAAAAGTGATATAAACGGTTGAGGTTTTGAAAATCATAAGAGGAAGTACTTGTTCTTTTGAGCGAAACCTTTGAAAAGTGAAAGGTTTGATAAGTTTTACTCAAAAGTAAGAAGCTTTCGCTCCTTTTATAAGGATTATGGCACTGAAGCGTACCACAGGGTCCTTTCATTTCAAGAACGGGTTGTACACTGATATATGTGCACAAGCCATTGTCATAAAATAATCACACAACCAAATTAAAATGAAATTGAAACAATTTAAGGGGTACCAGGTAGTCCATCAATGTTTCGGGGAATGCGAGCAGGCGTTGATAGCTGTGAGAGTAATCTGGGACGACCACCTACAAAGCTCTCGAGTTACGAGGCGGTCCCTTCTGCATGCAACCTTTCATCTATCGGTGATGATCCTCTTAACATCCGTCATCCTTAGAATTCCATCACTTTGGAGACCCAATGCCTTCATGTATCTCCTTTAACCGATAAGCTAAGCCGCCCACGACTTTCTTGATTGTGTGATCTCCAAATTTATGAAGATCTCTACACGCCATCAAGCAGTTGAGATTTAGTTCACTACGGTAAACTATTCGAATGGTTTCTTGACGAGAGTGTATTGTGGAAGCGATTGATGTCGGGAAGTTCTAAGCGAGGTGCAGTGAGGTTGACACGAGTTTAATCTGATTCAACGAGAAGTTGTAAATCTTCTACACGTTCTCGGATCACTATGCTTCGATGAAGATGAGCGAGGACTTGATGTATTCACGTTGAATTTCGGTCAAAATTGTCTCATTCTTCCTGTACCTTGGCAAGATCTGAGATCTTCAATGTCGTTGAGAGACAAGTTCGAAAGTCCGCTTCACGAATTCATAGTCTCTTTCGTCTTGTCTTTTGACCACGATAGTCTTGAGAAAGGTGTAATCCCATTTAGACGAAAGAGTGACATGCTTAACAGCAACGGTCCCTTTATCACTGTGCACTTCATGTTGAGACTTACGAACCTGGCAGCTCTTGTAGAAGATTCGTCGGCGTTCCGGCCAATGGTGAATCCCGTACATTGGATCGATGTCATACCGTTCCACGCTGTTGGAAAACATGTGGGTAGCCTTTTCTTCGATGGCTATGCAGTTGGAGTATATGGCTGCCGGGAATGGAAGTGTAAGTGATGTAGCGTATTTCTTTGAATCATCGCTACCGTGTAGAAGGAATTCCAAATCATTGTTGAAGAAGTAGTGGAATGGAATCTTTGGTTGATATGGTTGACCAATCGTTGGTAGAGGTTTAGACCAATCGGTGTAGTATGGAGCCTTGTCTCTTCTTGTGTAGTAGATGTTTGCTTCAGGGTTGAGTCAATCAATGTTGTTAGACATGGCTCGTGCTATGTTATACTTCAATTGCACTTTCCGAGCTGTCTTTAAGTAGTTGAAAGGCTTCATTCTTGATTCGTTTCAACTCTGATTTCATCATCTTCTTCACTCGGAACTTTTCTTGCAGAAACTTAGCATGCTCTAACGTACGACCTTCTATCAATTCTTGATCATCAGTGAGAGCGGGAGTAGCATTAACAAGTGTTGAAAATAGTCATATTCAGTATCATCTTCGTCTAGCCATGATACGACGTCTGCCTTGGGCGTCTTCTTCTTCTTTTTCTTTGGCCTAGATGAGGATTCTGGTTTCTTTGATGAAGCGGGAGAGGTGGGTTGTTGTTGGGGCTCAGGGTCTTCCTCATCGTCACCACCAGTATACTCGAAGTGATCACCGGTTTTCTCAGTCTGGGGTGGTAACTCAGAGTCCTGAGGTTTGTTAGTAGAAGAGCGAGGAGGAGATCGTCTTGGTGATGAACTTCATCGGGATGGTGGTGGCATAGATGATGGTTCACCAGACTATTTTGGACGTTTAGGCTCGTCATTTTTATCCTTATCCTTATCTTCATCGTCTCTTGGACGTTTAGGCCTTTGAGCTTCTTCTCTGCATGCTGATTTGAGTTGGTATTCCAGCAATGCTTCAAACAATTTACCTTCGTAAGAAGTAAATGTTGCAGATCGTTTCAACATTTGAGATACCAGCCTGGAAACCAATTCAGCATCTGAAAATATTATGGGATCAACTGGATTGATGTTAACTTGCATAGGTGTTGATCTCATAGTTTGCTTGGCCAAATGCAATAGATTCGGATAGAGTTGTTTGGTGTACATTTCTCTTGTCATACTAGGAATGATGTCAAGAAGGAACTTGTAAGTGTAACCTTTGATCATCTCGTTCATTTCTCCATGAAGATCACGTTGCATGAACTTCTAGATGTACTCCCTTTCCGCTGACATCTTGTCATTCTCGTCATGAAGATCTTGAACACAGTCGACTAGAAAATTCATCTTTTTGTAAAGCATGTCTTTCTTCCTGACCTGCTTGACAGCTTTACCAATTCTTGTCTTTACCCGAGAAATCCAAGAGTCCGTTGGTTTCTTCACAGATTTGGATGTGGATCTGGTTGTTCTTCTAGAAGGTGGAGGTGATGAGTGAGAAGACGAATCTGATGATGAAGAGACATGGGGAGGCTTGGGGTCCTTAGGTGGTTCAGAAGTTTCCTCCTTAGAACGTGCGGGACTGTCTAGAAGAAAATGATCATAGGCGGTTTCTTCATCATTTCCAGACTTAGCCGTTTCATCAGCCTTAGTATCATCAGCAGGAGTTTTCTCAGTCTTATCCATTTCTGGTTCCTCAATATCAAAGTTGATCGAATCCTCAATCTGCCTTTGTTGTTGTTCGTGGGTGAGGGTAGTACCAGTTTCCTTATCGGGTCGATTAACCGCATCAGAAACTGGTGTGGCTTGAGTACCACCACTTGAACCTCCAGGGCCATGAGTTTGATCTTTTACGAATTCATCGGCAAGATGTTTGAGTCTGAGGTTCTTCAACTTCTTTTCATAGTGTTTTTGTTCATCAAATGGTTCTTCTTCAGAGCTTTCCTTATCATGCTCAAGCACTGGGGTTTTCCCTTTACTTTTGTCAGTTGGTGGACTGGGAGGTTTAGCTACTTTTGGAGTGATGTCGGTTGCTGTTTCAGAGTAGGTTACCTCTTCCTCTGATTCGGTTTCATCAGAGCTTTCATCCAATAGCTTTCTTTGCGGTTCAGACTTGGGAATGAGAATAGGAACAGCTTCCTTAGAGAGAACATTCCGTTTGTGTCCAGGTTTTCTCTTAGGGAACTTTCTTTGACTCGGTGCTTGCAACACTTCTCTGCTGCCTCTTACGGTTTTCTGGTAGGTGTGCGAAGACTTTTCATCAAGAAAACCAACTTTGCCTTCTTCAATTGCTACCAGGTACCTTTTATATGAATAAAGCTGTTTGATTGCATCAGAGAGAAGGTAATCTGGCAGCACTGCACCTTGTTTCTTTGTTGTAGAGTCCTTAAATCTGACTGAGAGTGTGGGCTCATACAACATGGAGTGATTGGTGGGGTCATTGAGTCTCTTGGGGTATCAAGGTTATACCCAAGTGCTCTTTGGATCAACAGTTTTGTATATCTGATATATGGGATTTTTGAGCCAAGCTTTTTGAGGAATGTCATCATGTCGTCCCATATCAGAGCTTCAATTTCGATGTGCTTCATGTTGATCAAAGCCCAAAATATTTGCAGTTCCATGAGCTTAGGATGCTCATAGCCACTATCACGTCCCGAAACTGATTTGGTGATGATGATGTAGAGGGTTCTCCATGGCTGAGGAATATTCTTAAGATCCACGTGTGAATGCTTTGTGATTACTCCTGTAGCTTCGTCATAGCCAATTTCGATCATGAGCGGAGAACTACCTCTTGATTGGAGTGGCATTGAGTTGATGGGTTCGATGACCGGAATGAGGATATGACTCTTAAGTCTGCGGTGTGATGGTGACTTGTTTGTCATTGAGAGCCACTTGTCGCATCATTTTGTCCTTTGATCTTTTGCATTGTATTCAGGCGGTGAATGTAGATCTCGATCTGTGGCGAATTGGTGAGCATGTTACGATAAGGATGATTCTTCGAATATCCACGACAATTAAGCAAGAAGACTACGGCGGTGAGGGTATCAAAATCAACACGAAGGTTGTTCTTTCCAATCTTCATCGGATAACCATTTGGGAAGACATCGACAACGGTGAGAACATTTGGTGCATCCACATTCTGCGTTTGGCGTCCATGTCGTGATCGAAGATATTTAGCCAAAGAACCAACATATCGAAAGACATTATGTTAGTCAACGGATGGTTTTATTGTCTAATTATTGAATGTGATATGTCGATGATTATTCTGAGTCCAATGTCACTTGTTTGTCCAATAGTCCAATGATGTCGTGATAAGTTTCGTGAGTTGATTAACTTTAAGTTTTAAAGTCCATGTTTTCACTTATTATTCACAACTTGTTAAACATTTAAGCTTAAAGTGATGTTATTGGTTTCGTGGCGTTATGATTTAGTTATTTACAAGTTTGCACGCGTAACAATTCATAATTAAGATTAAACTAGGCTTAGGCGTAGAAATGGCAAGCTTATGCGTGGCAGGAATGATATACGGCGAAGCGCAAGCTTATGCGTGGGTTCTTGACTTACGCGTAAGAAATATTACGCGTAAGAAAAGGGGACCTTATGCGTAGAGCTTACGCGTAAGCGTATATAGAACCTTACACGTAAGAGTCAACCTTATGCGTAGAGGTCACTGTTTACGCATATCCTTCACATGATACGCGTAGTCCCTTATGTAGAACCATACGCGCAAATGTTACGCGTAAGATTTGTCTTACGCATATCATGCTACGCGTAAGGTGATCCTTATGCATAGATTGCAAGAAACCTTGATTCTGAATTTTCAAGGGTAGAAGACCTGAAATAAATTCGTCATAACACAATCATAAACATCTTCATTCAATCACGATCAGATCATATCATGAATACACATATAACAGTTACGCGTAAGAACACTTATGCGTAAACCTAAACCCTAAGGTTCAATTTTTACGAGTAAGTAATCTAGCCATAGAAATTGCACCAAAATGATTCTGGGAGGTCTAAGAAGCCTTATGAGTAGTTCTGTCCAAGTTTTAACATCAGAATTTAAGTCAATCAAAAATACCCAAATGCGTATGAACATAAACCCTAATTTCTAATTAAAGATCAATTAGTGTTTCTGGGTTGCTTCTGAGCCTAGATATCATCAATTCACCATAAGAAAAACCTCACTCAACTATCTTTTTAACCAAAAACGTTCTCATTTGAAAATACCCAATTTCACGCATAAACCCTAATTCCCAATATCAATCAATTCGTGTATCTGGGTGTGTTTTTATGATCAAAATAGTTTCAATGATGTTATATGAACGTTTTGACACTATCTTTTCACCACAAACACCCATTCACGATTAGGTGTTCATACGTTTATGCGTAGAACACCAAACCGATCATAAGTGAAAATATAACCGTCAGTTTTTAATATAAATCAAAACCTTTGTTTGTAAACATGTTTAGATTACGAAATCACTTACAAAATGATGATCCAAAACACGGATTTGAAGATCGAATGTTAGGAGTAGGATTAAGTTTGGTGAGATATTAAATGAAGTGAATTTAATGCATTAGGTGAGGAGTTTTATTAAAAATATCTTTAAGATTTTGTGCTTTAGTCCTCCACCTTTTCCATTTTCATCCAATGCCTTTAACTTCCATTTTGGTTATCAAACGAAGGATATTAAGGAATGAGTTTTGACGACACTCTCCCTCGACTTAAGAAATAATGAAAGTTTATTAATTTTTGTCCGAGGAGTGTCGGTAAACCAGAAATGTGACCACCATTTATAAAAGAAACAACCGGGATAAGGTAACATGCAAGTACAATGTATTATGAAACTAAAAAGTATTTGTTTTCTCCCCCTCAACACTTGATCGAAAAAATACTGAATTTTGAAAGATTTGAGTGTTGACGGAAGAATTGTACTAGCCATGTGAAAAGAAATATAGATAGAAGAATATTTTTGTTGTTTTATCAGGTTTTATATTTTGTATTTTGTTTTGAAAATATTTACAAAAGAGGTTTTGGTGTTTGTTGGTTTTAAGAATGTTTTAAGAGTTCATCCGGTTCCTCTTGAGTCAAACACCTCATACCAATTCGGTGGACCAACTCATTAAACCTAGCGGGAGCTAAGGCTTTTGTGAGAAGATCGCAATTGGTATTCTGTACCATAAAATATAATTCAACAAGACTGCTCCACGTGATCCTTGATGAAATGATATCGAAGATCGATGTGCTTTGATTTGAATGTTGGCGAGTTACGAGATCGCAATAGCACTCCGATTGTCACAAATACATCGGGATTACATCAAACACGTAACCATAGTCTTTGAGTTATGTTCTCATCCAAATGACTTGAGCACAACACGACATGGCTACATAGTACGCTTACATTGAGACGGCGATGTACAATCCTCGCTTCGATTGCCATGACACGGTTTATCACCAAGAAATTGTAATGCTCACGAAGTACTTTTCCGTGAATCTAAGCATCCTGCGTGGTCGACATCGAAAAAGCAATTAGTTCAAACCGAGAATCCTTCGGATACGGATCCCAAATTAATGGTTCCCTTGATGTATCGGAGGATTCTTTTAGCCTCGAGAGGTGGGTTTCGGTTAGTCATGACGATAACGGGAGCGAGATATCGGCAAAAACAATATCATGTCTGCTTGGTATTAGATACATGAGAGACCCAATGATACTACGGTATTTGGTAGGGTCCACCAATTTCCCATGTAAATCGCGTCTAGCTTCTTGGTATGAGCCATTGGTGTGGCATAGGTGTCAGTTTGCATTCCAAATTTGTTAAGAATTTCAAGGGCATATTTGGATGACTCAAGAAAATACCACGGGGTGATTGATGAACTTGCGGTCCTAGAAAGAACTTAAGTTCACCCATCATTGACATTTCAAAATGTTTCTTCATTAGTTTTGCAAAAGCGATTGAGTACTTTTATGTGTTGACCCAAAAATGATGTCATCCACGTAAATTTGAACAATTAAGATATGTGCCCGTGATATTGTATAAAAGAGTTAGGTCGACCGAACCTTTGGTAAAATTATTGGCAATGAGGAAAGATGATAACTTATCATACCACGCCCGAGGAGCTTGTTTGAGACCATCTGAGCTTTGTTCGGTTTGTAGACATGGTTCGGGAACTCGGGATCAACAAATCCTTACGGTTAGCGACATTGACCGTTTCTTTCGATTGACCATTCGAGCGATTTTGGCGTCCATCGAAAGACCATTATATTCATATGAGCATGACGCGAAATATCTCGAACAACCTCAAGGCGAGCAAGCTGGAGCAAATGATTCTTCAAAGTCAATACCCTCTTCACATCTATAACCCTTAGCCACGGGCGTGACTTGTTTTTATTACATTCCTTGACATCAATTTGTTTTCCAAATCCATTTGAGACCAATGACATAGACCCTGTTGGTCTTTCAACCAGTTCCTATACTTCAAGGCGTTTGAATTGGTTGAGTTCTTCCCGCATGGATTCAATCCGATTGCCTTTTGTCATTGCGTCTTTAATGTTTTAGGCTCGATTGGCATACGGTGAGTGCATAAATGCAATGTTCACCATCGTGTGAAGACGTTGTCTCGTAACGTTGGTTGATTCGGGTTGCCAATAATATTCTCTAGAGGATGGTCTTTTGTCCGGTGATGTGTAGAGGTTGATGTTGGTATACATTGTGCGATTACGAGGATTCAAGCGGCTTGTGGATGATTCGCGACATCAGTGCGAAGTTTCATTGGCAACGGGTTAAAGAACACATTTGGATCAAAATCTGCGGTGGGGTACTTCATTAAGAACATCATCGGTGGTTCATCGTCGTTGGATGCGGTTTGTTCAACTGTTGTTGTAGAGTCAATTGGTGGTGCTTCTTCGATGAGTTCTTTAGCAGTGTATTAGGTATAAGAGTAGTATCGGGTTGAGCGGTGAAACATCGGATACACACGAGCACGTTCATCAATATCCTCACTAAACGGAAGAGCAAAGAGTCTTTCCATTTATTGACGTGTAAGTGGGGCTTGGTTCGGTGATGATTGGGTTTGAGGAAGTTTAAGCGGTTATGACCGGGTTCCAAGTGTTATTCTCGAAGCCATTTACGTAAGCTCATCAAAATTAGCATGAATCATTTCCATAACCCGCTTTGTACTGACGATTCGGATCCGGTAACCTTTAGAATTCTCACGGTAACCAATAAAGACTCAATGTCGACTTTGGCTTTGAGCTTACCAAAGTCATCACGATCATTATTCGGATAACAAAGGATCCAAATACATGAAAATGTTTGAGATTCGGTTTTCGGTTGTGGATAAGCTCAAAAGGTGTTTTGTTGTGGCGTTTGTTATCATGGAACGGTTTTGCGTATAGCATGCAGTTGATACAGCTTCTGCCCACAAGTAATCAGGAAGTTTAGCATTGATTAACATTGTTCTTGCAGCTTCCACTAACGTTTGGTTTCGTCTTTCAACGACTCCATTTTGTTCTGGTGTACGTGCAATAGATGTTTGATGCTCAATTCCCACTGTCTCATAAAATTCTCGAAGAGTTTGATTCACAAATTCAGTTCCTTTATCTGTTCGGATTTGTCGGACGGTGTTTCGGAGCTGAACTTGAATTTTCGTGAGAAAGGTGATGATCATCTATGTAGCTTGATCTTTGCTTCGAAGAAAGTAGACCCAAGTCCATCGTGAGTAGTCATCGACAATTACCAAGATGTAGCATTTGCCATTAATCGTTTGCACGCGCATCGGGCCACACAAATCCATGTGAAGAAGATGAAGCACATGCTGAGACCTGTGTTGCACCTTTGAAGGAAAATGAGCACGAGTGCTTTTCCCTTGTTCACAAGCTGAGCAAAGGTGATCTTTAAAATACCGGAATCTCAGGAGACCTTCAACAAGTTTGTGTCGAGCGAGGTTGGTGATGGTTTGAAAGTATAGATGTGAGAGACGACGGTGCCATAACAAGGATTTTGTTGATGTAGCCTTTGAGAGTAGACAGATGGGAGAAGAAGCAACCATGTCTTTCATTGAGATTGTGTACAGACTATAATTGTGAGAGCCAGACATAAGATTGTTTCCTTGTAGATCACGAATGAAACAAGTTTTCTCCGGAAAAGCAACTTCCAAGTCTCCAACACATAATTGACCGACTGAAAAGAGATTGTGACCGAGGCCTTCCACATAATAAACCCTGCTAATTTCGATATTGCCATTGATATAATCTCCGTAGCCCATGATAGTTGAAGTGATCATTCGAATCGGCGATGCCAATGAACTTTGCAATAAAGTTTGATAACAGTTTAAGATTGCTGTCGTATGTCGGGAACATCCATATCAACAATCAAAGGATGATCTGTATCACTGCATTACACGGGCGACACGGATGGAATAAGTAGATGTGGAACCCGAAGTGTTAGAGGGTTCGGAGCGATTATAGTAGAAATACACACATCAATGACTTTAGGCATCCATTTAAATCCTAGTGTATTATGTAACCATTTCGCCATCTCCAACTACTATTTGCTTTAGTCTTAGTGAATGCACTAGGTGGTATTAGGTCTTTGAGGTGATCTTTGGAACTACGAGGGACATCAATGCGTTTCTTAGAATCTAAAGAGGCGGTTTACCAAGCACAAACTTAGAAGCATTAGTGGGCCTAGAGGTATTCGGGTCTTAGGATTCCTTAAGCGAGGAAAGATAGCTCGAGCAACACATTTGTCATGACAATCGAAGGCATACTTTTACGACAAATAACACAAGAAGCATCAGACTGAATATCAAAAGTACTTAAAGGTTTAGCATTCGTTACAACACTTTTTCTATTACATTTGTCAGACGCAATATCTAAAGTGGGTGCAACGGGAGTCTTATTCAAAGTCCTAGGGTGTTCTTCTACTTCAGCATTCATTATTGTTCTTTTCTTAGGTCGCAACTTCCTATTCTTCCTTGTATTGCTCCTAGGCTGTGAAGTGCAGACATTAGGAAAAGAGGCAATTATTCCGAGGTGTGTTAGAAGAATCTGTTGGTGTGACGAAAGTGACTGCTTGTGAATAGTTAAATGGTTTGTTGTAAACAACATTTTTTAATTTTAATCGACTCTCGTCTTCTGCATCAAATTCCTCTTGACGATGATATTCAACAACGCTCATAACAAAATCATCAATTTTATATTTACCTTTGGAAACTTGAGATTTGGTTTGAATGCTTTGGTTGAAAGCTTAGGTTTATGTCGGCAAGATTCGGTCCATATCCATCTGGATTGGGTTTTAAAGTAAACTTTTGAATAGTTGTGATTGACTCACCATGTTTGTAAACAACATTTGAAACTCTTTGAGTTTGTTTTGTAAGCCGACAATTTCTTCAAGATGGTCATCTATTCGTTTCGTTGAATGCTTTTTATATCGAGAGAACTATTTTGACAAGTTAACAACTCGACCTTGGCTTTTGAGTTTCAAAGTAAGGCGTTAAATTGTTGTTTATGTTCATGTTTGAGTTGTTCTATTTCAGACAACAAAGCATTCTTCGAAGCGGCTAGATCACGCATCTGTCATTCTATATATTGTTCGTTTTGATGAGATTTAGCAAAAGCGGCATCAAAACCTTTTTCACGGTTTTCTTGAGTTTTGAAAAAATTTAGTTGTTGTTGTAAGCATTCAAAATCCCTGGTTAACAGTGCATTTTTACTTTTTAAGGACAGATTTAATGCATGACATTCTTACATTCGGGATTGTTGGTCTTTAAGTAACAGATCAATATCTGGATTAGGCAAAGGTTCAGCATGTTCAACGTGAGTCACAACATGATCATTATGCAGATCCTCAAGTATAACCACGGAGTCAATTTGAGTATCAAAGGAAACCATAAGGTCATCTTGATCATCGAATGTAACTACGGGGTCTAGTTGAGAATCGTCAGAATGAGATATGGACGATTCATTTTGAGCGATCGAGCCTCGCGGATTCGATGTTGGCGAAGATATTAGATTAGAGATAAATATGGTTTGTTCGGGTACACGAGACAAGCCATCGATGTCATCTGGGGCTGTGTCACTCATGTGTAGCTCTTGCATATTAGCCATCAACATAGCTGCGCATTAGCACGCAAGTCCTCCATATCATCATCGAGTCTTCATCGCCATAAAGCTCGTTCTTTGTCGGTGAGAGTTCCACCGACTTCATCCTTAAGAGCCAAAAGTAAAGCCTCCTTGTGATAAGCACGCCCTAGTCCTCGGCTTTGGGCATGCATTAGCCAGTGTCCTTCTCATTCGGTTGTAGCATCGTAGACCATTCAACCCATTACGAGCATTTCCTGTTCAACAACTTGAGCTCTGTTGTTATTCCTACCCATAGCATTAAACCCTTGACCACCGCCCATCGACGACCATAACCATGATTACGAACTTCAACTCGTCCATTGTTCACAATGACTGATTCCTTGTGTTTGATGAGGAGCGAATGCGATTGTTGGATTTATTTGTGTAGCGGCCAAAAGCTTTAGCAATCATAACAAATCCTTGTTGCAATGCATCGAACGGATCGGAGTCCTCATTAGCTTCACTGACAAATGCTTGATCATTGTTGTTGTTGTATGGAACCAATTGAGTTTGTTGAGATTGTTGCTGTGATGGATCATATGGTGTGATTGTGGCAGTTTGTTGAGGTGCTTGGCAGTTTGTTGAGGAGGATAACTAGTTTGAGCCCATAAAGCAAGTTGTTGATTATCTAGAAGTGAAGGTGAAACAGTTTGGCCACGGATAATCCTTTCCTTATCAACTTCTTTTTTATGAGGCTTCAAATAGTCGTACAATAATCCGTATGTAGCATGATGCATATTCTTTGCTTGACGGAGGAAAATGACATACTTCTCCCATTCAGGACCAAGACTACTCAGGAACTTAGTATTAACTGCAATTCTTGGCATGATGATGTTGTGTTTATCCAAATCATTTATGATGTCTGAGAATCGATGATGATAAGACTCTAGTGTCTCTCCAGGTTCAATCATGAAGTGTTCATAAGCCAAGTAAATTTTGGATTCCATATCCTCCTGATTGAGTGCAGTGCCTTCCATGAGAAGATGAATATGTTCCCGCATTGCTTTTGCAGTCTTTTGAGCATCTACACTGCAAAGAATTGGGTTTGGTAATCCTAAAAGGATATATTGCATTGCAAGCTCATCAGCTTCATAATGTAGAAGTTCATCTCCAAACAGTTGAGCAATAGTTGCAATGTTGATTTGATCATCTCTTGGTGGAACAACATTAGGATCTCCAGGTGTAGTGATAATAGGCATCTGAAATGGACCTTCCAAGATGACCTTCTTTAAGAACTTTTCATGTGGCTTCTTTAGATCACAAAACCTAAAGAACCTAATCACCCATTGATCGTAGTTTCCTGGAGTGAGCATCGGAGGTCTATCAAGTGATCCAGCCTCATGAATGGATTGCTGGCTACTTAAAGCTTCGCACATCTTGGCAAACCAAGTCGGTTCCTTCATAGTGTTCCTTGATGGATGTTGATTGTAAACGTTTGTGTAAGGTTATACTTGAATACTTGGTGGTGGTTGAACCATTTGAGGTTGTGGAATTGCTGCAAGTTGTGGAGTATGTTGTTGATTAAATTGTTGTTGATAAATTTGTTGTTGATGATGAAATTGTTGATGTTGTGGACTTAGTTGTTGTTGTTGTTGATTATAAGTGTAAGGGAAATAGCTAGAGTATGGTGGTTGTGACATGTTGAAAACTTGTGTTGTTAGATGGATCTTTGTAGTCAAATGAAACATTGTTGATGAAGTATCCTTAGGCGTAGAAATCACGTGAAGGCAAGATAACACTTATGTGTAAAAATACCAAATTTACGTGTAACAGCAAGAGTTACGCGTAGGATTATCTTACGCGTAAGTAATGAGAAAAAACACTAAAGTTATGCGTAAACAGAAAGTTAGGCATAAAAAACTTATGCGTAGGATTAACTTATGCGTAAGGCAGAGCTTAGGCGTAAGATAAATCTTATGTGTAATGAGTTCTACGCGTAAGCTTAAGCTTATGCGTAAGATTAGGGTTTTACCCAATCGATCCTTTACACTATCACAGTGTAAGGGATATCCAAAGTCGAAGTGTTTTCAGGCTTATCCAAGCAAGAAAACACTGAGTAAACTCCTGGCGAAGATCAAACCAAGGATGAGTTACTGGCGTAAGAATAGAGTTTTCTTCTGGCGTGAAATGAAACCAAAGCGATTTACATGGCGATGTTTCCAAACCAGATTTTGTGATGAAATAGCTTCAATATCACCAAAATAACACAAAAGTGTGAAACTTGATGATCCAAAGCTTATAAAGCAGTTCTGCGTAGAACAATACCCACGTAAAAACCTAGCTTAAAACAATGATCCACACGTAAAGTTTGAAACTTTTTGCCAAAAACAGTTATTTTAACACCTTAAAACGTTGAAAGTACAAGAATCTTGGATTGAAAAGTGTAAAAAATAAGTTTTTAAGCGAACCAAAGTTTGAACCGTTTGTTACGCGTAAGACCGAAACTTACTTCAAAAACAAAACCGATTCACCCAACTATTTGGCGAATGATACCACTGTTAGGTGACCATATTAGTAACACAAGCATCAATAGAAGAGATAGAAGAGAAAGGATCGAATGAAAAACTACCAAACACTTATGCGTATGAAATAGAGAAATATTATGCGTGAAGTGAAAGAGTAAATTGAACAACCAACCCTCAAGTGAGTGTTATACAAGAGTATTTATAGGAGAGGGAGCTAGGGCAACACTCCTAGTCCCTTCATTTCCTTATTGGACTTAGGCCAAGGCTCATGGTCTTTCTACATAAGCCTTGGCAAGATTACTAACATAAAAGCCATATTAAGCTAACTATTACATATGAATCACTACTTGAATTAAGGTTTAGGAGTGATTCTAACAGAAGGAGCTCAAGTTCAACCTTTTGTCAGTCTCTCAGATCTATGACAAGAAGCACCCTGTGTTATTCACTGACACAGAATGTCTTATTCTTTCCCCTGATTTCAAGTTTATTGATGATAACTTGGTAATACTGAGAGTAGCAAGAACCAATGATGTGTACAGTCTGGATATGAAGAGTCTTAACTCTTCTGAAAAAGCAACTTGTTTAGTAGCAAAGGCAACACTTGAAGAAGCACATCAATGGCATAGAAGATTAGGCCATGTGAATTTTAAGAATGATCACTCATGTTTGGCGTGCAAGAAGGGTAAACAACACAAAACTTCATGCAAGAAGATTGAGGAAAGAACTATTAGAGAACCTTTAGAGTTGCTGCACATGGATATGTTTGGACCTGTTTCTGTTGCAAGTTTAAACAAGAAGAAGTACTGCTTAGTTGTAACAGATGATTACAATAGATTTAGTTGGGTCTTTTTCTTGGGATTTAAATATGAAACCTTTGATGCTATTCATGATCTTATAATATCCTTAGAAAACCAATTGAGAATCTAAGTAAGAGGTATTAGATATGACAATGGGACTGAATTCAAGAACAAATTTATGGATGAGTTGTGTGCCAAGAAAGGAATCAAGAGGGAGTTTAGTATTGCTAGAACTCTATAGCAGAATGGCGTTGCAGAGAGGAAGAATAGAACTTTGATAGAAGCAGCCAGAACAATGCTTGCAGATTCACAATTACCTATTCAATTTTGGGCTGAAGCTGTAAGTACTGCTTGCTATGTGTTAGAGTATCAGTTACTAAACCTCAGATGAAGACATCTTATGAGTTTCTTATGGGAAACAAACCTAATATACGTTTTATGAAACCTTTTGGATGTCCTTTGACTATTCTCAATACTATTGATGCTTTGGGAAAATTTGATGGGAAGTCAAATGAAGGATACTTATTGGGATATTGTACCAATAGTATAGGATTTAGAGTGTACAACAAGGTCACCAAAAAGGTTCAAGATTGTCTTCATGTTGAATTTTTAGAAGATCAAGAAAATCAAAAAGGTAAAGGTCCTGATTAGATGTTTGATCTTGATGTTTTGACTCCTTCTATGAATTATGTTCCTGTTAGAGAAGAAAATCAAGTTGATCACAAAGAAGAAGATTTCTGATTACATTGTTCATGGAGTCAATATTTGACACGATCTTTGTTCACGATGAAGAACCTATAAGCTGTTAAGAAAGAGAAAATCTTGATGAACCAAAATCCACTTTGTCTGCGAGGATCAACCTATTCAAGAGGAACTTAATAGGATGCTTTTCAAGAAACAATAGCACAATCTTATGAGGATGAACAAAGAAGAGCTTATAAAGAAACAAAGAAAAAGGGTAAGTCTAGAGAATACCCTCACAGTACTTTGGGTCACAGTACTTTGGATCAAAGTGCTACTGCACCTATTGGCAGTACTTCTGATGATTTGTATGATCCTAACATGCCTGGATTAGAAAAAACTCATGATGAGTTAGATGATGAAGGTATTTTCTCAAATTCCAATGAAGGATCTGATTTCACAAATTTGGATGATGATCTTAAAGTTCCACAGACTCCTACATTAAGAGTTCATAAAGATCATCCTGCTGGTCAAATCATTGGACCTTCTACATCAGGGGTGCTCACAAGAACCAAGGCTAAAGGCTTCTCTAAACCACATAATGCTTTACTTAGCTTTGTGTATAAAACAAACAGGATGAATCATAAGGATCAACAAACGTGTTTATTCACTTGTTTTATCTCTCAAGAAGAACCCAAGAATGTAGCTCAAGCATTAACTAAAGAGAGTTGGGTTGAAGCCATGCAAGAAGAACTTCTTCAATTCAAACTTCAAGAAGTTTGGGTACTATATGATCTACGGATGGAAAGAAAGTCATTGGTACGATGGGTTTTCAGAGTTAAGAGAGATGAAAGAGGGAATGTCATCAAGAACAAGGCAAGATTAGTTGCTCAAGGTTATAGACAAGAAGAAGGAGTGGACTATGATGAAGTATTTGCTCCTGTAGCAAGGATTGAAGCCATTCGAATATTCCTTGCTTTTCCATCATATATGGGCTTTCTTGTTTATCAAATGGATGTCAAAAGTGCCTTTCTTTATGGCACGATTACAGAAGAGGTCTATGTCAAACAACCTCCTGGTTTTGAGGATCATGCACATCCAAAAAAAGTCTACAAAGTTGTTAAGGCTCTGTATGGCCTTCATCAAGCACCTAGAGCTTGGTACGAAAGACTCTCCACTTTCTTATTGCAACATGGTTACAGGAGAAGCGCAATTGATAAGACTTTGTTTATCAAGAGAGACAAGAAGGATATCATGTTTGTTCAAGTCTATGTAGATGATATCATCTTTGGAGCTACAAAACAATCTATGGTGAAAGAATTTGAGCAGCTGATGCAACAAGAATTTCAAATGAGTTCCATGGGTGAATTAACTTTCTTTTTGGGGCTTCAAGTTAAACAATTAGAGGTTGGAATTTTCATTAGTCAAGACAAGTATGTCACTGACATTCTTAAGAAGTTTAACTTTGATGCTATGAAGCCGGTCACCACACCCATAAAATCTATCAACTCATTGGGCAAGGATGAAGATGGTCAACCTGTCGATGTCAAGCTTTACAGATCAATGATTGGCAGTCTTATGTATAAGCGCATCTAGACACGATATCATGTTTCTTTGTATGTTTATGTGCAAGATATCAAGTCTCACCTAAGGTCTCTCATATGAATGCAGTCAAAAGGATTTTTAGTTATTTAAAACAACAACCTAAGGTAGGGTTGTGGTATCCAAAGGATTCACCTTTTCACTTGGAAGCTTTTTCAGATAGTGACTATGTAGGTGATAATTATGATAGAAGATCAACCACTGGAGGATGCCAATATCTTGGAAGAAGATTAGTTTCATGGCAATGTAAGAAACATACCATTGCAACAACATCATCCACTGAAGTAGAATATGTTGCTGCTGCAAGCTGTTGTGGACAAGTACTGTGGATGCATAATCAACTCTTGGATTATGGATTCAACTTCAAGAATCCTCCTATCAACATTGATAATGAGAGTACCATTTGCATTGTGAAGAATCCAGTTTATCACTCCAAGACCAAGCATATTCAGATTAGGCATCACTTTATTCGAGATTGTTATGAGCATAGGCTCATTAACGTTGTCAAGGTCCACACAGATGACAATGAAGCTGATTTACTCACAAATGGATTTGATGTTTCAAGATTCAATCACTTGGTGGTGAGTATTGGTATGATTAACTATTAAGCTACAATTAAGGGGAGGACTATTAGTTAGTTAGATAGTCTTATGCATTGTTTAAGGGGAGGATAAACAATGTCTTTTTGATGTTTTTGCCATTGTGAAGAAGAGGATGGAAAAGTACTGCTTATTGTTTATCTAAAAGTCTTCTTTGTGAAATCTTGCTTTGGAAAATCTTGCTTACGTGGAAAGCACGCTAGTCTTATCAACGTACTGTTCCAACGGTCAAAAGATGGGGTAGAATTCAAATAACGGTAACTATATTAATTGGGCTGTGATTTTGTAAATCTTACCTATAAATAACTACCCTCCGATTTTCCCTATCATCTTTATACTTATCAATCTTTTCCATATCTCTCTTCTCTTATTCACGTTCACTATTCATCGAACCACTTTCTCTTATACAACATTCAATGGCAAACCGAAACACAGTTAGTAAGCATAACATGGTGGCCAACTTAGATAAAACACCGGCCAATGTTCAGTTTCATGACATAATTGATTTCCTCACTGGCTCATCAATCAATTATGCCCATTTGGTTGAACCTGATGTAATTGAGCCCTGGATTCAACAATTTTGGGCAACTGCTACATCTCATATAGAAGATGATGATTCCTACATTCAGGCTAAAGTTGCTGGGAAGATCATTAGAGTTAATGAAGCCTCCATTCGAGAAGATTTATTGTTTGCTGATGAAGGCCGGGATGTTCGTTTTGTTAAACAAGTGCTTTGGGACACATTAAGGGATATTGGGTATGAAGGATCTCTCACTGAAACAACCTTTAAGAAACCCTTATTCAGCCCACAATGGAAGTATCTAGTCCATGTTTTGCTTCATTGTTTAAGTTCCAAGAGTACTTCATGGGAGCAATTTGGATCAAATATTGCATCTGCTTTAGTGGGATTAGCTACCACTCGTCTCTTCAACTTTTCAAGACTAATTCTTGATGGTGTGCTCTCCCATATCTCCAATGGTTCACCATGGTTAATGTATCCACGATTTGTTCAAGTTTTCTTGAACAAACAACTTCAGGATGTACCAAAACCTTCAAGTTTATTACCTGTTGTGGTACAACCCCCAAAGATATTCACTTTCATGGCTAGGAAAAGTGATAAATTTTCTGGAAGGAATACTCCTGTTGGAATCACTCCTAAACAGTATTTCAAGTATTTATATTTCATATGTAATAGGTAGCTTTGTTATGGCCTTTATGTTTGTTTAAGGTCAAGCTTATGTAGAAGGCCCATAAGCTTGATCCAAGCCCAATAAGGAATAGGGAAGGAGAGGGAGTGTTGCCCTAGCTCCTTGCCTATATAAACTCTTGTAAACCCTCATTTGAGGGTTGGTTGTTCAAGTTTTCTTTTCACACATTCACCTACGCCTAACCGTGCCTCTCTTATTGTGTATGTGTGCTTGTTTACTGTTCAATCGCCTTATCTCTTCTTTTATAAGCTTGTGTTGTAAAACTAGTGACCTAACGATGGTATCAATCGCCAAATAGTTGGGTGTACTCGTTTGTTTTTGAAGTTTTGGTTTTGGATCTTCGGCGTAGAGATAACGCATTCTTTGGTTATCTTAAAACTCATTTTACACTTTTAATCCAAGATTCTTGTACTTTCAATGTTTTAAGGTGTTAAAATACTTGTTTTGGCAAAAGTTTCAAACTTTACGCGTGGTTACGTTTTAAGCTTGTTTTTGTTCGTGGGTGTCGATTCTCAGTAAACTGTTTAGCAATTTTGGTACATCAAAATTCACACTTTTGTGCTCTTTTGGTACTATTGAAGCTATTCCATAACAAAAGCGGTTTAGAAACACATTTGGGCAGAATCAAAGTTACGAGTAATCCTACGCGTATCAAAACCCTAAAATTACGCGTAAGATTGTTCCTTGGTTTGATCTTCAATTTTACGGTTTAATCCGTGTTTTCTTACTTGGATAAGTCCGAAAATACGTCGACTTTGGATATCTTTTGCCTTTGTGAAGTGTAAAAGATCATTTGAGCAAAAACCTAAAATTACGCATAAGCATAAGCTACGCGTAGGATTCCTACGCATAAGATTCACTTCTGGCGTAAACTACGGTCTCGCATAAGGTAATCCCACGCCTCGTTTCTCGCCTAACTTCGCTCACGCTAACTTTAGTGTTTTCCCTACTTACGCGTAGCTAAAACCCACGCGTAACTCCTCATTGTTACGCGTAACTTTTGGTGTTTTACGCATAAGTGCTACTTGGTTCTTGTCTTTTCTCGCCTAAGGATACTTCATCAACAAAGGTTCATTCGACTACAAAGATCCATCTTTACCACACAAGTTTATCATCATGTCTCAACCACCATACTCTAACTATTTCCCTCACACTTATAATCATCAACAACAACAACAATTAACTCCACAACATCAACAATGGAATCAACAACAAGCTATTTATCAACAACAATTTAATCGACAACATACTCCACAACTTGGTGCAATTCCACAACCACAAATGGTTCAACCACAACCAAGCCTTCAAGTTCAACCCTACACAACCGATTTCAATCAACATCCATCACGGACCACTATGAAGGAACCCACTTGGTTTGCTAAGATGTGTGAAGCTTTAAGCGACCAACAATCAATTCATGAAGTGGATCACTTGATAGACCTCCAATGCTCACTCCGAAACTACGATCAATGGGTGATAAGGTTCTTGATTTTGTGATCTAAAGAAACCACATGGAAAGTTCTTAAAGAAGGTTATCTTGGAAGGTCCATTTGAGATGCCTCTTGTCATTGTGCCGGAGATCCAAACACTTTGTTCCACCAAGAGATGAACAAACCAACATTGCTACGGTTGCGAGATCTTAATGCTCTTGAACTTCTACACTATGAAGGCGATGAACTTGCAATGGAATACATCCTCTTAGGATTACCAAACCCAATTCTTCGTAGTGTTGATGCTCAAAAGGCGCACAAAAATGTGGGATCATATTCCTCTTCTTATGGAAGGATCGTACTCAATCGGGAGGATTTGGAATCCAAAATTTACTTGGCTTATGAACACTTCATGATTGAACACGGAGAGACACTAGAGTCCTATCATCATCGATTTTCGAGATATCATCAATGATTTGGATAAACACAACATCATTATGCCAAGAATTGCGATGAATACTAAGTTCTGAGTAGTCTTGGTCGAATGGGAGAAGTATGTCATTTTCTCCGTCAGCGAAGAATATGCATCATTATACTTATGGATTGTTGTACGATTACTTGAAGCCTCATGAAAAGGAAGTTGATCGGGAAAGGATTCTCCGTGCTCAAATTGCTAAGCGATCACAACCGGACAATCAACAACTTGCCTTGTATGCTCAGCGAATTATCCTCTCGACCATCACCTCAACCAAGCGCATCAAACACACCTTCACAATCACAACCTCAACAAAATCAATTGGTTCCATACAAACAACAATGCTCAAGCATATGTCGTTGAGGCGGCGAGGAAGCAGATCCGTTCAAGCATTGCAACAAGGATTTGTGATGATTGCTAATGCTTTTGGCGTTACACCAACAAATCCAACAATCGTATTCGTTCCTCATCTAACACACGGACTCAAGTGTTGTGAACAATGGACGTGTTGAAGTTCGAATCGTGATTTTGGTCGTCGGATGGGCGGTGGTCAAGGGTTTAATGTTGTGGGTAGGAAAACCATGAGCTCAAGTGGTGGAGCAGGAAATGCTCGAGAATCGGTTAAATGGTCTTAGATGCTACAAGCGCAATGAGAAGGACACTGGCTAATGCATGCCCAAAGCCAAGGACTAGGGGCGGTGCTTATTTCAAAGAGGCCTTACCGGCTCTTAAGGATGAAGTGGTGGATCTCTTACGGACAAAGAGCGAGCTTTATGGCGGATGCGATTCGAGATGATGATATGGAGGACTTGCGGTGAATGCAATTTGTTATGTTGATGGCTAATATGCATGAGTGCACATGAGTGATCTGAGCCCGATGTATGACATCGATGGCTTGTCTCAGTGCCGAACAAACCATCATCATATCTCGAACTAATATCTCGCCAATATCTCGAATCCGCACGGATCGATTTATCAAAATGAGTCTTCTACATCTTCTTCGATGATTTTCAAGTTAACCACAGTAGTTACATTTGACGATCAAGATGACCTTATGGTCTCCTTTGATAATCAAATTGACTCGTGGTCGCATTTCGAGGATCTAAAGAATGATCTGTTGCCTCATCCGGATTTTGCTCGGTTAATTCAAGACCATAAAATCAAAATGGAGGAATGCTATGCATTAAATCAATCCTTAAAAAGTAAAATGCTTTGTTAACCAAGGATTTTGAATGTTTACAAATGCAACTCAACTTTTCAAAACTCAAGAAAACCGTGAAAAGGTTTTGAAGCCGCTTTGCAAAATCTCATCAAAGCGAAAAATATTTAGAGACAGATCGTGATCTAGCCGCCTCGAAGAATGCTTTGTTGTCCGAATTAGAACAATCGAAACATGAACATAAAAAGCAAATTAACGCTCTCACCTTGGAAAATCAAAAAGCTAAGGTGAGTTGTTAAATTGTCAAAAAGCAGTTCTCCGCATACAAAAAGCATTCAACGAATCGGGTAGATGACCTTCTTGCGAAATTCTCGGTTTGCAAAACAAAATTAAAGAGTTTAAAGCAGTTGTTTACAAACATGGTGAATCGAGAATGACTATTGAAAAGTTTACCTTAAAACCCAATCCAAATGGATATGGAAAAATCTAGCGATTACAAACCAAAGCTTTCACTAAAACATTCAAACCAACTCCACAAGTTTCCGGTCAGAATACAAAATTGATAATCTTGTCATGAGTGTTGTTGAATATCATCGTCAAGAGGAATTAGATGCGAAGGCGAGTCGATCTAAATTAAAAACCGTTGTTTACAACAAACCTTTTAATTATAAAAACGCGGTCACTTTCGTCACACCAACGGATTCTTCAAACACACCGTGGTTATCATCGAAACACCGAGTCTTCTATTGTTAATCCCAAAGCAGTCTTTGCACAAACTTATGGTCCTTTACCTTCCATTAGCGAAGTAAACTCAAAACACGAAAATCAAAAATTCTTCGATATTTTGACATTTTCATGGTCGACCTCAAAATTTTACAACATGAGATAGAATATCGATCCGAAATCAAAGTTGAACATTTTCAATCGCCTCGCGCGAGAACAAAGAGACATTTTTAGAAAAATCTTTTACCTAATGTTAAAAACTTGAAAAGTTGTGCAATTGCACAGGAAAAGGATTTTCATAAGGAACTTAGGGTAATGAATTTTCGAGAAAGCGAAACATCTATTACTAACATAAACGCAAAAAGAAACTGTTGAGAAAAGATGTTGATCGACTCTTGGAAGATGTTATCTGTCTTGATATCCATAATGTTGTGCTATTCTATTCGTTTGCCATATGCATCGATCATATCTCTGCCGATATTGTTGAAACTGTTGTAATCATGAGAACACCGATAATGTGCTTCGGATCGAATCTTTAAAAGCGTAAAATAAACGATTACACACGGAAATTTACAATGCAAAACCTCGTCTTCAATGGTGTGAAAAGATATTCACAACCATCAACTTAGCTTTCAAAAGAAAATCGCTCAATTGAGTGCAAAATCTTACGATCCTAAAATTGAGCAACTGGATGATCAAAGCGTGTCTTTGAAAAGTCAAATCTCAAAATATGAACAAGAAATTTTAAAAGTTAAGCAGAATATGGTGTCATATTTGATTTACTCAAAAGACTCGAGATGAAGCATCTAATGAACTTCATCACTATCTTGCTCACACTAGAGAAGTCATGAATTTTGCCGGTAATATTAGTTACGAAAATCAAGATCGATTCACACCATCTCTAAGTTACGGAAATGTTAGGAAAGTATGAACAACTTCCGCCTCTGTGATTAAGAGATTAGCACCATCACACTTAGTAATCATGAACCTAGAATTCCACTGCCAAATCACAAGTTGCTAATGTGTTTCCCTCTCTGAAGCAGAATAGTTGCATCTTTTCCAAGCGTCCGCACTTCACGACCTAGGAGCACTCAAGCGAAGAATAGGAAGTTGCGACCTAAGAAAATATCAATAAGGAATGCTAAAGTAGAAGAACACCCTAGGACTCGAATAAAACTCATGTTACTTCCACTATAGATGTTGCGTCGGCAAATGTAATAGAAATAGTGATGTAACGAATGCTAAACCGTTAAGTACCTTTGATATTGATCTGATGCACCTTGTGATATTTGTCGAAAGAGTATGAATTCTGATTGTCATGACAAATGTGTTGCTAAAGCTATAATCTCTAGATTACGGAATCCTAAGAATAGGAATACCTCTAGGCCCACTAATCATTCTAAGTCTGTGCTTGGTAAACCACCTTCTTTAGATTCTAAGGCAACCTGTGCTATCACAGTAGCTCCCGCTTCACCTCCTAAGCATGTAGTACCACCTAGTGCTTTCACTAAGACTAAAGCAAAGAGTAATTCTGAGATGGCGAAATGGATATATAACACACTAGGATTTAAGTGGATGCCTAAAATTCTCAATGTGTGTATGTCTAATATACGCTTGGAACCCTCTAACATTTCGGGTTCCACATCTACTTTATTCCATCCGTGTAAATGCATGTGTGTAATGCGGTGATCTGATCATTCTCTGGATTGTTGATAGCGGATGTTCCCGACACATGACAGCAACCTTAAGCTGTTATCAAACTTTATTGCAAAGTTCATTGGCACCGTCGATTAGGAACGATCACTTCAGCGACCATCATGGGCTACGGAGATTATGTAAATGGGAACATCGAAATCGTGAGGGTTTACTATGTGGAAGGCCTCGGTCTGTCTGCTTTCTGATGGGTCAATTTTGTGATGGAGATTTGGAGGTTGCTTTGGGAGAAAACTTGTTTCATTCGTGATCTACATGGAAATGACCTTATGTCCGGCTCGCGTAATTCTAGTCTATACACTATCTCTATGCAAGACATGGTTGCTTCCTCTCCCATTTGCTTACTTTCAAAGGCAACATCTACAAAATCCTCGGCTATGGCACCGTCGTCTCTCACATCTAAACTTTCAAACCATCACCAACCTTGCTCGACACAAACTAGTTGAAGGACTCCCACGATTCGGTATTCAAAAGATCACCTTTGCTCACCGTGAACAATGGAAAAGCACTCGTGCTCATTTTCCTTCAAAGGTGGAACACGACTCTCAAGATGTGCTTCATCTTCTTCACATGGATTTGTATGGCCCGATGCGTGTGCAAGCGATCAACGGCAAACGCTACATCTTAGTAATTGTTGATGACTTCTCACGATGGACTTGGGTCTACTTCCTTCGTAGCAAAGACCAAGCTCCACAAATGATCATCACCTTTCTCACGAAAATACGAGGTTCGACTCCGCAACACCGTCCGAATAATCGAGCAGACAAAGGAACCGAATTTGTTAACAAAACCCTTCGTGAATTTTATGAGAAAGTGGAATTGACATCAAACATCTATTGCACGTACACCGAACAAAGCGGAGTTTTGAAAGACGAAACCGAGCGTTAGTGGAAGCGCAAGAACAATGTTAATCAATGCTAAACTTCCAGTTACTTATGGGAAGAAGCGTATCATCGCATGCTATACTCAAAACCGTTCTATGATCACTAAACGCCACAACAAAACACCTTCGAGCTTGTCCACAACTATAAACCGAACCTCAAACACTTTCATGTATTTGGATCCCTTTGCTATCCGAATAATGATCGTGATGACTTTGGAAAGCTCAAAGCCAAAGGCGATATTGGAGTCTTTATTGGATACCGTGACAATTCTAAAGGTTTCGAACGGAATCGTCGAACTAAGGAGGTAATGGAAGCGATTCATGCTCATTTCGATGAACTCACGGAGATGGCTTACGAGTATATGACTTAGAACCCGGTCACAACCGTTTAAACTTCCTCAACCCCATCATCGAAGAAAGCCCTCGCCTAACTCGTCAACAAATGGAAAGGTTATTTGCTCCTACATTCGTGACGATATTGATGAGCGATGCTCTGGAGTATCCATTGTTCCATTGCACAACCCGATAATATTCCTATACCGATACACTGCTACAACAACTCATGTTGAAGATGCACCTACACCGATTGACTCCAACACAACAGCTTGAACACACCGCTTCCAACAATGATGAACCGCCGATGATATTACGAATGAAGTACCCCACTGTAGATTTTGATCCAAATCGTTCTTGACCCGTTTGCCAATAAGGCTGCTGCACGGATGTCGCGGAATCTTCAACAAACCATTTGAATCCTCGAATCGCACAATGTATACCAACATCCTCGCTAACATTATTGGCAACCCGAATCAACCGTCGTTACGAGACAACGTCTTCACTCGGATGGTGAACACGCATTTATGCACTCACCATCGCCAATATGAACCTAAAACATTAAAGACGCAATGACAAAAGACAATGGATTGAATCCATGCAAGAAGAACTCAACCAATTCAAACGTCTTGAAGTATGGGAGGCGGTTGAAAGACCAACAGAGTCTCGTCATTGGTCTAAAATGGATTTGGAAAAACAAATTGGATGTTGAAGGGCGTCATCCGAAACAAGTCACGTCTAGTTGCTAAGGGTTATCGTCGGGAAGAAGGAATAGACTTTGAAGAATCTTTTGCTCGGTTGCTCGACTTGAGGTCGTTCGGATATTTCTCGCATTCGCGGCTCATATGAACATGACGGTCTATCGGATGGATGTCAAAGCGGCGTTTCTCAATGGGCAACTTAAAGCGGTCTATGTCGACCAACCGGATGGGTTCGTTGATCCCGAGTTCCCGAACCATGTCGCAAACCGAACAAAGCTCTTTATGGTCTCAAACAAGCCCCTCGGGCATGGTACGATAAGCTATCATCCTTCCTCATTGCCAATAATTTCACCAAAGGCTCGGTTGACCCAACTCTTTTATACAATATCACGGGCACACATCTTAATTGTTCAAATTTACGTGGATGACATCATTTTGGGTCTACACATAAAAAGTTTTCAATCGCTTTTGCAAAACTATTGAAGAAAAATTTTGAAATGTCCATGATGGGTGAACTTACGTTCTTTCTAGGACTACAAGTTCATCAATCACCCGTGGTATTTTTCTCGAGTCACCCAAATATGCCCTTGAATTGTTAAACAAATTTGGAATGAAAACACCGTGATACTTATGCCACACCAATGACTCATACCAAGAAGTTAGACGCGATTTACATGGTAAATTAGTGGACCCTACCAAATACCAAGTATTATTGGGTCCTCATGTATCTAACACTAGCAGACTGATATTGTCTTTGCCGTTTATCTATGCTCCGTTATCGATCGCGACCAATCGAAACCCACCTCTACGAGGCTAAAATAATCCTCCGATACATCAAGGGAACCATTAATTTGGGGATCGGTATCCGAAGGATTCGGTTTTGAACTAATCGCCAGAGGCCGACCACGCAGGATGCTTAGACTCAAGGAAAAGTACTTGAGAGCTCTACAATTTCTCGGTGATAAAGCGGTGTCTTGGCAATCAAAGAAGCAGGATTGTACATCGTTGTCATCAACCGAAAGCGAGAATATGTAGCCATGTCCGCATGTTGTGCTCAAGTCATTTGGATGAGAACACAACTCAAAGACTATGGTTACGTGTTGTGAGAATCCGATGTATGCGACAATCGGAGTGCCATTGCAATCTCGTGCAACTCGATTCAAGACTCGAAATCAAAGCACATCGATCCACGCTATCATTTCATCAAGGACCACGTGGAGCAGTGCGTTGAATTATACTTTCTGGTCTTGAATATCAATTGGCGGATCCGCTCACCAAAGCCTTGCCTCCGCTAGGTTTAATGAGTTGGTCCATTGAATTGGTATGAGGTGTTTGACTCAAGAGGAACTGGATGACCTCTTAAAGCAGTCTTAAAAACTCGTCGAACACCAAAACATTTTTGTAAATAAATTTTCAAAACAAAATACAAAATATAAAATTCTATAAAACAACAAAATATTCTCCTAATCTATCTTTCTTTCAACATGGCAAGTACATTTCTTCCATCAACACTTTTATCTTTCAAAATTCAATATTTTTCCGATCAAGTGTTGAGGGGGAGAAAATAATCCTTTAACTGTTTCAAAACATCTGTGTACTTGCATGTTATCCTATCTCGGTTGATTCTTTTACAAATGGTGGTACACTTTCTGATTCAAAGACACTCCTCGGACTTTAATTAACAACCTTTCATTATTTTCTCAAGTCAAGGGGGAGTGTCGTCAAGTTTCTTTCCTAAAATCTTCATTTGGTAACCAAAATGGAAGTTAAATGGCTTGGTTTGAAAAAGGAAAAGGTGGAGGGACTAAAACTGCCAAAAGCTTAAAGTTACTTTTAATAATAAACACCTCCACCTAACCTAATCCTCACATTTATTACTCATAACCATACAAATCCTACGCTCAAAAATCATTCTTCAAATCCGGTTATCTGATCTTCAATTTGTAAGTGGTTTTGTGTTCTTAACAAGATCTTAAACAATGGTTTTAATTTTCATGAAAATCCAACGGCTAAAACTTATGATTCAATGATTTTTGTGGTTTACGATAAGGGTTAGAACACATGATCATATTTTGTGTGTTTGTGGCTAAAGCGATAGTGTCAAAATGTTTTAACAACATCATCGATACTTCTTCTATCCTCAACACGAACCCGTAAACGCGAATTGATGATTCTTTAAAAATTAGGGTTTATAAGTCGAATTGGTTATTTTTGAATGTGATGTGTTTTGGTTAAAAAGATAGTTGGGTTATGCTCTTGCATTGCTAAATTGATAATTTCCAAAGTCTATAGCCACCCGAAACATGAATTGATCACCAATTCGAAACTAGGGTTTAAAGCTCATAAACTTTGGGTATTTTTGATTCAACGCATAATAAGTGTTAAAACTTGGTCTACATGCTCTCACAACTTCTATGATATACCGAAAAACTTTGGTGCATAATCCATGGCTAGATTTGATACGCGTAGAATTAGGGTTTAGTCTACGCGTAAGACATTCTACGCAGAATCGCTCAACTATGTAAATGTGATTTCATTTGTCTTAAGCGAATGTTATATGTTTTAACTTTGTTGAAATGATGCTTTATTTCGGGCTTGCAACACGTAATATTCGTAATCAAGGTGGTTATTAATCTACGCATAAGGATCACCTTACGCGTAGCTTGTTACGCGTAAGACTAGTCTTACGCGTAGCGTCTCACGCATAAGGTTCTACAATGGACTACGCGTATCCCGTGAAGGATATGCGTGAACAATGACCCCTACGCTTAAGGTCAACTCTTACGAGTAGCCTTACGCGTAAGGTTAACATATGCCTCACGCATAAGCTCTACGATAATGTCTCTTTTTCCACGCGTAACATTTCTTACGCGTAGTTAGGATTCTACGCGTAAGTTTACGATAAGCATATATCATTCACGCTCACGCATAACTTTGCCAATACTACGCTTAACCTCGGATTGACCTTCATGATGATTTGTTACGTGTACAAACTTGTAAATAAACTAATCATATCATCACGAATCCAAAATGTCACTAATAAACTTAAATCGTTTGATATGTTGTGAACAATAAGTGATAAAATAAACTTTAAAACTTAAAGTTAACTAACTCACGAAACATTTCACGATATCATTGAACTATTGAACATACAAGTGACTTAGGACTCAGTAATAATCATTATCCTTTGTACATTCAACAACTAGACAATAAGACCTTACATTGACTAACATTATGTCTTCGATATGTTGGTTCTTTTGGCTAATGTTATTTCGAGATCACGACATGGTGAACAAATGAATGTGGATGCAGCGAAGTTCTCTCCATTCTCGATATCTATCCTCATGGCTATCCAATGAAGATAGGAAAGAATAACCTCCGTGTTGACTTTGACACCCTCACTTGCTCGGAATCTTCGTGTCTTATTGCTATTGACATTACGAGGACTCATCCGTATCGAAGATGCTTACTAACTCAGAATCGCCCCGAGATCTACATCCAGCAGTTACGGAACACTATGGAAAGGGTCAAAGGACAAGCCGCGTGACGGTGACTCGAATCACAAACAAGTCATCGTTACACTGCAGACTTAAGGGTCGTTCTCCTAATTCAAGTCGATCCAACCAAACTATATGCCTCACTGTTTGAAGAGCTCACTCTCCAATTCTTAATTGATATCGGTTATGGCGAGGCTACGGGAGTAATCAACAAGCACTCTCACGTAGAGCTTAAGAGTATTCCTCAACCATGGAGAACACTCTACATGATCATCACCAAGTCATTTACGGTCGTGACAATGACTATGAGCACCCTAAGCTCATGGAACTTCAAATATTACGGGCATTGGTCAACAAGAAACACATCGCTATCGAAGCTCGATTTGGGATGACATGATGTCATTTCTCAACAAACTTGGCTCAAAGATTCCTACATCGATATACCAAATTGTTGATCCAGAGAGCACTTGGACTTCATCCCGACATTCCCAAGAGGCTCAATGACCCCGACAATCACGACATGTTGACGGAACCTATTCTCTCGTCGAGAATCAAGGAAACGTCCACAAAGAAACAAGGTGCCGTCTTGCTGATTTCCTTCTAATCAAGATGTCGAAGCTCGAATCGTACCAAAGGTATCCGGAAGCGGTCGAGACAAGGCAAAGTTGGTCATCTCGACGAAAAATCTTCGGTACACTGTAAGGAGAACCGAAAAGGAAGTGCGGGAAGTGTCACAAGTACAGATAGTCAAAGGAATGTTCCAAAGAAGAAACCTATTACAAAGAGGAAACCCACCCCTAAGAAGAAAGTTCCTTTTCGAAGCCACTCCGATCCTTTCACTTGAACCGCAAAGACAGCTCGGGACGAGGACTTTGAGGCTCTTGACTCAGATGAAGAGTTCACATACTCAAAGCGCAAGGATGAAAATCCTCGGTGCAAAACCTCCAAGTCCCAAACTATTAAAGGAAGACTCGCACTTGTACCTCGTGATGAAAGCTCAAGATGAAGAAGAGCAATTGGATCAAGGATACGAGAAAGAAGTTTCACAAAGTCGACACCTTCAAAAGTCAAGAATTTGTTAAAGATCAAATGGGTGGCCCGGAGGTTCAAGTGGTCTTGCCCACTCTAAACCATCTCCGATGCGGTTAATCAACCCGATAAGGGAGCTGGTGCCACCACTCTTCTCGCAACAACTACAACACTGTGGAGGACACTATTGTGTATGATTTTGAGAAGCAGTAATCGAGAAAGAAAAGTCTAGAGATGACGAGGATGATTATACAAAGTTTCTTCTAGGCAGGTCCAAAGACACTCAAAGGAGAAAACCTACGAAACTCCTAAGGACATGAAGTCTCCTCATGTCTCCTCATCATCGACTCTTCATCTCATTCATCACCACCACCATCACCAAGTCAACCGGATCATCATCCAAATCCGTGAAGAAACCACCTAAATCTTGGATTTCTCAAACACATGCAAGAATTGTGAAAGTTGTCAAACAAGTTAGAAAGAAGGACATGCTCCATGAGAAAACTTAATTGGTATCTTTGAACAAATGCATGCTTACATGATGAGAATGACAAGATGCGTAAAGATAGGAAAGCTATTCAGAATTCATGAAAAGTCATCGTCGGGAGGAACTGAATGAAATGATTGAAGGTTACACTCAAAAGTACCTTGGGATATCGTTCCTAAAGTCCAAAAGGAACCGGAGAAGTCGACAAGAGATCAAACCACAAGTTTCTTCTCGACATTGTCCCGGTGTGACTAGAGAAGTATTCTCCGGACAACTCACCCTAACATCGCCGCATTGGTTAAACATACAATGGCCAAAGAAGTCGATCTCTCCGAATGAAAGTTAATCGCTAAACTAGTGATGCAAATGTCAAAGCGATCCGAACGCTTACTCGGATGAAGCTAAATTTTTGAAGGTCTACTTGCTTTTCAACTCGTTCATCATGCAAGGAGTCACCGATCAACCCAAACGGCCAAGAGATGACGATGATAAGGATAAGGACTCGCACCTAAGCGCCGAAGCGATCGGTCAATCTTCATCTATGCCACCTCCTTCACCACGGACTTCTTCTCAACAAAGGTCTCCTCCACCTCGGTCTTTCATCGATAAACCTCGGGACGATTCCGAGTTACCACCCCGACTCATGGCGGTGACTACTTTGAGTATACGGGTGGTGACGATGAAGAGGTCCTTGAGCCCCGACAACAACCCACCTCACCCAAACAAGTGCGAAACCAAGATCATCATCAAAGCCTTCCAAAAGAAGAAGCGAGACGACTCGGCCCGAGTCGTATCATGGCTAGATGACGATAAAACCAAGAGTTTGAATGGTTCTCCACACTTGTCAATCAAACTCCCTACCCGATGCGGGCCAAGAATTGGTAGATGGTTCAACATTGGAGCATGCAAAGCTGTTGCAAGAAAAGTTCCATGTGAAGAAAATGACGAAATCGAATTGAAGCGAATCAAGAATGAAGCTTTTCAACTATGGAAAGACACTACGAAAGTGCCCTCGAGGTCGAATATCATCTTGAGAACATCGCTCGAGCAATGTCTAACGACATGGATTGGCTCAATCCGAAGCAAACATTGACTTCACACAAAGGGACAACCTCCATACTACACCGATCGACCAAACCTCTACCGACCATTGGCCAAGCAGGACGAACCAAGGATTCCTTCCGATATTTCTTCAACAAAGACACGGAATTTCTTCTCCATGGTGGCGATGGTTCGAGAAAATACACTACATCATTGACTCTTCCATTCCAGTGCCACTTACTCTAAGCGCATAGCTATCGAGGAACGTGCAACTCACTTGTTTTCGACAACGTGCAAGCATACGACCAAGATGCATTGTATGGGATTCATCATTGGCACGAACAGAAGAATCTACTACCAAGTCGCTGGTTCAAAAGTCTCAACATGAAGTGTATAGCTCGAAGGACATCGTGGCCATCAAACACATTGATCTCAAGTCTAAGTGGGACTACACATTCTTAAAGAATATCATAGTCAAACGACAAGATGAACAGGACTATGGATTCTCCAAAGTCGACTTTGAGAACTTGTCCTCAACGACATCGAAGACATGTATCTTGCCAAAGTATTGTGGTCGTATGAGACAATTCTCATTGAAGTTCAACGTGAATTTATCAAGTCGGTTCTCATCTTTATTGGATCTTGTGACAATTCTAAAGGTTTAGAACTGGAATCGTCGAACTAAAGAGGTAATGGAAACGATTCATGCCATTTCGATGAACTCACGGAGATGGCTTCGAGTATAATGACTTAGAACCCGGTCACAACCGTTTAAACTTCCTCAACCCCATCATCGGTGAAGAAAGCCCTCGCCTAACTCATCAACAAATGGAAAGGTTATTTGCTCCTCTAATGCGGACGATGTTGATGAACGTGCTCTGGTGTATCCATTGTTTCATTGCACAACCCGATAATATTCCTATACCGATACACTGCTACAACAACCATCGCTCAAGATGCACCTACACCGATTGACTCCAACACAACAGCTTGAACACACCGCTTCCAACAATGATGAACCGGTGATGATATTCTCAATGAAGTACCCCACCGCAGATTTTGATCCAAATGCGTTCTTCAACCCGTTTGCCAATGAGATCGCCGCACGGATGTCACGGAATCTTCAACAAACCATTTGAATCCTCGTAATCTGCACAATGTATACCAACATCCTCCGCTAACATTATTGGCAACCCGAATCAACGGTCGTTACGAGACAACGTCTTCACTCGGATGGTGAACACCGCATTTATGCACTCACCGTCGCTAATCGAACCTAAAACATTAAAGACGCAATGACAAAGACAACTGGATTGAATCCATGCAAGAAGAACTCAACCAATTCAAACGTCTTGAAGTATGGAATCGGTTGAAAGACCAGCGAGTCTCGTCATTGGTCTAAAATGGATTGGAAAAACAAATTGGATCTTTGAAGGGGGCGTCATCCGAAACAAGTCACGTCTAGTTGCTAAGGGTTATCGTCGGGAAGAAGGAATAGACTTTGAAGAATCTTTTGCTCGGTTGCTCGTCTTGAGGTCGTTCGGATATTTCTCGCATTCGCGGCTCATATGAACATGACGGTCATCGATGGATGTCAAAGCGGCGTTTCTCAATGGGCAACTTAAAGAAGCGGTCTATGTCGACCAACCGGATGGGTTCGTTGATCCCGAGTTCCCGAACCATGTCTCGCAAACCGAACAAAGCTCTTTATGGTCTCAAACAAGCCCCTCGGGCATGGTGCGATAAGCTATCATCCTTCCTCATTGCCAATAATTTCACCAAAGGCTCGGTTGACCCAACTCTTTTATACAATATCACGGGCACACATCTTAATTGTTCAAATTTACGTGGATGACATCATTTTGGGTCTACACATAAAAAGTTTTCAATCGCTTTTGCAAAACTATTGAAGAAAAATTTTGAAATGTCCATGATGGGTGAACTTACGTTCTTTCTAGGACTACAAGTTCATCAATCACCCGTGGTATTTTTCTCGAGTCGGTCCAAATATGCCCTTGAATTGTTAAACAAATTTGGAATGAAAACACCGTGATACTTATGCCACACCAATGACTCATACCAAGAAGTTAGACGATTTGATTTACATGGTAAATTAGTGGACCCTACCAAATCAAGTATTATTGGGTCCTCATGTATCTAACGACTAGCGAGACTGATATTGTCTTTGCCGTTTATCTATGCTCCCGTTATCGATCGCGACCAATCGAAACCCACCTCTCGAGGCTAAAATAATCCTCCGATACATCAAGGGAACCATTAATTTGGGGATCCGGTATCCAGAAGGATTCGGTTTTGAACTAATCGCCAGACGACGACCACGCAGGATGCTTAGACTCAAGGAAAAGTACTTCAGAGCTCTACAATTTCGGTGATAAATTGGTGTCTTGGCAATCAAAGAAGGGATTGTACATCATTGTCATCAACCAAAGCGAATATGTAGCCATGTCCGCATGTTGTGCTCAAGTCATTTGGATGAGAACACAACTCAAAGACTATGGTTACGTGTTTGAGAATCCGTTGTATTGCGACAATCGGAGTGCCATTACAATCTCGTGCAACTCGCTCAAGACTCAAATCAAAGCACATCGATCTACGCTATCATTTCATCAAGGACCACGTGGAGCAGTACCGTTGAATTATACTTTATGGTACCGAATATCAATTGGCGGATCGCTCACCAAAGCCTTGCCTCCCGCTAGGTTTAATGAGTTGGTCCATCGAATTGGTATGAGGTGTTTGACTCAAGAGGAACTGGATGACCTCTTAAAACAGTCTTAAAACACATCGAACACCAAAACATTTTTGTAAATAAATTTTCAAAACAAAATACAAAAATATAAAATTCTATAAAACAACAAAAATATTCTCCTAATCTATCTTTCTTTCAACATGGCAAGTACATTTCTTCCATCAACACTTTTATCTTTCAAAATTCAATATTTTTCCGATCAAGTGTTGAGGGGAGAAAATAATCCTTTAAGCATTTCAAAACATCTGTGTACTTGCATGTTATCCTATCTCGGTTGATTCTTTTACAAATGGTGGTACACTTTCTGATTCAAAGACACTCCTCGGACTTTAATTAACAACCTTTCATTATTTTCTCAAGTCAAGGGGGAGTGTCGTCAAGTTTCTTTCCTAAAATCTTCATTTGGTAACCAAAATGGAAGTTAAATGGCTTGGTTTGAAAAAGGAAAAGGTGGAGGGACTAAAACTGCCAAAAGCTTAAAGTTACTTTTAATAATAAACACCTCCACCTAACCTAATCCTCACATTTATTACTCATAACCATACAAATCCTACGCTCAAAAATCATTCTTCAAATCCGGTTATCTGATCTTCAATTTGTAAGTGGTTTTGTGTTCTTAACAAGATCTTAAACAATGGTTTTAATTTTCATGAAAATCCAACGGCTAAAACTTATGATTCAATGATTTTTGTGGTTTACGCATAAGGGTTAGAACACATGATCATATTTTGTGTGTTTGTGGCTAAAACGATAGTGTCAAAATGTTTTAACAACATCACTGATACTTCTTCTATCCTCAACACGAACCCAGAAACGCGAATTGATGATTCTTTGAAAATTAGGGTTTATAAGTCGAATTGGTTATTTTTGAATGTGATGTGTTTTGGTTAAAAAGATAGTTGGGTTATGCTCTTGCATTGCTAAATTGATAATTTCCAAAGTCTATAGCCACCCAGAAACATGAATTGATCACCAATTCGAAACTAGGGTTTAAAGCTCATAAACTTTGGGTATTTTTGATTCACTGCATAATAAGTGTTAAAACTTGGTCTACATGCTCTCACAACTTCTATGATATACCAGAAAAACTTTGGTGCATAATCCATGGCTAGATTTGATACGCGTAGAATTAGAGTTTAGTCTACGCGGAAGACATTCTACGCGTAACTGTTCAACTATGTAAATGTGATTTGATTTGTCTTAAACGAATGTTATATGTTTTAACTTTGTTGAAATGATGCTTTATTTCAGGCTTGCAACACGTAATATTCAGAATCAAGGTGGTTATTAATCTACGCATAAGGATCACCTTACGCGTAGCTTGTTGTGCGTAAGACTAGTCTTACGCGTAGCGTCTACGCATAAGGTTCTACAATGGACTACGCGTATCCCGTGAAGGATATGCGTAAACAATGACCCCACGCTTAAGGTCAACTCTTACGAGTAGCCTTACGCGTAAGGTTAACATATGCCTCACGCATAAGCTCTACGCATAATGTCTCTTTTCCCACGCGTAACATTTCTTACGCGTAAGTTAGGATTCTACGCGTAAGTTTACGCATAAGCATATATCATTCTCGCTCACGCATAACTTTGCCAATACTACGCTTAACCCTGGATTGACCTTCATGATGATTTGTTACGTGTACAAACTTGTAAATAAACTAATCATATCATCACGAATCCAAAAATGTCACTAATAAACTTAAATCGTTTGATATGTTGTGAACAATAAGTGATAAAATAAACTTTAAAACTTAAAGTTAACTAACTCACGAAACATTTCACGATATCATTGAACTATTGAACATACAAGTGACTTAGGACTCGTAACAATCATTATCACTGTACATTCAACAACTAGACAATAAGACCTTCGTTGACTAACATTATGTCTTCGATATGTTGGTTCTTTTGGCTAATGTTATTTCGAGATCACGACATGGTGAACAAATGAATGTGGATGCAAGCGAAGTTCTCTCCATTCTCGATATCTATCCTCATGGCTATCCAATGAAGATAGGAAAGAATAACCTCCGTGTTGACTTTGACACCCTCACTTGCTCGGAATCTTCGTGTCTTATTGCTATTGACATTACGAGGACTCATCCGTATCGTAACATGCTTACTAACTCAGTAAATGTCACGAGATCTACATCCAACAGTTCTAGAACACTATGGAAAGGGTCAAAGGACAAAGCTAGCGTGACGGTGACTCGAATCACAAACAAGTCATCGTTACACTGCAGACTTAAGGGTCATTCTCCTAATTCTCAAGTCGATCCAACCAAACTATATGCCTCACTGTGAAGAGCTCACTCTCCAATTCTTAATCGATATCGGTTATGGCGAGGCTGAGAGTAATCAACAAGCACTCTCACGTAGAGCTTAAGAGTATTCCTCAACCATGGAGAACACTCTACATGATCATCACCAAGTCATTTACGGTCGTGGACGGTGGCTATGAGCACCCTAAGCTCATGGAACTTCAAATATTTTGGGCATTGGTCAACAAGAAACACATCGCTATCGAAGCTCGATTTGGGATGACATGATGTCATTTCTCAACAAACTTGGCTCAAAGATTCCCTACATCGATATACCAAATTGTTGATCCAGAGCACTTGGACTTCATCCCGACATTCCCAAGAGGCTCAATGACCCCGACAATCATGACATGTTGACGGAACCTATTCTCCGTCGGAATCAAGGAAGCGTCCACAAAGAAACAAGGTGCCGTCTTTGCCGATTTCCTTCTAATCAAGATGTCGAAGCTCGAATCGTACCAAAGGTATCCGGAAGCAATCGGACAAGGAAAAGTTGGTCATCTCGACGAAAAATCTTACGGTACACAGTAAGGAGAACCGAAAAGGAAGTGCGGGAAGTGTCACAAGTACGAGATAGTCAAAGGAATGTTCCAAAGAAGAAACCTATTACAAAGAGGAACGCACCCCTAAGAAGAAAGTTCCTTCTGCGGAAGTCACTCCGATCCTTTCACTTGAACCGCAAAGGCAGCTCGGGACGAGGACTTTGAGGCTCTTGACTCGAGATGAAGAGTTCACATACTCCAAAGCGCAAGGATGAAAATCCTCGGTACCAAAACCTCCAAGTCCCAAACTATTAAAGGAAGACTCTGCACTTGTACCTCGGGATGAAAGCTCGAAGATGAAGAAGAGCAATTGGATCAAGGATCTGAGAAGAAGTTTCACAAAGTCGACACCTTCAAAAGTCAAGAATTTGTTAAAGATCAAATGGGTGGCCCCGGAGGTTCAAGTGGTCTTGCCCACTCTAAACCATCTCCGATGCGGTTAATCAACCCGATAAGGAGCTGGTGCCACCACTCTTCCGCAACTACAACGACTGTGGAGGACACTATTGTGTATGATTTTGAGAAGCAGTGGCGAGAAAGAAAAGTCTAGAGATGACGAGGATGATTATACAAAGTTTCTTCTAGGCAGTCCAACATACTCAAAGGAGAAAACCTCGAACTCCTAAGGACATGAAGTCTCCTCATGTCTCCTCATCATCGACTCTTCATCTCATTCATCACCACCACCATCACCAAGTCAACCGGATCATCATCCAAACCGTGAAGAAACCACCTAAATCTTGGATTTCTCAAACACATGCAAGAATTGTGAAAGTCAAACAAGTTAGAAAGAAGGACATGCTCCATGTAAAACTTAATTGGTATGTTGAACAAATGCGACTTACATGATGAGAATGACAAGATGCGTAAAGATAGGAAAGCTATTCGAGAATTCATGAAAAGTCATCGTCGAGGAGGCTGAATGAAATGATTGAAGGTTACACTCAAAAGTACCTTGGGATATCGTTCCTAAAGTCCAAAAGGAACTGGAGAAGTCGCAAGAGATCAAACCCACAAGTTTCTTCTCGACATTGTCCCGGTGTGACTAGAGAAGTATTCTCCGCATAACTCACCCCTAACATCGTCGCATTGGTTAAACATACAATGGCCAAAGAAGTCGATCTCTCGAATCGAGTTAATCGCTAAACTAGTGATGCAAATGTCAAAGCGATCGAACGCTTACTTCGGATGAAGCTAAATTTTTCGAAGGTCTACTTGCTTTTCAACTCGAGTTCATCATGCAAGGAGTCACCGATCAACCCAAACGGCCAAGAGATGACGATGATAAGGATAAGGACTCGCACCTAAGCGTCGAAGCGCCCGGTCAATCTTCATCTATGCCACCTCCTTCACCACGGACTTCTTCTCAACAAAGGTCTCCTCCACCTCGGTCTTCTCTCGATAAACCTCGGGACGATTCCGAGTTACCACCGACTCATACTGGCGGTGACTACTTTGAGTATACGGGTGGTGACGATGAAGAGGTCCTTGAGCCCCGACAACAACCCACCTCACCCAAACAAGTGCGAAACCAAGATCATCATCAAAGCCTTCCAAAAGAAGAAGCGGACGACTCGGCCCGAGTCGTATCATGGCTAGATGACGATAAAACCGAAGAGTTTGAATGGTTCTCCACACTTGTCAATCAAACTCCTACCACGATGCGGGCCAAGAATTGGTAGATGGTTCAACATTGGAGCATGCAAAACTGTTGCAAGAAAAGTTCCATGTGAAGAAAATGACGAATCAATTGAAGCGAATCAAGAATGAAGCTTTTCAACTATGGAAAGACGACTACGAAAGTGCCCTCGAGGTTGAATATCATCTTGAGAACATCGCTCGAGCAATGTCTAACGACATGGATTGGCTCAATCCGGAAGCAAACATTGACTTCACACAAAGGGACAACCTCCATACTACACCGATCGACCAAACCTCTACCGACCATTGGCCAAGCACGAACCAAGGATTCCTTCCGATATTTCTTCAACAAAGACACGAATTTCTTCTCCATGGTGGCGATGGTTCGAGAAAATACACTACATCATTGACTCTTCCATTCCCAGTGACCACTTACTCTAAGCGCATAGCTATCGAGGAACGGCAACTCACTTGTTTTCTCGACAACGTGCAAGCATCGACCAAGATGCATTGTATGGGATTCATCATTGGCACGAACGTCAAGAATCTACTACAAGTTGCTCGGTTCAAAAGTCTCAACATGAAGTGTATAGCTCGAAGGACATCGTGGCCATCAAACACATTGATCTCAAGTCTAAGTGGGACTACATTCTTAAAGAATATCATAGTCAAACGACAAGATGAACAGGACTATGGATTCTCCAAAGTCGACTTTGAGAACTTGTCCTCAACGACATCAAGACATGTATCTTGCCAAAGTACGAGGTCGTATGAGACAATTCTCATTGAAGTTCAACGTGAATTTATCAAGTCGGTTCTCATCTTCATTAGACGATCGTGATCAAAGAGCGTGTCGAAGATATCCGGATGGTGTTGAATCATATCGTAAACGTAAACTTCACTCCACCACGACTTGATCTTCCCGACATCAACCGCCTTAAACAACTCACGCTCATCGACAAGCCTTTCGGCGTGGTTTACCATGATGAACTTCAAGAAAGCGCTTAATGGCGTGTAGTGAGCTCCACAAATTCGGGATCATACCTTGAAGATGGTTAGGGATGGATTGGCGCATGATTGAAGGATATCGCTGAAAGTTGGGAATCCTAAACTGGAATTCTCGGGACAGGAGGGATGTGAAACGCATCATCACCATGATTGATGAGCGGTTGTTAAGAAGGGATCGATTCTGACGATTGGAAAGCTATGTTGGTGGTCGACTCAAGAGAAACATCATCGGCTTTCAACGCCCGTGCGCACTCTGGGAATATCACCGCACTTCCCGGTACCCTTAAATGGTTTCCTTCTTATAATTTTGGATGTGTGATTACATATGTGAATGGCTTGTGCACACATAAGTGTACAACCCGTATTTGTCAAGAAAGGACCTGTGGTATGCCTCGGTGCCACAATCCTTATAAAAGGAGCGAAAGCTTCTTATTTTGAGTAAAACCTATCAAACCTTTCATTTTCAAGGTTTTGCTCAAAAAGACAAGTACTTCCCCATATGATTTTAAAACCTCAACCGTTTATATCACTAGTTGAGGGGGAGTATTTGAACTAAAAACTTTGTTCACAAATTGTTCACAGTGGTCACTCTTCCCGCAAAACTCAAAATGGTCATATTTATTCTCAAACGTTCAAAAATAACATTTTATATGCCATTTTTGAGGGGGAGAAAATTGTGTGATAAGAAATATGTTGTACAAAATGCAAATGAATCCGTGTACCTCAGACTTAACCAACGAATTGACGGTACTAAACTGTTAGTAACTCGAAAAGACTTGTCCTGGACGGGTAATAATTTCAAGCTAGTTCGCTAGTGATGTAAACGTGTCTCGCAAAGGACTTGTCTGAGTAGAAAGTACCATTCGAGAAACTTTTGATAGACATGAACTCGACGGGTTTGACAACCTTCCAAGGTTTGTCTACACCTTCAAGGTAGTTATTAGAGCTAGTTGTCACCTAAAAGGCGACAATGTATCTCTTTAACTATTCAACGTAACCGTGTCTCGCGGAGATTGTCTATCTTTAGTGGATCAATTCAAAAAGCGTCGCTCTTTCCTCACTTGTGCATTTAACCATTAAAACTATTAAGCACATGTGGAGGGGAGTATTTATGCAAAACTTCATCTCTCACCGTGGTTCAAACATGTTTTCATTAACAAACCCTTTGAGAGAGATTTTAACATACGATGGTTTTCATGGCAAACATAGGTTAGTCATGGAGTTATAAGGTGACTAAGGTTAGGAATAACCGTCCTATGATCCGCCAGAGCAGAGGATCTACCCAAGGACACTACCATTAGTTAGTGTTAGAAGTCCTTAGGAATGATTGTAAAAGGAGAAAATGAGAATCGGAGAAAGAAGGAGTTGAAGAATCAAAAAGAAATGTAAAGTAAAGGGTGAAAAGAAATAGCCCTCAGATTATTCAACTTAGGCGCACACCGTGTTCAATTCATATACTCTTGGTTGTCACTTAGTGACACCGGTATTGAAGATTAAAAGTCGTCATGGACCCGGTGGACGCATGCACTAAACCTTCTAACCACTCAAGTTTCTCTCAACGAAACTTGTTTCATTCTCACAGGAACCCTACATTATCTATTGGCTTTCTCTTAGAGATCATTTGGTTTTGAAGAAGGAGACCCTCTCCCTAGTCTCCGATCGGAAAACCAAAATGCACTATTGAGTCTAGAGCCATGAGATTCATCAAAAGATCTCTTAGGAACACTTGACATTTAATCACTTGATGATCAACAAATAAGATCATCGATGGTTCATATCGAGTCCTTCACGGATCTCGACAATCGTCGAGAAAATTTATGAGAGGTTCACATACGTGATCCTCGGTGATTGAATGGAAACTCCCGCGTGGTCAACATCAAACGCGACGACGGCGGTCTCTTCGGTAACTCCACATGGATTACGCGGAGTGTGTCTCAAACGGTCTCTGATCGTGAGGTGATGCTTGGTGTACCTCGACTCATTTGAGCTGTAGATGTACTTGGTACATCGCGTTATCTCACTTGTGGGACTCCGGTTCAGAACGGCCTTTGTAAGAATTAGAGTTGTGTTTTCACACTATGTTGTTAACACTCAAGTTCAAACTTGTAAGTGCGGAAACCGCTTATTACTAACCGCTTGAAATGTTTTCTTCTTATGGAAGCTCGAGCGGGATGATCGTCTTGATTCTTCTCATACTCACGCCAACATCAACACTAATGGATGTTCTATTTAAAAGCAACACAACCGTCGAATGATTCCCCATCAATCAAAGAATCTACAAAGTCAAAGACTTAAAGAACTTCATCGTTATTGATTTTCACCGTCAAAGAGCGTGTGAGCATGTTGAAGAATGACGTGGAGACTTTGGGAGCAACAAGGCACTGAGGCGGGATCGATGCGCACAACAACATACTATCACTTTCACCACAAAGAACAATGATCAAAGAACAAAGTTAAAGATGACGTCAAGCATAAGCGCTCAAAGATAACTATCTCTACACCGGGAGATTGTTCGAATCAAGACAATTCCTCTCACAAGAAAGAAGAATGTCGAAGGCGTCACACTACTATTACATCAACGCCTTCACCGTTTACATTCATATATACTTGAGGGAGATTGTTGGAATCACTCTAAACAATATTTCAAGTATTTATATTTCATATGTAATAGGTAGCTTTGTTATGGCCTTTATGTTTGTTTAAGGTCAAGCTTATGTAGAAGGCCCATAAGCTTGATCCAAGCCCAATAAGGAATAGGGAAGGAGAGGGAGTGTTGCCCTAGCTCCTTGCCTATATAAACTCTTGTAAACCCTCATTTGAGGGTTGGTTGTTCAAGTTTTCTTTTCCCACATTCACCTACGCCTAACCGTGCCTCTCTTATTGTGTATGTGTGCTTGTTTACTTGTTCAATCGCCTTATCTCTTCTCTTATAAGCTTGTGCTGTAAAACTAGTGACCTAACAACTCCTTTGACTACTTCTATGATGGAGATAGTGCAAGCAGTTAGAGCTGAAGCTGCTACAAGTGAAGACCATGAGTTTTCAGCATCACGAGAAGGTACTGCATCACCCCAAGGTACTGCTTCTCATCGTACTGCTTCTCCACAAGGTACTGCTTCACAAGAAGGTACTGCAACTCAACCTACTACATCTCAACAAGAAACTGCTCATGGTGATTCAGAACCTGAGGTAAACCCACCATCCTCTCCCAATGATTATACTTCCACAGATGGGTCTCAAACATCTGGAGGAGATAAGGGAGATATGGCTTCTGAGGGTCAAGTTCTGGATAACTATTGTAACATATTGGATTTCATAAACACATCACATAACAATATATGGTTCGAATTTGATAGAGTTCTAGAGAGAGAAAGTAGAAGATGGGAGCCTTTCTAGAGAGAGAAAGTTAACAAAGGAAAGGAGATTAGATTAAATGAAAGGTCCAACCCTCTACCTTGGGAGGTAGAGGGTATTTATAGTTACATACTACCGTCCTCCTTTGATTGTGGATCGTGCATCTGATGGGCAAAGACCGTCCGTCCTCCACGGTGTTGCTCTAAACTATTCTACGCTACTGACTAACTAATTAACTACATAATAACGTAAATAACTATAAGTCTACGAGCTAAACTATGCTAGATAATATTTGGGGCGACCGACATTTTAACATGGAATTTTCAATTCCTAACAATCTCCCCCTAAGGGAGGTCACCCCATGATTTACATTTTGAATCCTAGCGTTCTATTCTTAGACTTTGTTCTTGAGCTCGTAGACTTCAATTCTGCAATTCCGCAATCTTTGTGCTTTAGTAGAGATTCTTCAAAGTCCGCATTGATTCGTACTTTTAGTGGAGGTCTTTGAACGGACCCACATCTTTGATGATCTTCGAGCTTTCATTGAGATCATCAGCCACAGTAAATCTCTTTGGATCATCCATAGTTGTGTTGCCTTCATGTGATGTTGTGACCTTTGGACCGACATGCTCACACTTTTTGAATCATGACATCTTTCCATCAGAGTAGCGGAACCTTTACTGGTTCATGATATTTTCAAGTGATAGCGAAGCATAATATAGAAATATCGTAACCGTGTTATGTAGATATGCACCATCATGATTTCTTCAATTAAGTGTGGATCTTTGTGCGCATGCGGCTTTGGATTGACTCCTCAATTACGATCACCGCAACCGTCCAAATGTACCGCAAACAACAGATTAGCAATAAAACATACGAAAGTGTCTTTGATCACTTCGTTGAATTGAGGTACTGGCGATACGGTTCCCGTTGATCGATACAAATCTTGCTGTGATCGGTAGGATTCCTAAGAATCTCCTTGACGGGGTTTCGCGGTTGTTCTAGCTGTTCTCAAACCGGAACGTCTCAAAGAAGACAACACGGGGTAAGTGAACCAGTGAATTGAGATTCACTGATTGATGAAAAATTGATTTGAAAACACAATCGCGTATAGCTTAGAAGAAAGAGTTTTGCAATACGACGAAGGTTTTATGAGAAAGATCAATTTTCAATCATAAATACTTTTTGTATTTGAAAAGAGTACACATTCGATGTGCTAGAGAAAGGAAGAATTTCACACATCGAACGGTTTTTCCAAAAGTATTTTTCAATCAGAGATACTTTTTGTGTTTGAAAATGAATACACATTCGACGTGCTAGAGAAAAGAAGGTTTGCACATCAAACGGTTTTTCCAAAAGCATTCGTCAATTCCAATCCTGGACCAAGGTTGATTCAAGAGTGAATCGCCCCATCGTTTCTGTCCACTTGTCACAAGCTTGATTTTTAGAAAAGATCTCACATGTCACCCACCAAGAGCTTGTTTGATGTTGGCTCTAGAAGGATTTCCATCTTCATCGTGAATACATACATATCACTCGGATGTTTTGGCAATACCACATGGATAATGCGTAGGACTCTTAATATATTCTTACTTTCCACATTTTGTGAAACAACAAGTCTTCATTAATTTAGTGTCCTAATGAGATATTGTGGATAATCTCTTGGATCTAGACTCAATTATGCATTTTGGTTTCCTATGCCGGAGACTAGGGAGAGGGTCTCCTTCTTCAATATCAACAATCTCTAAGAGAAAGTCGATAGATTATGCCGGTTCCCCGTGAGAATGAAACAAGCCCTTTTAAGAGGAACTTGAGTAGCTTGGGAAGTTTAGTGCAGTGCGTCACTGGGTCCATGATGTCTTGTCTTCAATACCAGTGTTACCTTAGTAAGCACTAGTAGCATATGTATTAAACCAGTTCTTGACCTAAGGTTGAATTATTGGAGGCTATTTCTTTTCACCCTTTTCATATTCATTTCTTTTCATTCTTCAACCCTTGATTGCTTACGAGACTTCATAACTAGAACCTTGTTGGGTTTATTCCGAGACTCGCTCTGTCTCGATCCGCACTCTTCCCATATTCTCATTTTTCTCCTTTTTTCATCATACCTAAGGACTTCTACACTATCTAGTGAATTGTCCCTGGGTAGATCCCTCCGGTTTTGGCTGGATCGTGGGAACAAATACCTAACCTAACCATCCTTATAACTCCATACATAAAGTAAAATGGTCGGTCTTTTGGTACAGTTCTTTCTTCCTTGAAACCAATTGAAATATCATTTGGAAAAATCAATCAAGGTACTTGTGATATAAAATCAAAGCATTTTGTACCTTAATTGTTTTGATCATTTAGAAATGCTCCCCCTCAACATGTGCATATGATTTTGAAATTGTTTAGCACATGGAGGCAAGAGTTCTTTGAAATAATTTCTTGATCACAATTTCCATGGAAAAAGCCATTTGATTTTCTTTAGTAAATTCTCCCCCTCAATATGTGCATAGGATTTTTGAAATCATTTTATATCACATAGAGGAAAGAGTTCTTTTGAAGCACAATTATGATCACACAAGCCATTAAAAAACCATTCGCTCCCCCTCAATATGTGCATCAATATATGAAAGAGTTTAACACATATTAGAGAGAGCCAGCACTTTGAATCAAAACGATCATCATTATCAAATTTCATATTAAATCACAAATTCTCCCCCGATCAAAAATATCAAACCCTTTGAGATTATGGATCCCAAGTGATTTAATAAGGTTTGGAAAACATGGGAGAATATGTGCCTGATTTAAAATACTCTTCTGGTTTTTGGTTAAATGCTCCTCGACAATCATGTGCAGTATGTATATGAAATCGTTTGGCACATGAAGGAAGGAGTGCTTTAGAAACAATCACCCTTTTAAAACTGTTTTGAGATTTAAATCACGATCTCTCCCCCGATCAAAAATATCAAACCATTTGAGATTTGTGATCTCATCTGATTTAAATCATTTAGAAAAGTTTTGGGGAAAAACGTGGCAAGATTTAATTTTTGAAATAGACTGATGAGAATCAATTTAAGACATTAAAGATTGTTAGTGTCAGGTATGATTGTTTTAAGAGATCTTTAAGTAAAATAAAATAATTTTACAATCAAACAAGAACAGAAAAAAATTCATTTTGACAGATCTTTGAGGTTTAAAGAAAATCATACCATGACATAACATTAAATCTTTAGATCACCACTTATTATTGTACAATCCGGACTTTTATGAAGAAATATTGTTTGAAAATAATTTATATTAAATCACTCTCCCCCTCAATCAATGACCGAAGTCAATAATTGAGTGACTTAGGTTTTGATAAAAAAGAAGTCCGGTGATTTTCAAAATTTAGTCCAAATAATTTTCAAAAACAATATTTTCCATTTTCAAAACAATTTTATTCAAATTTATCAAAATTGTTTAAAAATGGTATCTGCACAAAGATACATTAGTGGTTGAGAAGCTTTTGTTGTTGTTCTTTGAGGGTTGGAAGAAAACCGTCTGCAAATGCAGTGAGACTTCTTACGTTGCATTTTAATGCCAACTGAGGTCAAATTAAGCTCTGTTTCTTCAATCACTTAGAAGAAAACCATCTGCTGATGCAGTGAGACCTCTTACGTTGCAATTTTTGCCAACTCTCCATTGAAGTCAAATTAAGCTTCGTTTCTTCATTTGTCAACCCAAGATATCGTTACCCTTTCCTTGCGGCATCCAATCATCTTCAATTGTGGGATCCGGATCGGGAACATTCTTATATACCAATATACCTGCATATGTTAGTGAACACACATACAGATATATGGTGGTCGACATCACCCAAACAGCAATCGACTAATAAAAGTTAATTCAACATATCAATCAGTTCATATAAGGCATGGGAATAATGTGTTTCATCAAACTATAATCATCTAAACCTAACAATCATATCCTAAATTCCTAGTCCTTCGACATAGGCAAATATCATTTTTAATTAAGCGCGTAGGATAATTAAGAAAGCCCGTTAGATGATATAGATTTGAAAACATTATCCCCTCAATCAATGACTCATTTTTGAAAAGTTTAAAATCGCTGAAGTCATTGATTGTGTTTTCAATTATTTGAAAACTACGAATTAGATTGATTTTCAAGCAACTCATTTACCACCATTTTGTTAAAACAAATATTTTTACGAAGAATTTTAGACGGAAAAACATTTGAGTGGGAGCAATGAGTCCTTGACATACTTTCCTCATTTTGATTTAGGATAAGTGCACGAAATATTTGAAATTGGTTTAAGCGTAGCACTTTCCTTTTCTTAAAAGAGCGGGTTGCTATCGGAAATAATAGCAAGCCATGGTTTAAGCACGGATTACAGTCTGAAGTAACTGCAAGCCATTGTTTTGAGACATGTTTAGAAAGAAATATTTACACCTCCTGCTCGAACCTCATCTCAAGTCCGGTGCCATTATTAAATGACATTTCTAAGTACGTAGATGTTATCGATACCAAAGACATGTCTTGAGAAAACATATTTTTGGTATTTTTCAATTTTTTGATTTTTATGGGCTTTTGTTGATGTTATATTTTTCTATTTTGTTTTTGTTGGTTTTATATTTTTGTATTTTGCTTTTTCGAATAAATATTTACAGGAAGATAAATTAGTTTAAGAGGATGATGAGATGAGTACCGAGATAAGGATATCGTTCAGCACGTTGTAGAAGAAAGAAATCAACATCTCTTAAACTTTAACCACCAAAGCATTCGAGGCTTCTAAGAAAATCGTCGTCTGAACATGAGCCTTCTAAATAAGAATCTTTGGTAGCTTCCCCCAAAACCGACAATCTTCGAATTAAGACCATTTCCTCCAAGAAGTAGAATGTGAAGAAAAATAGTCTCATTGAATGACGCTCAACAACCCAAAGAACATGATAACAACGAAGTAACAAGTTAACACGGATCATCTCTGCGGTTATCAAACCCGGAATACATGATTAATCTCGATCACATGAACAATATATCAACACCTTACTCTTCGATGCATTTATTTCACCTTCGAGTTTGAGCAGTTGACTATTGGTATATAACAATATATCAACACCTTCATTTCACCGATGCATTCCAGTTATCTTACATATAACCAATCAGCCCATAATGTACACATGTACCCAACAAGAGAAGAGACGATGACATCCAAGTAACATGTTGAGTCACTAATTATTTCTACGGATATCAACTCCGGAATAACTGAAAAAGCTCGATCAAGTGATCATGTTGTGAGTCCCTGATGTACACAAATATCTCCCCTGATGGTTGCGATCTCATCGAAATCATCATTACATAGTGTACATGAAGCAATAACCAGAAGCACTTTATCATAACCATATCGAAGATGTCGATAAGCAATATCATCTCACGCTCCAAATATTCTTCTCATATTTCTTCCCACTGAAGGCTGATATACCACATACCAAAAGTATCCAGAGACCACTTCCCCCCAAATGGTTGGAATAAAGCATCCTTCCCCCCAAATAGTTGGAATAATACATCAAAGGCTTTCATCAAGTGTACACGTTGTGTACCCAAATGTATGTCTCCTTCCCCCTTGTTGGTTATGATACCTTAGAATCAGCAAAACATAATACACTCATATACTTGAAATAGAGAAGAACACAATTAGCTCAAATGAGTCTTGTGAGAATCAACTGCTACAGAAACTCTCCCTGACTATCTTTACCTACCCATATGTAGACAATTTGAAGTGACCAGTGACGAAGAAAACCCGATATACCAAACTTGAAACTGAAGTAGAATTCCCCGCAGTTGTATCTTAATCTTGCACTAATGTTGGAAGAACGGTGTTGAGAAATTATGCTCCAAGAAAATCTCTAAGTACTCACTACTCAAACAAAGTATTAGACATTAACACCTCTTGAGATTATCCACATCGTCATCTGCATGTGACACTGAGTAAAACAACGTAACTCCTAATAGTGATAGTTAACCAGGTCTTCAACCAACCACCTCGACTGCTGGTAACTAGATAAACCAAGTCTTCAACTCAAAATCTTAAGCCCGAGCAATTTATCAAATAAGAACACGCCTTTGTTGAAAGTCAACTTCAATATCAAATAAGTGATAAATGATTAACTCTGAAGTCATCAACTTGTGTCAAATGCCCAACACGTGAAAACAAAATACAATCGGATGTATATTGACCCACTGAATGAACCGGAATGAATGATTCCTCAACATCAATGCCTTCTTCCCAAAGATATACATTGTCACACCCTCGCCGGAGGCGGAAACACGAGGTGTAACGGAAGGGAACATAAGCACAAGATAATAGAACATACCAACATTAAGATTAAAAAGAAATAATACTTCATTACAATACCAGTTTAGCCGTCAACGGCAAATATATTACAAAGTTTAGATTCCAAAATGTTGAGTTTTATTACATACGACTTGTAGCGACGAGTGAAAACTTCTTTATGCAAGACTTGATAGAAAAGCTTACTAACGATCACCTGAAATGCATGAGAGAAAAACGGGTCAACTATGAAAATAGTTGGTGAGTAAACACGTTAAGCGAAATAAGAAAACTCGTAAGAAATATCCGAAGCTTTCGGTCAACGAAAATAGTTCTCAAAGCAAAGGCATTGTGTATCCACTCGGCCCAAATTCGCCCATACAAAACTTGCAACTGTGTGTACACAACCCATTGCACAAAGACATAGTCGTCAAGTAGTCAAGTGTAAGTGGTCATAATAGTTCCCAATATAGTACCACGAATATAATAATTCGGGAATGCTACCGATGAAACCAAATTAATTTGGGTGCCACTACCCAAAGTTATCTTGGGTGCCTCTTCCCAAAGACCTCTTGGGTGCCTCTTCCCAAAGATACACTGGTGCCTCTTCCCAAAGATACACTGGGTGCCTCTTCCCAAAGATATACTACGAACAAAGGTGTCTATATAGTGATGCTCGAACATGGGAGACTTTATAGTGATGCTCAGAACATTGGAGACTTTAGGACAAGGTCATAACACGTGCGGTTCAATAAGTTCAAATAAGTCATAATTTCGTAATTAAGTTCAAGGATTGATTCGAGTTCAAATATTCAAGTCAAAAGAGTTCACAATTGTAAGGATCAATTTAATTCAAGTATGGTTCATGCATTCACCCAAAATATAGTAAAAGCGGTAAAAGGGATGTGATTACTCACTTAGTAGCGGTGTGATGACAAAAGTGAGTACACCGAGGTATAATGTGATCGTCAACCGGGACCTATTACGAATGATATGATATGTCATGAGTTGCAATGTAATGTTATGCATGCACTCCATATGTTATTTATACCATTTACGGGTTTTGAAAATATTACTCGTCGTCGAAAAATACTCTTTTGACGTCTAGACCCTTCAAAAATGACTTCACCGCTTTTACGTCAAAATGTCATCCTACAATGGTTTTATAATGATTTTGGTGAAATTACCACTTTTCGCAAAACAATGTCGTCGGAATTTTTATAAAAGTAACAAAAATGGCTTGGAAAAGTAGTCGTAAAATGGTGTACGTCGATCGTTAGAGAACGAACTCGACGGTTTTGGAAAGTTTGTATCGATATCTAGAAGTTTCGATTCAGGAGTTTTCGTCCAAAAGGTCTCGATCATAAAGATATCAAGGGTTAAAGATAGTGATTTTGGCTTATTGTGTGCGAGAAAATAAGTTTCGCCAAGTTTGAACATCCGTAAATAATTTACCATAACTCCGCTTGACAAACGACTTTTGTTTTGAAAAATATGGTCGGTGAACTTGATTTTACTAGAAGACATTTTGTTCCAAAAGTTTCACATCATGGTTAAAACGACCGCATAAACATAGCCCTTACAACTAATAAAATACTTGTAACGTAAAAATAATATAATTTTTGAGGAAAATAATAATTCGGCAACTTTATAAAAGCGTGCATATATTTGTCGTTTCAAATCCGTTTCTCACGTATAATATGTCCTTAGCTTCGTATCAAGTAAACTAATATATTTTGAGAAGTCGAAATAATTTGTGAAGCTTAAGGCTCGTTTTGACCGAAATATGTAAAACTGCTTGCTGAAATTTTCTGAAAAATGTCGTTTAGTCGTCAAACTTTAAAAATTCACCACGGCCGTTATAACTCCGTTTTATCCGTTCAAAAGGCCACGGATTCGTTTTAAAGTATATTTTCTAAATATCAAGGCCAAAATGTCGTACTAACTGTAGGTTTTTCCAGAAATTCGATTTAAGGACAGAACACAAAATATAGTTTACGAAAATAGTTTTTCTCGGACAAAACCTATTCTAATCCCTTCAAATCAACTCCAAAGCTAATCTAATCCTACCATACACCTTCTTAGGGTGTCATGGGTTCCTAATCACCATCAAGACCAAAGAATAACTTGGGAATAATTATAGGATGACTATAAATATATATATAACTTCTAAAATCTTGAAATAAATGGTATAAATCACATAACATGCATATAAGCTCCAAAAATGATAAGAAACATATGAAAATGACAAGGAAACTTGAAAATGATAAGAATATGCTTACTAGTGATAATGAAGAGGTGAAAGTAACAAGGATTAGCCTAAATACTCTTGGTTTTTATTTCAAAACCTATAAAGAGTATACACTAGATTGTTTTATGCTTGAACTTGAGAAAAAAAAAAGATGATCCCCTTGGTGATCTCTATGTGGCCGGTTAGGAGAGGAGAACCAAAGAGAGGAGAAGAAAAAAAAAACTAGCTTGATAATTGAATGAGAATGAATGAGTGTAGTTTGGAGTATAATTTTATACTTTCAAGAGACAAATTTTTCAAGCCATTAAATGCTACATCTCCATAGAACCGGTTTTGAGGGATCTTGTTTCCTCAATATATATTTTTTTTTTTACAACTTGCATAACTTTGTGTATTATTTTGTATAAACTTTGACAAAAGTATAAGTAATTGTGTAGAAAATGTACAAGTAAAGGTAAATGGAAATTTTTGGTACAAGTAAGTTTTTAATAGGTCAAAATAGAATGTAATGAGATGATAAAAATTGTAAAAATACTTTCCTTGTGAAAATTGAGTGATAAAATAATTATCGTAAGATTTTTAAGAAAAACGACGTAATAATTAAACTTTAACGATTAATATACGAAATAAATCCAAAACACTAGTTAAACTCAAAATATAGTTTTTACAACTAAACGTAAGTATAAAAATATGTTGGGATCATTTTTGAAAGTAACGGATTAAATATTTAAAATAATAACTCACGCGATAACGTTTATAAAATATAAAAATTTACGCGTTAAATGTGAAATGAAATGCCATGAATGAACTAATATGATGCATATTTAATTTAAGAAATGACCGGAATTTGAGAATTGTGACATACATATAGAGACTGATCTGGAAGATTCACCAATAATGTCTTCAAGCGGATGAGGTAGTCATTTTCCTTAATGTTCATGTGGTTGATTTACAGAGTGCATAATAATCCGTGAAGATTTGGCAAAGGGATACCAAAGAGCGGATCATTTTTCATGAACAGTAATCCGTGAAGATTTGGAAAAGAAGTGCCAAAGAGCGGATCATTATTCATGAGTGCAACAACAATGATAGTCATTAACAACGCCTTGAGGAAAAACTGGAGATTAGGCTTCTTGAATAGTATGAGTTGTACTTCTTAGCAAGTGACACTTTAGGCGTTGAAGGAGAGTCATATGACCATAATTCAATTATCCATCAACATGTAGTATATTGATCGGCGTAAAACCGTCAAGTTTTATCACTCAAGCCTGCCACTTGTGAATGGCAGACCGTAACAAACTTAAAACAGGTTAAGCACAAATGCAATGAAGTCCACGTCGTTATGTGATCGAGAAGAGTTGAGGCGTTTAGTGATCGAGAAGATTTGATATGATTGATTAATTATAACTACGGAAAAGCCAACAAATTACAACGGCTTAAATGCAAATTAAAGGAAATTAAAAGATAAAAATATTAAATAAACGCTATCACTATTATTAAAATGATGTTTTTGTTCTTTTGTTTTAATAAAAGCGAATTAAAAACTACGTGACGTCAAACAAAAGCGTGAAACTTACACAATATTAACCCTAAAAATATGAAAATTATATTTTATAAACCTAATGATAAAAGAAAATTATTAGAAAAAGAAAATTAATTTTACAACTAATTATCTAATTATTATTAATTAAAACTATTTTTAACTATTAAATAATTACCTAAAATACAAGAAATTAGGAAATAAAGCTAGAAAAATAAAATTAAGACTTGGAAAAATCTAAAATATCAAAAGAGAATTTTCAAAACTATTTTATATTTTTCGATTATTTTCTATTTTTATGAATTTTAAACTATTAAAACTAATTAAATTACTAAAAATTACAAAATAAACTATGAAAAATCTGGAAAATTACTTTTTTACTTTTTATATTTATCTAAACCTAAGAAAATTGAAAAATTATTTTTTGAAGCTTTTATGAATTTTTGTATTAAATGCTATTTAAAAGACTTAAAAACTAATTTTAATTAAGAAAAATAGCAAATGTTATGGAAAATTATGAAAATTTCAGGAAAACTCTAAAATAATATTATGAATCTAAGAAAAATAGAAAAACATGTGCTTATGTGTAAGAAAATGGGTTGCTAAAGCAAGTGCTTATAAATAAGCACTTTAATAAGCTAAAGGTACAAACAAGACACCAAACCTTCACGAAGCTCTAATAAGCTATAAGTACTTAAATGTGACTTATCACAACTGTCCTAAGCCTCGATTTGTAATCTAGAACAGGTTTGATGTTTGAGCTTTTGGACTAAAAAGCAGTTTACGTGGGGTAACTTTAGACCAAAAACAAGCTATCAAATAAGCTAAATCGAAAACCAAAAATTGGAACTTATTCTAGACTGGCTAAGACCAAATGCACCAAAACTCATACCATGACCAGCTCTATTGAGCTCCTGCACCTTGAACAAAATCGAGAAAAACTCGGTGAATCAATGAGTGTCCATGGAGCGAGGCAGTTTGGGCCTAAAAGAAGAGCATGTTTGAAGCTTTTATAAAATTGTAAAATTATGCTAAAATGGTGATAAGCAAGAACACCAACTGAAGTTTTAAAATGCCAAGTCCCACTTGAAATGGCTCAAAAATAAAGATGTGAAAAATCCTTTAGATGAGCTAAAACCGGTTTTGCCATTTTGACTTTTGAAGAAAAAGTGATGAGGTTTGACTATTATGAACTTTGGATCCAATTTTATCAACGATCTAGGTGTTATAAGGTGTAATGGATATAATGCAAGCTTTGTTTAACACTTCTAAACACAAAACAATGAATTAGCAAATCCTAAAATCCAACAGATTATCGAAGAAGATGATTTCAATATAATGTTGACTTTTGAACTAGCATGCACCAAACCAAGACTTGAATTGAGTTACTTATAGTCAAACAAGCATGAAACAACAATAAGCTATCAACGAACTAGCCTTAAGGGCTGTTTAAGCTGAAACCAAACACTACTATATTCAATGATTTGCAATTAACAATAAGCTAAACCATGAACTACTCGATATAAATGATCAAACGAGTTAAATTTACCTAAACATAGCTAATGGAACAGGCTTAAACCACTTATAATTACAAAACAAATTATGCTATGAAACTTGATAATCACTTACTTATAGTCCTTTAGCCACAATGGCTTGCCAAACGTGAACAAGAACACTAACCTAATCTAAACCAACCCATATGACTAATCATCCCAGAACAAGCTCGCACCAACCCATTCATTCCTTCCTCAATTTTGCTCCAACTTTGACTTATGTTGACCCAAATCCAAAAGTGATAGAAACTTAAAGACAAGCTTGCAGAAAGCTATAATAAGCTAGTGCAAGCTTGTTTGAGCTTGTAAATAAGCTGCTAGAGGGTTGAGCACTAGAATTTGAAACTCAAATTTGTAACAGTGACCATGGAATAAGAAATCTTAATTCAAACTTAAATTGATACTTGTAAAGAGTTGCAATACACTTAAATAACTTAACTTGGTACAATTAAACTTGAAAATACAATTGAAAAGCTTTTAAGTCTAAGAAATTAAAATACGACATAAGTGTAAAATGAAAAATTAACTCTTGCCTCTTTGCCTCTCTTCCTTCTCTTTATACCCATCTTCATTCTCTTTCCTCTCGAATAATTCCCATCACAATCCTTGGCCATTGGATGGCTTTAAACCGATTTTGGCCTTTGATTCAAATTTGGCGGGAAAAGCTAATTGACTGTTGTCTCGAAAACTAGCACTAGGGGGTGGAGTAGTTGTGATGATGAGGATGGGTTTGAGGTGATAAGGTGAGAGGTGGATGGTATGGGTGAGTGTATGCGATTGCGAGCACAAGTGGGGAAGAAGGGATAAGGTGGGCGGGAAAAGTCATTGTTTGACTTGTTTGTTTGACCAAGGGTTCAAAAAGAGAGGCAGGGGGTCAAATGGATAAAAGGGCAGGGGTCACAATCTATTTTGACAAGTCTTAGTTTAGTATTAATGACAAGGACCTATGTTGTAATTCTGTCAAACTAGAAGGACCAATCCTGCCAATTTCCAAACTTGTTTGAAGGGACCATAATTGACAAGCTTTGAAAGTTTAAGGACCAATCTTGTCATTATTGAAAGTTAAGGGACCTAAGTTGTCATTTTTGAAAGTTAAAGGACCTAAATTGTAAATTTGTAAATTTAAATCTCAAGGACCATTTTGACAACTTAAGAATCCTAGGGACTTTAAAATGATATTTCTCTTTATTTGGTTTTACCAGGACTGTTTTTGACAACTTTTGAAACTTGGGGACTAAAGCGCCAATTATGCAAACTTGATCGTTTTCACCGATTTTGATATTTTGCATTTAAAACACATAAAACACTTGTTTGTGATATTTTTATCATTTTGATGCATTTCGAGTGTTTTCGGATGTTTTGCAGTTTAATTTGTACAAAATGATGAGTATTTAGACACTCATCAATCCCCACACTAAACTATTGCTAGTCCCTAGCAATGATTTGAGAAAAACATAATGGATTTTAATCTCTTTACCAAAAGCCATTACTACGGAGTAGCCAAATGTTTGAGTTCAAGTAAGAACCATGGTACACCGATAACCATGTGATTTTGAGCAAACCACCGACTTTCAACGGATTTGATTTGTCTTTACGAAGCCGTTTGCTCGGACTAGCCAACTCTTAGATAAATTATCAATATTATCTTTGGTGAGTGATTACCAATTATGGTTTTTCCATCGCCTTTACCACAAGCCATAAACTTGCGGGCTAGCCAACTCTTCACTTTTTAGGATATGGTGGTGAATACCATACAATTTTGGGCAAATTGCAAGCCGTCAACGGATTTGAGATATCTTTACCAAGAGCCGTTTGCTCTGGATTAGCCAATCCTTTTGTTTATTAGACAAGGCGGATGATAACCAATGATGAGTAAGTGAAGAACACTTACTCCAAAAAAAATTTTTTTTTGGCCAAAATGGGGAATTAGGTGGTATAATTACATGATAAAATTCGTGAGAATTCCCCACACTTAGAAATGAATATTGCCCTCAATATTCAAAGTACCGCGGTTATGCGAAACATAGAACGTAAAGGGAAATACTACGGCCATTATTTAGCAAGAGTTTTTTTTTTTTTTTTTTTTTTTTTTTTTTTTTTTTATACACAACATGTGGGCAACTCCCCACACTAGGGTGGTAGAAAGTAGAAAGAAGAAACTACAAGGGTGAAAACCCATGTTTAGCTCAGACAACTCGAAATATGGGTTTGGATTACCGAGTCGCTAGCTTGACTCGACCCAATTCATTTGTTCATGGGGAAAGTAACGTGGAAAACCAATCTCGATCGGACTTTCGTTCACAATGTTAATAAACATATGAACATCGAAAGTTCCACACCGACGAGATATAACCGCGGTATTGTTAATAGTAGAAACTATAAAGGATGATACGGGGTCAAAGATGGTGTCCTCATTCCGAAAGAGAAAGGAAAGAGCAACCACACCATCCGTGAAGAATGGAATAAAGATATGCATGACAATGCAAGTCCATTCCTCATCGAAAGAAGCAAATCACCATTTTGACACTTTTAAGCTTAAACTTGAAGCTTATATGGTGATTGTCAATAAGATGTCCGGGAGGAGGGTGGGAAATGGTTCTTCAATCAGCAGATTTTCTAGAAAAGGATGTCCCCTCGGATCAAAGTAAGTGTTATCAATTCTGTTGGAATTGACTCATCACTAAGAAATGCATCGACTTCATTCCAAAGTTGTCATCTTCCTCATCGGGGTGAGAGAAGGGATGGAAGAGTCGGGAATAAGACTAGAAGATGATGGATCATTTTGAGCAATTCATCAATGGGAAGAATGTCTCCCATTGGATCACAAACATCATCATCCAATTCGGATGAAGGCAAGAGAGTTTAGTTTCATCCACGAGTTAACAAACTCGATGCGACAAAGCGATTCGGAGGTGGGACAAGTGGTGTGCTCTTAGAGCTAGCAGTTTCCACCACTTCCGATGAAGTCTCGAATCTAGATCATCATCATCATCAAGAATACTCTTGACTTCCACGGTACAACTTTCAAACCATTTGTTTGAACCGGGGTGATTTTCAAAGCTTTGAGCTCGAGACGTTTTGAAAACTCCTCTTAACCGTGAAATTTGAGAGTGTTGCATTGAATCTTCGGATCTTTGATCAATTGTGGCAACACTCTGTTTGTATAGAGGTTTGGAGTTCGGTTGATATTCAACGTGAGCTCTTCGTTGTCAACCCGTATGGTCAACTCTTGACAAACACATCAATCGAGCACGACTGTTCTCAAGAAAGCTCTCCCTAAGATGAGGGAACTCTAGGATCGCATCAAAGTCTACTACAACAAAGTCGGTGGGAAAGTGAAACTTTCCCACTTTCATCACGACATCCTCGGCTATCCCAGTGGACGAGTTATAGTACGGTCCGCTAGCTCGAGTGTCATACAAGTGGATGAAAGTTTAGGAAGAGACAATTTCTTCCATCTTGAGAGTGGCATGAGGTTAATGCTAGCGCCAAGATCGGCCAAGGCGGAGCATTGAACCATCCCAAGAAATCACACGGGATTAGAAATCGCCGGGTCTTCAAGCTTTGGGAAGCTTCTTGAGAAGGACCGTGAGCATTGCTCATTGAGGGAGTTTAGCCATCTCGGATAGCTTATCTTTGTTGGTGAGTAAGCCTTTAAGCGTGGATGCAAATTTAGGCATTAGAACGAGAGCATCAACGAAGCTTATATCAAAGTGAAGCTCATTGAAGATTTGGAAAATTTTTCCATTTGCTCTTTGTTTTGTCTTTGAGCTTCTCATCATTCATTCTTGATGGGTAAGGAAGTCGACTAGACTTTTGAGCCGGGATGGAAGTGTTTTCGGCTCGAATTTGTCTTGAACTTGGGTTCGGACTTAAAACTTGGACTACCGAAGGTTGGACGTGTCTTGGTGCCGTGGGCTTGAATAATGCACCTTGTCCGTTGTATCCTTGGTAACTTGACTCATTGCCACGGAGGAGGCATTGAGTCGAAGGTCCATTGTGCGTCTTACCACTACAGTGGTGACGGCTTTCAACTCGGCATTGGGATTAGTAATTGTATTGCTTGGGAGTCCTCCGAAGATGATGAAGCTTGGTTCATATTCATGTTCATGAAACCGCTCATCATATTCTTCAACTCATTTGTCTGCCGAGACATTGTGGTATCAATTTCCTTCTTTAGCTCAACCTCATGTTATTGATCCGAGTTTGCATTGAGCGTATGCTTGACTCGGTAACTTTCATGAAGTCATTTGGTGGGGAGCATGAGAAGGTTGTTGATAATTTTCTCGATTTGGAGCTTGATATTGTGGGTTGTAATTGTTCTGTTTTGATTATTGAAATTTTGTCCTTGATTCGAACAAAGCGATTTTGATTGCCATGGTTTTGCAGGAGGAAAACCGGTGGTGTCATACCGCTAGGTGCACGGTAGTGAGGATCGACTTGTGGTCGGTATTGATTGTGGTTTACCGAAGCTACGGGAGCTTGGTAAAAGGAAGCATCGGTTGCTTGACAATCATAATACGCGTGTGGACCACTACAAGTTTCACACACCTTGTTTACGGCTTTGATTGGTTCCGGTTTATGAATCTCGCTTTTGATTTCCTTAACATCCTTAATCATACAACGGATGGCATCCGTTAGAGCGGCTATCGGAGCTGCTAACTCAGAAGAGTTATTAGATGTAGAAGCAGGAGTGTTAGGAGTATTGACTTTGTTGCGAGAAATAGGAACTTTTGATTTTTGCTCGCAAATCTCAATCACATCTTTAGGCTTACGATTCAAGATATTGCCACCGGCGGCTGCATTCAAAGAATCTTGATCGTTACCGTTCAACCCATTATAAAAGATATTGACTTGTTGAAGCTCCGTGAATTCATGATGGGGGCATTTCCTGAGGAGATCCTTGAATCTCTCCCATGCCTCTCCAAAGTTTTCATCGAAATTTTGACGAAATCCGAAATTTCATTTTAAGATTAGTCGTCTTTGATGGAGGAAAGAAATGATTGACAAACTTTTGAACAAGTTCCTCCCAAGTTTCGATGGATCGAGGGGTTCTTTTTCCGACCAAATCCGGTTGTCCCTCAGTGAGAATGGAAATAGCATCAACTTGATGACTTTTGTGACACATCCTTGTAATTGATAGTTGAAGTCAACTTGTTAAACCAACGGATGTGTGCATACGGGTCTTCTCGATCAAACCCGTGGAATTGATTTGTAGACACAAGTTGGATCAAATGTGTCTTCAATTCAAAGTGATCGATTTGATTCTTGGTAGAATGATGGCATCTCCATAACCCTCGGTGGGTGCTTGGAGCATTTCCGCCATAGTGCGTTAAATACGCCATTTTGTTGTTTGAAATAGTACGAATCTCGGGTTCGACTATTTGGGCAAGACGCTCACGAGCGTCGTCTAGGAATTTCTGCTAGATCACGAAAAGGGCTCAATGATCTAGAAGAACGAGTGCGCATGCACTAGAGTTAACTCTAAGGGATCTCAGAGTTAAGGACAGGAATTATGAAATTGGTGAAAATGGGGTAAGGAGAATCTTTTTGGGTTTTCTGGTTCTGACAAGTATATATAACAACAAATCCAATTAAAACAAGATCGAGGCAAAACAACAGTGAACTTAAACCAATAATCACAAGATGAGTGGCTTCTTTGAAAAAGGTACACCACTATCAAGGACACAAAGGCAAGTTTTAAATCTTTGGTTCGGGAACTTATTATGGTCGCACCCCCAGTTAGGTAGTGCCTTTGCCTTGGTTTGCGGTGGTAAGATTTTATGTTGTTATTATTAAACTCGAAAACGACAAATCTTTTGTATTTTTATATTTGATACATATATAGAAACAAAAGGAAAATATTTTTGTTTTTATACGTTTTTTTCATTTTTTGGGTTTTGGATTTTTATAAGAAATATATAGATATAGATAGATGGTATGAACAAGGAGTGATTATTCAAATCACTAATCGCTAAACGTAAGATAATTAGCACGACTCCCGGCGTGGCGCCAAAATTTGATCTCACAAGAAACCGTCAAGTTTTATCACACAAACCGCCACTTGTGAATGGTGACCGTAACAAACTTAAAACAGTTTAAGCACAAATGCAATGAAGTCCAGGAGAGTATAGTGTTTCCCGTGTCGTTATGTCCCAACGAGCCGTGCGAGAATAGTCTAACGTTTAGTGATCGAGAAGATTTGAACATATCTAGATTTGATTGATTATAACTAAGGAAAAGCCAACAAATTACAACGGCTTAAATGCAAATTAAAGGAAATTAAAAGATAAAATCTATTAAATAAACGCTATCACTATTATTAAAATGATGTTTTGTTCTTTTGTTTTAATAAAACTTAATTAAAAACTACGTGACGTACAAATAAAAATGTGAAACTTACACAATATTAACCCTAAAAATATGAAAATTATATTTTATAAACCTAATGATAAAAGAAAATTATTTAGAAAAAGAAAATTATTTTTACAACTAATTATCTAATTATTATTAATTAAAACTATTTTAACTATTAAATAATTACCTAAAATACAAGAAATTAGGAAATAAAGCTAGAAAAATAAAATTAAGAAATAGAAAAATCTAAAATATCAAAAGAGAATTTTCAAAACTATTTTTGTATTTTTCGATTATTTTCTATTTTTTATGAATTTTAAACTATTAAAACTAATTAAATTACTAAAAATTACAAAATAAACTATGAAAAATCTGGAAAATTACTTTTTTACTTTTTATATTTATCTAAACCTAAGAAAATTGAAAAATTATTTTTTGAAGCTTTTATGAATTTTTGTATTAAATGCTATTTAAAAGACTTAAAACTAATTTTAATTAAGAAAAATAGCAAATGTTATGGAAAATTATGAAAATTTCAGGAAAACTCTAAAATAATATTATGAATCTAAGAAAATAGAAAAACATGTGCTTATGTGCAAGAAAATGGTTGCTAAAGCAAATGCTTATAAATAAGCACTTTAATAAGCTAAATGTACAAACAAGACACCAAACCTTCTGAAGCTCTAATAAGCTATAAGTACTGAAAAGTGACTTATCACAACTGTCCTAAGCCACGATTTGTAATCTAGAAAAGGTTTGATGTTTGAGAGTTTGGACTAAAAAGCAGTTTATGTGGGGTAACTTTAGACCACAAAATAAGCTACAAATAAGCTAAATCGAAAACCAAATATTGGAACTTATTCTAGACACGGCTAAGACCAAATGCACCAAAACTCAGACCATGACCAGCTCTATTGAGCCTGTGCACCTTGCACAAAATCGAGAAAAACTCGGTGAATCTTGAGACCCATGGAGCAGGCAGTTTGGGCTGAAAAGAAGAGCATGTTTGAAGCTTTTATAAAATTGTAAAATTATGCTAAAATGGTGATAAGCAAGAACACCAGTTGAACTTTTAAAATGCCAAGTCCCACTTGAAATGGCTCAAAAATAAAGATGTGAAAATCCTCTTAGATGAGCTACAAAAGCGGTTTTGCAATTTTGACTTTTGAACAAAAGTGATGAGGTTTGACTATTATGAACTTTGGATCCAATTTTATCACGATCTAGGTGTTATAAGGTGTAATGGATATAATGCAAGCTTTGTTTAACACTTCTAAACACAAAACAATGAATTAGCAAATCCTAAAATCTCACGATTATCGAAGAAGATGATTTCAATATAATGTTGACTTTTGAACTAGCATGCACCAAACCAAGACTTGAATTGAGTTACTTATAGTCAAACAAGCATGAAACAACAAGAAGCTATCATCGAACTAGCCTCGGGGGCTGTTTAAGCTGAAACCAAACACTACTATATTTCATTTGCGATTAACAATAAGCTAAACATGATCTATCTCGATATAAATGATCAAACTAAGTTAAATTTACCTAAACATACTAATGGAACAGGCTTAAACCACTTATAATTACAAAACAAATTATGCTATGAAACTTGATAATGACTTACAAATAGTCCTTTAGCCACAATGGCTTGCCAAAAGTGAACCAAGAACCACTAACCTAATCTAAACCAACCCATATGACTAATCAACCCAGAACATGTCTCGCACCAACCCAAATCATTCCTTCCTCAATTTTTGCCCAACTTTGACTTATGTTGACCCAAATCCAAAAGTGATAGAAACTTAAAGACAAGCTTGCGTAAAGCTATAATAAGCTAGTGCAAGCTTGTTTGAGCTAAATAAATAAGCTGCTAGAGGGTTGAGCACTAGAATTTGAAACTCAAATTTGTAACAAATGACCATGGAATAAGAAATCTTAATTCAAACTTAAATTGATACTTGTAAAGAGTTGCAATACACTTAAATAACTTAACTTGGTACAATTAAACTTGAAAATACAATTGAAAAGCTTTTAAGTCTAAGAAATTAAAATACGACATAAGTGTAAAATGAAAAATTAACTCGCCTCTCTTTGCTTCTCTTCTTCCCTTTATACCCAATCTCATTCTCTCTCCACTCGAATAATTCCCATCACAATCCTTGGCCATTGGATGGCTAGAATTCATTTTGGCCTTTGATTCAAATTTGGCGGAAAAGCCAATTGACATGTTGTCTCGAAAACTAGCACTAGGGGGTGGAGTAGTTGTGATGATGAGGATGGGTTTTGAGGTGATAAGGTGAGAGGTGGATGGGATGGGTGAGTGTATGCGATTGCAGCACAAGTGGGAAGGAAGGGATAAGGTGGGAGGGAAAAGTCTGTTGTTTGATTTGTTTGTTTGACCAAGGGTTCAAAAAGTTTGTGCGGGGTCAAATGGATAAAAGGCGGTCACAATCTATTTTGACAAGTCTTAGTTTAGTATTAATGACAAGGACCTATGTTGTAATTTGTCAAACTAGAAGGACCAAACTGTAAATTTCCAAACTTGTTTGAAGGGACCATAATTGACAAGCTTTGAAAGTTTAAGGACCAATCTTGTCATTATTGAAAGTTAAGGGACCTAAGTTGTCATTTTGAAAGTTAAAGGACCTAAATTGTAAATTTGTAAATTTAAATCTCAAGGACCATTTTGACAACTTAAGAATCCTAGGGACTTTAAAATGATATTTCTCTTTATTTGGTTTTACCAGGACTGCTTTTTGACAACTTTTGAAACTTGGGGACTAAAGCGCCAATTATGCAAACTTGATACGTTTTCACCGATTTTGATATTTTGCATTTAAAACACATAAAACACTTGTTTGTGATATTTTATCATTTTGATGCATTTCTGAGTGTTTTCAGATGTTTTTGCAGTTTAATTTGTACAAAAATGATGAGTATTTAGACACTTATCATATATGCACTCTTCTCCCCCTCAAAAATTGCATCTGAAGTTGCCATTTTTGATTTGAACAAGTTAATAAGAATATACACCAATGAACGTAGATTCACTTGAGGGTTGAAATAGCGTGGAAAAACGTGAAGCTTGTTGATGAAGAATGTCGATGAGAATGGTCATAAACATAAATATTTCTCTTCTTTTGAAGATAAAGCGCACTGAAGCGTACACCTTTCTTTTCTTTGAGGAACGGGGCCCGAAGTGTTATCTGCAGACGCCATAATGATGATGTACGAGGCCTGAACTGATGTGAACAGACGTCATAGCAGATTGAATATCAAGGTTGAGTAGCTTGAACCCGTGAGTAATGAGATATCAATCCATTTGTTATCCATACTTTAAGTGAGTCCATGTAGTGAATGATCGAAGTATCTCCAACTGAGTAAGGAATACCTGCACTAACATTACACACTTGATTGCATATATATTGGTTAGTGACATTCGTATCCAAATCCTTTGGGGCTTCACTGTCAACCTTGATTTTGCCATTGGAAAACAGCTTTCCGGTAGGTATCCACTAAGTCCAACATCCTTAAACATTCTACGATGGTATCCACTTATGGCAAGGTCTAGGGTGTTAAGCTTCTTATGCAGATGGAAGACTTATCGATATTCCTAGACTCCAAAGATTTAGCATTTGTTATCCATCTAGGAAAAGTTTTTTGTTTGTTTTGCTTCATAACATGTTGAACCTTAGTCACGTTATTAGTCTTAGTGGATTGTACCTTAGCATGTGAATTAGGAGAATGTTTCTTATTCAGAAAAGACTTAGAATTTCTAGTCATTTGAGTGTTCCTAGGTAATGGTTTGCAACTACTAGTAGTGCCTTGAAAACTCATAGAATTCCTCACCCTAGGTCTTGCACCTAAAATTCCGTCTTTTCAAATATGTGCCTTATCCCTAGCTTCTTCTAGATAATAGTTCTTCCACAAGTCATTCATATTATATGAATTCTGGGTTTTAATGCTTGATTTTGACACTGTTTTCGAACTATTCCTAGTGGTGCTGGGAGTAGAAGTGGCTACTTGTTGAGGGTTAACAGAACTAGAAGCCTTATTCTTAGGTAACTCAGGTGAAGTGATTGGTTTTGACAAAACTTTTATCGCATCAACTTGGGAGGCAAACCGTGTTTTGAAAATTTTGGTCTTTCGAGATATAAACGCAGAGGGTCGCCTAACAACGGACCGGTTTCTAATGGGATGAAGCGGTTTCCCAAGGTTGATGGTTTTGTAAACTTAGTGTTCACACTTTTCCCTACAGTTTTCCTAAGCTCATTTTTTAAGGCAACAATAGCGAAACTTTTTTCCTGAAGTTGAGCTTTGAGTTCATCAATTTTTGCTATCAAAGAGTTTGTTTGTTCAATAGACTTAGTTCTAGCGCCTTTGATAGAGTCACTTAGTTCTATGTGATGCTTTCTCAAAGACTCATTTTCCTTTAGTAATTTGGCCACACAAATCGCTAATTCATCATTTCTCATTTGAATATCATCAATAGTATTAACATCAGAATTACTAGTAACCAAATTATTTTTCACATGCATATTAGAAATATATTTCTTCAAATTGTTGATAGTTGACTCATTGTTTTGAAGCTGAGCTTTCAAAGTGTTAATTTCAAAAAGTTCACGGAATTCAGGAAGTTCCGGATTTTTACATGATTTTTTAAGTTGAAAACTTTCTTCTTTACTCTGTATCGCAATTTCAAGTGAAATGCAATGTTTTTCAAGTTTTGAGAATTTGTTTGACAGTTCATCAAAAGCCTTTTATCAACCATATCATTTGTTTTGAAATTATTAGACTCGACCTCAACCGAGGAACATTTATCGAATCATGTTCAAGATTAAGATCGGTATGTTTAGGTACATTAGCGGATGTACTATGTTGAGCAGATTAAGGGTACCTCATCACATGAAACATGCTCAATTTATGGTCCGATATCTCGCATCCACATCATGTGTAACAAGAGTTCTTGGACATTGGTGTGTCAAGCTTATCTATCTCGAGCCTCAGTATTCAGTGTCAACTGATCCATCATCTGGTGCTTTACCCGACTCATCTTTATTTGTTGTCACTAACATTATGCATTCAACAACACCCGATTCTTCAACAGATACATTACCCAACTTATCACAACTATCTCTCAACTGCACTAGACACTCATCCACTTTTTCATCTGTCTGAGTAACTTCCTCAATATACTTCTCCACATTATCCATGAGATGGATAAATGTCTCAATGAATTTCTGAATTTCCATTCTAGTATGTTTGTTGAAGGAAATACCAGTCAAGTGTTGATCGTAATCTGCTGAATATTCCCCAGTGATGAATGGCAGAAATTGTTTGTAGATTACTTGAAGAGCTGCACTGGAATCATTCTTTTGAACCTTTTCATTGGTAAGTTGCGACTTGATTGTTCTAAGTTCAACAACAAGGTTCTCGTCAATGTGGGTAAGTCGTGGCGGAAGAGAGCCTCTGCATGTTCGATCCCGGTTGTGGATAACAGCAGATGAGGTGCGAGATGAAGTAGGCGATAGGGCTCAATGTCGCATTCCATTTGCATGGCATTCAGTAGCATTAGCGGTGCAATTCATTCTCATAGTACTTAGAACATGGAGATCTCTCATCTTCATTGATTAATTCAAACATCTTTAATCATTCGATGTAGCATTCATTATCATTGTTTTCCACGACATCATACAATTTAAGCACTTACAAATCACGGGTCGATAGAATAAGACATGATGTTGAAGTATACACGAGATTTTACAAGTCTATGATTTAAACCGAGAAATAGAATCTTTTGCGGGATTTTACAAAAATCAAGAAGAAACCGTGATACAATGACCAATAGAACGTGTTAAGATAACTGATGGATCGACACAATGATATACAATTGTGTATTAGGTCTTATGATTATTTGTGGGATTAGCAGATATGTTGTTTGGTTGTGATTTGGGTAGTTTGTTGCACAATTTTACGGAGAAATTTAGGTCTAAAAACTTAAAAACCTCAATAAATTCTGTTCGGAGTGGATTTAGGCCTTGAGGTTTGACCCTTAGTTTATTCGGCGTGCCATTCTCCTAGTTCTCACGGTCGTTTTGATGGGTAGAACGCTAAAAACGGAGTTACTGTTCAAAAGTTATGCCCGTTTGAAGTTTTGTCGGGAAAAGTCAACAAGTCGCTAAGAATTCTTGAACCAAGTCGCTAAGTAGCAACTCGCTAAGATCTCAATTTCCTGTGAACCAAGTTGCTAGGACCAAGTCGCTAAGACCCAAGTTGCTGGACACAAGTTGCTAAAGCACCAAGTCGCTACACAGTCAAGTCGCTAAAGAGCAACTTTCTAAGTTCCAAGTCGCTAACACCAAGTCGCTAAGAATTTACACTACAACTCGCTAACAATTTCTGAAGCAAGTCGCTAACCTCACCAAGTCGCTAGCCGTAGTGGAGAATCCACTAACTTGTACTATTTGTCGGCTTGTCTCAATAGACAAGTCGCTACCAAAAAGCACTACAACTCGCTACCTTTTCTGAAGCAAGTCGCTACCAAGATTAAAAATCCGTGACTCAAGTCGCTAGCAAGAATATCTCAAAAACACCACTTATCAATCCAAAAACAACCCAACCACGATGATTCAAGCCTACCAAATCAAAACCTAAACACTTATGATGATCCTAAACACAAAAGTACAATCAAAATCCAAGCTTTAACACAAAAAATGATCCAAATGATGCAAAAATGACTAAACTTTTTCAAACTCAAAAACCATCTAAAACCCACTAGAAATCCAAGGATATGTAAGAGATGATCTAACCATGGCTCTTGATACCATTTGTAACATATTGGATTTCATAAACACATCACATAACAATATATGGTTCCAATTTGATAGAGTTCTAGAGAGAGGAAGTAGAAGATGGGAGCCTTTCTAGAGAGAGAAAGTTAACAAAAGAAGGAAGATTAGATTAAATGAAAGGTCCAACCCTCTACCTTGGGAGGTAGAGGGTATTTATAGTTACATACTACACGTCCTCCTTCAGACTGTGGATCAGGCATACAGTGGGTAAAGACCCGTCCGTCCTCCACGGTGTTGCTCTAAACTATTCTACGCTACTGACTAACTAATTAACTACATAATAACGTAAATAATTATAAGTCTACGAGCTAAACTATGCTAGATAATATTTGGGGCGACCGATACTTTAACATGGAATTTCAATTCCTAACAACTATGCTTTGACAAGGGAGCTCTTGAGGTTAAAGAAGGATTATGAAGCTCAAGCTGCACAACTGGTGAGGTTGAACAACAAAATTCGAAGATTGAAGACCTTTGTATGGTCAAGTCTCAAAAGAAGCAAGGAAGGAAGTTTAAGAAGACTTCCAAGGGCAAGAAGGTTCACAAGCAGTCTTCATTCCAATTGGGGAGGAATTTGGAACAACATAATTTGAATGAAGATGTTGCTGATACTTTTGATAAGTCACAAAAAGAAATAAAAGAAGCTGAAGTTCAAAGTACTGAGCCTCAAGGTACTGATGTTGAAGTTCAAAGTACTGAGCCTCAAGGTACTGATGTTCAAATTCAAAGTACTGAGCCTCAAGGTGCTGGAATACAAAGTACTGGTGTAGAAAGTACTGGTGATCAAGGTGCTGGTGATCAAGGTACTGTTGCTCTACAAGGAACATATAAACAAGAGCTTTTTACACCAAGGACTTTAAATTTTGAAGAAGAAGCTGGTCCTTTAACAGTCCTACAAGAAGAGGAAGCTGATACACCCAAAGTAGAGCACACTGCAAGTTATGATGAGACTGTTGCTCAAATATTGCAAAACCTATCAAGACCAAGGGGTGTTAGTATTCCAGGAGTTGCTGAAGAACAACCTCAAACTTCTCAACCAATGTTAGATCCTAAAGACAAAGGCAAAGGTAAATTGGTTCAAACAAAGAAGAAGAAGAATCTCACTTTGGCTGAAATAAGAGCTATTGAAGTGGCTAAGAATGAAGAAGCTGCTAAGAAGTTTCAAGCTGAATATGATGCTGAGGTTGCCCTACCAGTGAAAGAACCTGAACCTGTTATACCTAGAAGACCTCAAAGTATTGCTAAGGAGAGGAATGCTATGATGGCCTATCCGAAGGAAGAGGTTATCTGGTCGCATAAACTTAAATATATAGAGATGAAAGACACAGTATGATTGTCACACCCCAAATTACTGTTTGGCGTGGAATGGAATTTCGGGATTGACTGTCATAGCATCACAATCACAGTTATATTGAACGACCTAAAGTGTTGTTTGGAAAATACATCGCTTGATTTAATAAAATAATCAGAGTTTACAATGTATAGGTCCCAAATGAAAGTTACTATGTACGGAAATAATTTGATACAATCCAAACGATGTTTTAAAGTGCATAAATTCATGCGAGACGCGTCGTCATCGCGACTCTATGATAAGTCCTTATGTATGCCAGGATGAATATGCCTTAGTTACCTGAAAATACATTGCTAAAAGTGTCAACACAATGGTTGAGTGAGTTGATAGAGTTTATGTAAGTGTTTAATACGACTACCACAAGTATAAGTTATGTATGACAATGATGTCACAAAAATGATACAATTGCTTAAGCACATGACACGAAGCTTGGTGATGTTCGCCAACAGTGTTTTGCCAAACAACTCAATAATGATAATGAAGTGAAATGCATCCGTCCGGTTGGAATCCGCCAACCCGGATGGAGGTGTCACCTTGATAGATCTATCCACTCACCTCGCTTCTATGAAATTAACGGTTCATGATTATGAAATGGGGACATTTAAGCGGAAATGAGGTAACTTAAGCAATGTAATGAATTTGAATATACTTGGTATCGTAATAAAATGATGTGCAATGTATTCTCCCGTAGGTTTGAAATAAGTATAAACTTGAATAAAATCGGGCTATGAAAACTCACTGTTGCAATGATAATGATGATATAATGGCAATCTTGAAATGAGGCGCAACCTCGACCGTGACCTATTATGAATGATATGTGCTAATGTAAATCATGAAACAATGTCGTGCATGCAAATCCACATGTAATCTATACCACTTATGCGCTTTTTGAAAATAGAATTTATCGTCGAAATATATATTTATGACATCTCGTCATGGTATAAAATACTTTACAAGTATATACGTTGAAATGATATCCTATGATAGCCATTTAATGATTTATTATGAAATTATAACTTTTCGTAGTAAAATAATGTCATTTGACAAGTTCATGAAAGTGGCTAAATAGCCTCGAAAAGCTAGTCGAAATGGTGCACATCGAGTGTTGGGAACAAACTCAACGGTTTTGGAAAGCTTGTATCATTATCTCAAAGTTTTATCTTTTGAATTTTCATCATAGAGGTCTCGATCATGGAGAAAAACATAGGTAAAGTAAGGTACTTGTATCCAAAATATTGTTTAAGGATGGTTTTCGGCAAAGTTTGTGTGACCGTATTTTATTCGTTACAACTCCGTCTGACGAACGGTTGGACTTTTTGGAAAATAGGCTAGGCGAACTCACTTTTACTAGAAGACATCATGTTATAAAAAGTATTACATCCATGTTAAAAATGACCCTCAACATGGTCCTTCGTGGCCGTAATATTTGTCTAATAGAAATATATTAGTTTTTTTTTTCTTATATAATATAGTTACGGCAACTTGTTTAAAATGTGAATAACTTTGTCGTTACAAGTCCGTTTTCTACGTTTTATATATCCTCGGAATCGTGATAATCTATACTAATATATTTTTGATAAGTCGACGCATTTTATAGCACTAAGACTCATTTTTGACTCGTAAAAAGGTAAAACAACTTGCTGAATTTTCTGAAATATATAGTTTTCGTCGTCAAACTTAAAAATAGCATAACTTCTTCGTTATAACTCCGTTTTAACCCATTCAAGCGGCCACGTTTTCGTTTTAAAGTGTATTTTCCAAATATCTAGCCCAAAATTTTTTACCAGCGGTCGGAAATTCCAGATTTCACAGAAATCAACAGACCCTATTTTATAGTTGTCGAAATGAGTTTTTCTCGCGCAAAACCTATTCTAACCAGTTCAAAACAACTCCGAAGCTATTCTAATCCTACCATACACCTTCTTAGGGTGTCATGGGTTTCTAGACATCATCAAAAATGATGTGTTTCAAGGGAATATTATTTGGATGAAATATATATATATATATATATATAACACTTAAAAACATTTAAAGTGGTATAGCTATCCATATGACTTGCATAATTTCTCAAGCATGATAAAATGAACATAAAATGAATATGAAATATGAACATGGACATGAGATGCTTACAAATAACTTGATGAGGTGAAGTGAACAAAGGTTTAATCCTAAACACCCTAGGTTTTTATTTCAAAACCTTACTTAAGAGTGTGTCTAGATTGTGAGGAACTTGACTAGAAAAAAATTTTATGCTTTCCTCCTTGGTCTCTTAGTGTGGCCGGTTATGGAGAAGAGAGGAAGAAGAGAAAATGGTTTTTACTCTTTGAGAAATTAAGTATGTAGGTGTTGAGTAATGAGTATAATATGAATATATGTAAATGTGTAAGTAGATATTTAGTGCAAGAGTGTGTGACTCATCTTGTAATGTCGACATATATATAACAAAAAGACTAGATGCATTTTTTTGATAATTAATTGTATTAATGTAGAGTAAATGTGTAATTAATTAAGGATAATTATTAACTTGTGTGCATATTTAAGCTAGTAGGGTAGCGTTAACTAAAAATAAATTTTAACTGATCAAAATAAAATATATTGAAGTCATAAAATTATAAAATACATTTCTTGAAATTTGAGTGAAATAATAATTATCGTGTAGTTTTTACGAAAATCGTCGTAATTATATAAATATAACAATTTATATACAAAATAAATTGAAAACACCGGGTAAACTCATAATATTATTTTTACAATCTTAATATGAGTATAAAATATATCGGGATAATTTTTGAAAGTATCGGATCAATTGTTCAAAATAATTAATTACGCGATAGCGTTTATTTAATAAGAAAATAAACGTTTAATGTAAAATGCAAAACCCATGCATAAATTGATATGAAATGATGTTATTGATGATATGTAGACTAAACCTAGTCTATTTGAAATGTCCTTGAATGATTGTTCATGAATTGCAGACTAAACCATTAAGGTTACGCTGAATTTGATACTGTAAACGTAGTTTACGATAAATGATAAAATAGTGAAACTTGAATAGTGATTTTCTCCGGAATGAATAGTGTTTCGTGAATAGTAAATTTTGAAATCGTTCTCAAAATATTACTTCGACTCCGAAAATGGTGAATAGTAAAATTTTGAATAGTAACCGGTGAATAGTAAATTCTCGAGGTGAATAGTAAATTTGAGAAATAACCTGAAATTACGAGTTGTCACATTCGCCCATCCTAAAAGGAATTCCGTCCCTGAATTCAGTCCATGTTAGGTTGTACATTGTTACTTGTGAAAAGATGAGGGTATTTGAGTCGCATCGGGTCATCCAATGTTTTCTGAATCGTATCGCGCCTTTCCTAGACGGGACTTTGAACATAAATTTGTTGCCAACTTGAAATTCTAATGGTTTGCGACTTATGGAACAAACTTCCAATATTTTGCGTCGTATATCGACGCAGCTTATCTAGCTATATGTTGTTACTTGTAACTGACTTTTGATTTGTACGATTTCTGTATTGTTTCATGAATAAGTCATGGACTAATGAGTTGAACTTTCCTGATTTTGACCAATGAATGAGTGATTGACACTTCAACCTTAGAGTGCCTCAAATGAGGTAGTCAATATGTTCATGTAATAACTATTGTTGTAAAGCAACTTGTTCGATGAAGAATGATTTGCCTAATCGTTCCGTAAATAATCACATATGCTTTGAGAATATATTCTAATGTTTGAATTGTCCTTTCACTTTGACCATCGGTTTGCGGATGATATGCTGTGCTCATCTCTAATTTGGTTCCAAACGAATCTTGTAATGATTTTAAGTTTGAAGTGAATCGACTATCTCATCGGAAATGATGGAAATTGGTGCTCCATGCCTCGAGACTATTTCCTTGACATAAATTCTATTGAGTTGTTCCGTGGAATAAGTCTCTAATTGGTATGAAATGGGCTGATTTGGTAAGGCGATCAACAATTACCCATATAGCGTCGTAACCTCCCGATGTCTTAGGAAGTTTCGTGACAAAGTCCATCGTAATGCGTTCCCATTTCCATTGGGGAATTTCTCGGTTGTTGGAGTAATCACGAAGGTTTTTATATTCGACTTTTACCTTAGAGCAAGTAAGGCATCGCTAACGCACGTGGCAATTTCCGCTTTCATGTTCGCCACCAATAAAGTTTCTTGAGATCCCGATACATCTTATCGAATATGGGTGAATAGAATACTTTGACTTATGCGACTCATGCATAATCAATTCTCGTATCCCGCCATAAAATGGTACCCACATTCTATCCTTGAAGCATAATACTCCATCCGCTCTCTTTACAAAGCCATTTGCATTTTCCGCATACCATAAAGCTTTTACTTGGTCGGTTTTCCTCCTTGAGTGCCTCGATTTGTGCCTCGAGTATTTTTTATGGTAAAGGTGAACTGATCGTCATTCCTAATGATCGGACTCTTAAAGTTTTGGGTCTTTCTTTCCGGCTAAGAGCATCAGCCACAACATTGGCTTTTCCCGGGTGATACTTGATTTCACAATCATAATCGCTGAGTAATTCCAACCAACGACGTTTCCTCATGTTAAGTTCCTTCTGATCAAGAACATATTGTAAACTCTTGTGGTCCGTAAACACTGTGCACTTTGTACCGTAAAGGTAGTGTCTCCAAATCTTGAGTGCAAAACTACACGACCCCAACTCAAGATCATGAGTGGTGTAATTCTTCTCATGGACCTTAAGTTGTCGAGAAGCATCGCTATCACCTTCTCGTTTTGCATTAAAAGCGACTCCAAGCCCTTTATGTGAAGCATCGCAGATACTACGAAGTTCTTAATTCCTTCGGTAGTGCCAAAATTGGCGCCCGCAAAGCTTTTGCTTCAACAACCGAAAAGCGACTTCTTGTTTCTTTCCCCATTCGTACTTCTTGTTTTTCGTGTCAACTTGGTCAAAGCTTTAGCTATCTTTGAAAAACCTTCGATGAATCTTGGTAATACCCGTGAGTCCTAGAAATTGTCGGATTGTAGGATTTGTTGGAGTAGCCCAATCTTTACGGCTTCAATCTTTGGGTTCTACTTGTAATCCTTGACTATCAATGACATGACCAAGAAATTGTACTTTACGGTTCCAAAATCACACATGTCTTGAGTATATCTTGAAATGTTGGAATTGTTCTCTCGCTCGTCCATTGAGTGAGGATAATAGGTGGTACTCATGTCCTAATAGATTCCATGGGAAGATTGAAATGATTATCGAGTCTAAAGTGAATCAAATAGCTTATAATAGGTACAACCGAATTTATACCACGTGTCTCATGCCAAATTTCAAAATGTTAAGTCTGTCGAAAAGGACCTTATTGAAAAGAATAGATTATGGGTAACAGTTGTGATTCCTCACGTTTCTAGTTCTAGCGAATGTCATGACTTGGGTCTTACTTGTCTAAGGTGTTTACTCTCCATGACTAAAATGTTCCTTGTTTGATTATCGAAGTGTTTCCATGCTCTATGTTGTCAAGTCACAAAACCTTAAATATTTAAGTGATGTGATGTAGTGGTTGATTTTCAAGATTTGTCCCAATATTGAGTGCTTCTAAAATATTTCATCACTTATGTTGTTATCATGCTAGTCTAGACATAGATATCAGCTTTTACTATGTCGAAGAATGTTTGTTCTAATTTCACTTGTAGGTGGAGAGTCATTGATTGTCCACTATGTTCAAACCTGTTGCATCTCTTGATGTGAAAGTGAGGTTATCCGTAATTTCTAGAGAACACAAGGCCTTAGGAAAAGTTTATATCGATAACCTAAATTTAACCAAATTTTCCTTTAAGGGAAACTCATTGTAGGGAAGTTCACATATTGTTGAAGCCATGTTTAGCAAGATGTTCGTAGTCTCGATTAGAAGACTTGGTTGATCCCTATAGTGTTGCTTAGTGTGTATTCGCTCCGTACTAAATCTTGCAACTCGGTCTAGCTAGTACTTTTGAAATGATAGAGTTTGGATTCTAATCCAAAATAGTGGTTCGGAATGTCTCGTGATGTCTTAAGATTTTTGTTGAGTTTTGAAACGTCTTACTATATACTTCTAGTCCTTGTTGGTAGTCCTAGAATGCTTTCATTGTTTTCTTGTATCGAGGAATCCTCCTCATAGATTGTATAGAAAGTCCTTTCCCAAAAAGGTCACTCGTCAATTTCTAACTTATCGGTTGAGTGAGAGATGAATGGCGTAGGCTTCTATAGAGTGTTAACAAAAGAAATGTTTATGAACAATTTATCTGATTGCAAAACTTTGCTTTTAAGTGAAGATTGTTTTAGGAAGTTTGAAAAGATGTTTGTTTCTTTCATGACATAATTCTTCCTAAATTATACATAGGTGATCAGGCTATGTATAATCGAGGACAAATGATGTGATGCTTGGTTTTGTTGAAATGGTATTATGTTTCTCCAAGTTTTAGATGGTATTCAACGTTTTGTTTTGTAAGATAATGGCTCAATAATTTTCGTAGTAACATGAAAATTGTTTAGCATGATGGTATTAAATAGTTGATAAAATGACTGAAAATCAATTGATAAGGTGGTAATAAAACAACTTGTTTTAAATCTTTATGAAACAACGTTTCTAAGATGGTGGCAAAATAGCTCGAAATAAAATTAAATGAAATAATTTCATGAAATAGTAGCAAAATAACTTGAAATAAAATTTGTTGAATGGTTTGTAGGATACATGGGAGAACCTCATAGAGTGGTAATAGTCTCCTAATTAGTCAAGAATAAAGTTGGCCTAACCCCTAGTAAGATAGTGAGGTGTTGATGCGAAATAATTGAAAATTGGGCAATTGGAATAAGGAACGTATTAAACAAAGGTTGTGATTATCGTGGAGATAATAAATGATACATATTACATTAGCTAGAAAGGTACTTATTATTTGTTCCTGTTGGTAGTCTAATCATGTCTCAAGTGTAGGAGCAATAGGCGGTCTAGCAGCAATAGCCCTAGAACTCTCACAGTCCTTAAATCTATAAGATAGTGTAGTTTCTGTAGTCTTAGTGGTAGATGGTAGTGGTGTGTCAAATTATGCACGCTTCCCAAGCGGTAAATCAAATGTATGACTAATAGGTCCACTAGGACTAAGCTTGTAAGTCCTACCAAATGGTATGATCTGTCCCAACAGAATGATAAAAATTGTCCTGATCCTACAGTGAATCAATGATGATCGTGATGGTGTAGGTGCAACTTCGTCCTCCAAAAAGTGTTCAGTCTCATCTTTTGATGTTACCGATGTTGAGTCAACTAATGTTAAAATTGTGATAGGGAATGACAGGGCATTCTCCATGTCAAAGTCTAATGTGAGTATGATGGGATGGGTATTTGAAGGCATCTATGTGACAATCGCTTTTGAAATGAAAGTAAATAACTTGAAAATGTACGTATGAATCCGCATGTAAAATGAATATGCACTTATGATGAAATGATGAGATGCTATGATGATGTAGTTATAGTCTAGGGTCAATGATGCAACCTAGTTTTTATAATCAAGCTCGATGCCAATCATCACACCCCAAATTACTTGTTTGGCGTGGAATGGAATTCGGGATTGTTGTCATAGCATCACAATCACAGTTATATTGAGCGACCTAAAGTGTCGTTTGGAAAATACATCGCTTGATTTAATAAAATAATCAGAGTTTACAAAGTATAGGTCCCAAATGAAAGTTACTATGTACGGAAATAATTTGATACAATCCAAACGATGTTTTAAAGTGCATAAATTCATGCGAGACGCGTCGTCATCGCGACTCTATGATAAGTCCTTATGTATGCCAGGATGGATATGCCTTAGTTACCTGAAAATACATTGCTAAAAGTGTCAACACAATGGTTGAGTGAGTTCATAGAGTTTATGTAAGTGTTTAATACGACTACTACAAGTATAAGTTATGTATGACAATGATGTCACAAAAATGATACAATTGCTTAAGCACATGACACCCAAGCTTGACTGATGTTCGCCCCAACAGAGTGTTTTGCCAAACAACTCAATAATGATAATGAAGTGAAATGCATCCGTCGGTTGGAATCCGCCAACCCGGATGGAGGTGTCACCTCGATAGATCTATCCACTCACCTCGCTTCTATGAAATTAACGGTTCATGATTATGAAATGGGGACATTTAAGCGGCAATGAGGTAACTTAAGCAATGTAATGAATTTGAATATACTTGGTATCGTAATAAAAATGATGTGCAATGTATTCTCCCGTAGGTTTGAAATAAGTTTACACTTGAATAAAATCGGGCTATGAAAACTCACTGTTGCAATGATAATGATGATATAATGGCAATCGAAATGAGGCGCAACCTCGACCGTGACCTATTATGAATGATATGTTCTAATGTAAATCATGAAACAATGTCGTGCATGCAAATCCACATGTAATCTATACCACTTGTACGTTTTTAAAAAATAGAATTTATCGTCGAAATATATGTTTATGACATCTCGTCATGGTATAAAATACTTTACAAGTATATACGTTGAAATGATATCCTATGATAGCCATTTAATGATTTATTATGAAATTATAACTTTTCGTCGTAAAATAATGTCATTTGACAAGTTCATGAAAGTGGCTAAATAGCCTCGAAAAGTTAGTCGTAAAATGGTGCACATCGAGTGTTAGGGAACAAACTCAACGGTTTTGGAAAGCTTGTATCATTATCTCAAAGTTTTATCTTTTGAATTTTCATCATAGAGGTCTCGATCATGGAGAAAAACATAGGTAAAGTAAGGTACTTGTATCCAAAATATTGTTTAAGGATGGTTTTCGGCAAAGTTTGTGTGACCGTATTTTATTCGTTACAACTCCGTTTGACGAACGGTTGGACTTTTTGGAAAATAGGCTAGGCGAACTCACTTTTACTAGAAGACATCATGTTATAAAAAGTAATACATCCATGTTAAAAACGACCCTCAACATGGTCCTTCGTGGCCGTAATATTTGTCTAATAGAAATATATTAGTTTTTTTTTTCTTATATAATATAGTTACGGCAACTTGTTTAAAATGTGAATAACTTTGTCGTTACAAGTCCGTTTTCTACGTTTTATATATCCTCGGAATCGTGATAATATATACTAATATATTTTTGATAAGTCGACACATTTTATAGCGCTTAAGACTCATTTTTGACTCGTAAAAAGGTAAAACAACTTGCTGAATTTTCTGAAATATATAGTTTTCGTCGTCAAACTTAAAAATAGCATAACTTCTTCGTTATAACTCCGTTTTAACCCATTCAAGCGGCCACGTTTTCGTTTTAAAGTGTATTTTCCAAATATCTAGCCCAAAAATTTTTACCAGCTGTCGGAAATTCCAGATTTCACAGAAATCAACATACCCTATTTTATAGTTGTCGAAATGAGTTTTTCTCGCAAGAAACCTATTCTAACCGAGTTCAAAACAACTCAAGCTATTCTAATCCTACCATACACCTTCTTAGGGTATCATGGGTTCCTAGACATCATCAAAAATGATGTGTTTCAAGGAATATTATTTGGATGAAATATATATATATATATATATATATATATATATATATATATATATATATATATATATATATATAAAACACTTAAAACATTTAAAGTGGTATAGCTATCCATATGACTTGCATAATTTCTCAAGCATGATAAAATGAACATAAAATGAATATGAAATATGAACATGGACATGAGATGCTTACAAATAACTTGATGAGGTGAAGTGAACAAAGGTTTAATCCTAAACACCCTAGGTTTTTATTTCAAAACCTTACTTAAGAGTGTGTCTAGATTGTGAAGAACTTGACTAGAAAAAAAATTTATGCTTTCCTCCTTGGTCTCTTAGTGTGGCCGGTTATGGAGAAGAGAGGAAGAAGAGAAAATGGTTTTTACTCTTTGAGAAATTAAGTATGTAGGTGTTGAGTAATGAGTATAATATGAATATATGTAAATGTGTAAGTAGATATTTAGTGCAAGAGTGTGTGACTCATCTTGTAATGTCGACATATATATATAACAAAAAGACTAGATGCATTTTTTTGATAATTAATTGTATTAATGTAGAGTAAATGTGTAATTAATTAAGGATAATTATTAACTTGTGTGCATATTTAAGCTTGTAGGGTAGCGTTAACTAAAAATAAATTTTAACTGATCAAAATAAAATATATTGAAGTCATAAAAATTATAAAAATACATTTCTTGCGAAATTTGGTGAAATAATAATTATCGTGTAGTTTTTACGAAAACCGTAGTAATTATATAAATATAACAATTTATATACAAAATAAATTGATAACAGGTAAACTCATAATATTATTTTACAATCTTAATATGAGTATAAAATATATCGGGATAATTTTGAAAGTATCGGATCAATTGTTCAAAATAATTAATTATGCGATAGCGTTTATTTAATATGAAAATAAGCGTTTAATGTAAAATGCAAAACCCATGCATAAATTGATATGAAATGATGTTATTGATGATATGTAGACTAAACCTAGTCTATATGAAATGTCCTTGAATGATTGTTCATGAATTAGCACTAAACCATTAAGGTTACTGAATTTGATACTAAATAACGTAGTTTACGATAAATGATGAAATAGTGAAACTTGAATAGTGATTTTCTCCGGGAATGAATAGTGTTTCGTGAATAGTAAATTTTGAAATACGTTCTCAGAATATTACTTCGACTCCGAAAATGGTGAATAGTAAAATTTTGAATAGTAACCGGTGAATAGTAAATTTCCGAGGTGAATAGTAAATTTGAGAAATGACCTGAAATTACGAGTTGTCACAATGATGCTGTTAGAGAAGCATATCAGAAGGAAGTTGCTGGGATTATTCCTTTTGTTGATGAAAAACAGAATGAGGATGCTAGAAAAAGAAGCTTAAAAAGAAAGAGAACAACTTAAGAAGAACAGTCATCAATGAAGATTCAATTGAGAACAGATACAGTTGATGAGCTGAGGAATTATCTTAGAGTTGTAGACTTTGAGCATCCTAAGTCAAAGATGTAGAAGCAAAGAAGTCAAAGATATTTACTTTTGAAGTCGTAGAATCAAAGGATGGAGACTATTTGATGTTCCATAGAGAAGATGAGAGTTTCAGAGTGTTTAATTTGCTATGGGACATATTGCACATCATCAACAGAGAGGATTTGTTTCATTTATACCAACTGGTGCAAGAATATTTTGAACACATTCCGTCAAATGGAGTTGTTTTAGTCTTGCTTGGAGATCTCATAACCATCTGGGAAACTGATGAAACAAGTACTAATGCAATCTGGCAAAACCAAGAAGTTTGGGAGATTACTAGCTGGAGATTCTTTGAAAAATATGGAGTGCATGTTTTAGAGCTAGAAGATGGGACCATGATCCATATGTTAGCAGAAAGAAGATATCCACTTACAAGAGATCTTATGCTAAGAATGCTAGATCATGGTATGGAAGTTGAAGAAGAGAATGACACAGCTCTCATGGTCATTGATGTAGACTAAATAACGAGGTAACAAAAATTGGACCTGTTGATTGACACGAATACCAGAAACGATCCTACAATTAATCGTTGATTCACCCGAATGCCGATTATAGGGAATTCTTAGCAAAGCTGCCAAAAATAGACTTTTGGTATTTCATAAAACTGATTATTCCACATTACAAAGGAAGTCTTAAATAGGACTACAAAACAGAAACGGGCCCTAGAAGACAAACGGGCTGAAAGTTATTACATAAACAAAGTCCAAAAAAACCCGAAAAAATACTAAAATGCAAATAACTCATAAAATAGAGTGTTTCGGGGCTCGAAAGTTCTGGAAATCGACTAAGTCAGTTTACCACCACGTGCTCCTCGTTCCAAGCTTCGATTTGACTGGTAATTCGCCTAAAACGGAGCCCCGTAGCCCAAGTTATGCCCATTTTAGTGAGTCCCCTTTTGTCACACGATCTTGGGCCTCCAAAAACATCATGGCCTGTTCATCAACACTTGGGCCCACATCAGTCATTGAACTATTCATCAAATGGACAATTATGGCTGATGATGAAGCATAAGTACTGGTATGGTTCTTAATTGTATAAATTTTTTAAAAATAGGTACTTTATTCAAAGTACTGCTGATCAAACAGTACTTTAACCAAAGTACTGCTTGCAGCACAAAACCAGTGAAAGACTTTTTAATAAAATATAAGCAAACTTTTGTTACGTGCAAAATATTTTGAAACAAAAGTTAACAGCAACCAATGGTTTTTGAGATGGTTACAACAAAAGGTTATTAGTCTACCATGTTTAACAAAAGGACTGGCTAATCCATGAGCAAACGGCTCTGGTAAAGATATCTCAAATCCGTTGATGGTTGACAACTTTCCAATAAGTTGTATGGTAATCAACTCACCATATCTGATATAGTGAAGAGTTGGCTAGCCCACAAGAAAAACGACTTGTGTTAAAGGCTGTGGAAAAACCATTTATATGGTAATTAGTTCACCATGGTTACAAGAACTAACTAGTCCAAAAGGGTACGGCTTTTGGTAAAGACAAAACAAATCCGTTGATAGTCGATGATTTGCTAAAATCATATGGTTATCAATGTACCATGGTTTTACACACCTAAACATTGGCTACTCCGAGTTAATGGCTTTGGTAAAGAGACATCAAAATCTATTAAATTTTCAATGATTCACCTCTCACGGGAGTTTACACACGGAAGTGATGAGAATAGTGAAACTTTATGATATGATGTACAATTTGCCATATGTTCTTGAGTAGTGAAAAGATGAAGATTGTTGATAGTTCTTTGAAAAGGATTGCTTATAAAGACTACTTTGATGATGATAATACAAGCACAGAAAGTACAACATAAATCTGAAGATAAAGACATAATCTTTCCTTGAAGACAAAAGCTGTTAAAGATACATATACAAAGGAACTTGAAATCAAGCAAGTAGAATTCAAGTTAGGGGAGGATTGTTGGGATATAAAAGACAAAGTACTGAAGTCAAAGTGCTGAAGAAAGTCAAAGTACTGCTCAACATTAAAGTACTGCAAAGCTTAAAGACGGTTATAATAGAATGTTTTATGGAAAGTAATGTTTATCTAGAATATTCTTAGTTTAGTATTACTTGCCGTACAAGGATTAGAGTTGTAAACCGACTAGGGTTATCCTTATGCCTATAAAAGGACCCCTAGATTGGCATTAGAGATACATTATTAGAATACGACTTTAGAGAGAATATTAGAGCTGTTAGGGATTGTTAGTGAATCTGTGTATCAAGCAGGTTCAAAGTATTAATAAAATCGTTGAAGTTAAAGTTATTCTTCTTAGCTTTATTGAAGTAGTTTCCGCATACTTAGTAAAGTTATATCAGTGTTTCATTGTTAGTGACTTAGGATTTATCCGAGGTTGCTAAGCCCTTACAAGCTACATAGTTAGTTTGGTCAGAGTATATCGATCCAACAATTCTATATTTTTGAGCAAGATCGGAAGCTTGAATACGATCAATGTCACCCAAAAAACGAGTGGACTCATGCCGATTAAGGAGGTCCAAATCAGTAGTTGTACCAAGATCAATTATAGCATCTATAGAGGAGAGAAGCAATTGATGTTCTTGCTTTAGCTTGGAGGATTCCAGCCTTTTAGTGGCAATCCATTCACGGATGATACCCTTGAGATGTTGGAGTTTCTTCTTAAAAAAACTCAGCCCATTAGCTACTACAATGCCATCATTACTCCACGTATCGACAACCAAATTGTGAAACTCATCCATTTCCAGTCAAGAGTTAAAAAAATGGAAAGGAGTTGGGCCAAAGTCCACAAAGTGCTCTTTAAGAAGAATAGGACGATGATCAGGGGATCCTTTCTCCAAAATGATACCTGTAGCGTGAGTAAACGAATTAAGAAAATCGTCCGAAACCAAGAACGTCTCGAGTTTGCTCATTTTAGAACCCCATTTGTCAGTCCAAGTGAATGTGTAACCTCCTAAGGGAACATGAATGAGAGAAGCATTGGAGATGAACTTATTGAAGATGTCGGCTTGCCTGTCATTAAAATGAGAGCCAAACCGTTCACAAGCTTCCCGAACTTCATTAAAGCCACACATAACAACCGAAATCCCGTCCCAGTTTGCTACCAAAGAACCCAAAGAAGCGCATAAAACATTCTTAGCCGACAAAGATTGAGGAGCGTAAACCGAAATCCACATGATTTTAACATTATTCGGAATCCAAACACCTTCTACAACCACATAGTTCTCATTACAAATGATTCTATGTTTACAAAAAACCAGATTGTTCCAAATACAAATGATACCTCTAGACATACCCCTAGCAGACGTGGAAGCAAAATTGAAGTGTGTATTACCCCACACTTGACGAATCAAACACATATCAACATGGAGCATTTTAGTTCCCTGTAAAGTAAGAAAGTTAACCTTATGTGAATTACATAAATCGCGAACCCATCTCCTCTTATTAAGGTCTCCGAAACCTTGGACATTAATAGAGAGGACATTCATTTATCCACCATGCATACTCCATTGTTGGCAATAAGGCCCGCAAGGGTGTTTTCACAACCCTCCATGTTGAGACCTAATGCCAAGCCGACCTTAATGGTTTCATCCAATCTTTCAAGTAATGAGAAGCCATCAGGTTTGTGAGAATCACTAAGAACAGTGTGTGAAGATGCAGACCCCAACAAATCAGCAGGAATATGAACTTGGGGACCATCTTGTTGGTTATGCGGAGACATTGGTGAGAAACCAGGAGGATAGACAGGAGTTTCGGAGCATTTCGTATCAAACTCTTTGTGACCCTTCTTATTAATGACAGGATCCAACCCAAAAGGATCACTGTCAGGAGCGTCATTGGGTTGGTCCTTGATGCCCCCATCAATATTTTGAGGATCTAAATCAGCCATGTCCGCATCTAAATCAACAAAAGAGTCATGAACCGAATCATTGACATTCACCTCGTGAACCTTCTCCTCCTCCTCCTCGTCTTCCTCCTTCTCAAAAGTGCGATTTCTCAAGGAATCCTCCTCATCACCATCCAAATCATCCCCTACGAAGGAAGGTGTCCAACTACAAAGTTCTCTTATTCTAATAGCGTACGTAATCTTTTTTAAAGATACCAAAGTAGTAGCAAAAATCAGTTGTGAATGTGACGACTTGATACATAGTCGTTTGCTAAGTCTATTACTAGGATCTGAATCATCAGTGAATAAGAATTCGCCCCACTTACTGCAAATTGAAGAGAAGGTGTCGTTTTCCCAAGCACGAATAGGTACCCCTTAAATTTCCAACCAAACCAGTCTTTCCTCCACCACAAAATCATCGTGCCATGGTTTCAGAGAATAGAACCATGTTAGAATATCGTCGTGCTTGAGAAATTTATTTCTAGTCTCCAAAGACTTGAACTCGAACTTAACACAAAGCCCACCCAAATATTTGACATCAACATCCAAAAAACCCTCACAACAACATAAAATACGAGCATTAGCAATAGAGCGAAAATCCTTATAACAACCTAAAATTGCCAACGGAAAATCATTTGAAGTAACATGATTAAGTTCAAGAACAATAGTATCTTTCCCAACATCCGTCGTGTTAGGGTAGCTATTACCTTCATCTAAAGATGCCTTAGCAGCATTAACATAAGAAAAAGACTTATTATATGAAGGAACGAAACGGTCCTTATCAGGAATCGAGTTAACAACCTTTACACCTGCATGGGACGGTTTTGGAGCGTCATTCCTCCCAAATCTAGCCACATTAGCCTGTAGGCGCAACTTACCGATCCAAATCTTACACAACGAGCTAATGAGAACCTTAGGATCAGTCACTTTTAAGTAACGGCAGAATGCAAACATCTGGCCGAGTTTGTTCTTCTATTTGGCAATAAAAACATCAACAAGAGTTCCCACCTTACCACAAATGTTCCACAGTTCACGGATCGTGAGATGCGAGGGAAAATTGGAAACGTAAACAGACAAAGAAATCTTTGCCAGATCATCCACGTTAGACTTCATCGATTGAGAAGGATTCAATCGTTCAAACATGAAGCGACGCTTACCCCGATTAACCTCCTGCCAATTAGATTCACCCATTGGAGAAACAAAAGAACCAAAACCCTAGACGATAAGAAGAAACCCTAAATGAATCGAAGCCCTAAACCTAATGAAACACATCGAACCAAATAAAAAGAGATTAGAGATCGAATCAAAGATATAAACCCTAACCAAACGACAAAGGGTGAATGGTGATCAAACAGGAAAAGGATTGTAAACCCTAACCTAATGACACGTCGAACCCAATACCGATAGGTTAAAAGCCACAAACAGGGATCAACCTCAATAATCTAATGTATGGCTAGGATTTAACACTTGGTGTTTGTTGATTATCTATTTGATCATAAGTGACGACCAAGTATTTAACGGTGTATAGTAGCGAGGTGTTACATGGAAAGTATACCAGTAGTTGGGGTTGTCTTTTTGGTTTTAATTGCTACTTATTAAGTTTATGATAAGTGAATTTAGATATTTTTATCAACGCAAGGGTGTGTTCGTTCTGTATTTCTGACAAAAAAAGAAAAAAAAAAACGAAAAAACAAATTTTGCGATTGCATTCCTATCTTGAATCACTACTACAAAAAGGAGTTTCGAGACCTGTTGTACACGTAAGCAAGACCGGTTTTCGATATGGTCTCTATGAGGGGGGGTCTCCATGTGAAAATCAAATGAGACCGGTTTGAGGATAAAAACACGTCTATAAAACAAAAAGAAGACCAGTTTTTGTCACTAAATAGGCGTTTAAATACTAAAAGAGACCGGTTTGCATGGTAAAAACCTGTCCATTTGCTTTTTTTTAATTAAAAAAGATACCGTTTGGAATTGCTTATTGAAACTACTAGTAGCACTTTCAATAAACAATCCCAAACGGCCGACCAATAACAAATCTCAAACAGCCACTACAAATAATGCATTTGGAGTAATATTGAGTTTGAGCCAACTAAAAAACTTTATTAATAACTACACAAGTAAAATTCTTCACCTCAAATGAAATGTATCATATCAATGTGTAAACTTTTATCTTAGCAACAACTATAACAAGTTACAGCTAAAAATCTGCCAAAACTAGTAAACACTCATTTAAGCACTTGTAGCCATTGATCTAAATCTATAACAAGCTCTTGATTCCTTTATGTGGCTGACCGGTGGATAGAGTTGGCTAGGCCCCCTGCCATGCATTATAACTTAGTTATAAAGGACTTATTGGCAGCGACTGTGTTACTTAGTTGCACGAACAATAGCCTCAATCTGCATATGCAGAAATCATAGAAGGCAAAAACTTTAATAGCTAGATTAAGTAAAAGTTAGCAAATGAATATATCCACCAAGATTACCACTTAGAATTCAATGACTTATAACGTGAAGGAAAACAAACAATTAAACGCTAAGAAACATGACCTGATGTAAAGCTAAGATCTCTAGCTTGCGGCATATGGCGTAGGAAGATTAGCCCCGAAAATACTCTCAAAGAAAAAACTCAGTTGATCCAAACTCAGTATGGTTTCTATTCATTGCACAATGTTGTCCTGAGTTTTGCAGTCCCTAACCATATGCCAAAATAAAGTAAATATTGTATGTCCTAATGCACTTGAATTAAGAGATCAATATTACACATTGTAAGGAACTTTAAGAGATAAAAATGTTGTTGAAAAGGAAAATAAAATTATCAAAACTACACATTCTGCTGTGATCCAAACTCAGTTGGTACCAAAGGTAAAATACACCACTAAAGAAAAAACATGTAACAAAGGCTCTCAATTTCAGCTTACTAAGTTGTAGTAGCGAGTAATTTCTATGTAGTAGCGAGTAATTTCAAACACTTAGATTTGTCATATGTGATGAGACTACAAAATAATACTACAATAATTATCCAATTCACTCATTTTTCGACAGTAAACATGTTACTGATGGCGTTAATGATATGTTATAGCTACGAGTTTTGAAACCGAATATTCAATGCATGATACAATGATATGGTTTGTTTATGGACTCACAGTTATATCAACCCGAATATTCAATGCATGATACAATGATATGGTTGGTTTATGGACTCATAATAACATTCCAATTCATGGCCATACTTGAAATTGGTCCATTTGACTTGGCAGTTTACAATATTAGTGAACTTATCCTAACACATATTTAACCCTTGTAAATGACTTATATGATTAAAGCAGTGATAGACATACCTAATCTTATGGCTAACAAGGATCTGGATAAACGTATCAAGATCAATAGTAAGCATTAGGTGTGACAAAGAGTGTAATCCATATGTTACTTATTGGATTAAACTTATGTTTAGGCTTATAAGTTAGGCACATAAAAATAACATGGGTAGCAAAATACAAGCAACGACCCTCCAGATAATTTATCATATTGGTGTCCAAGCAGTCAAGCACTAATTAATGACCTCAATAATCTTAGGTATGACACTTCAGGAAAATGTGTATTACTAATACTTTTTTTGAAATACTATACCACACTACTTAAACAGTAAAAATGAATCAAAACTACTAACCGTCATCAAGAAAATAATTCTCTTTAAGAGAACCATGGCCCGAAGTTTCCATCATAAGATGAGCATCAATACCATCTTCATTAAGTTGAACACCTTTATCAATAACATTTCTATAACCAACACAATACAAACAATGTTGTCCACCACGATCAGTTATAAACCATGTCAAAGACATACTAGTTCTAGCATCAGTCACAATAGTCGAGCCAAGATGTTCTTTTAGGACAATGGCAGACATAAGCGCAATCAACTTATCACCATTTATGGGGTTGCCTTCTTTGTAAACATGATACAGTAACGTTAATGATATGTTATAGCTACGAGTTTTGAAACCCGAATATTCAATGCTTGATACAATGATATGGTTTGTTTATGGACTCACAGTTATATCAACAAACGTTCTTCATATATTTTTATCTTGTCCATCATCAAGTGTTTATCTACAACAGCAAATTGTTTCGAATTACTAAAAAACAGTTTATAATGACAGAAAAACAACTTGAAATAAGCACATATACTTGGTAAAAATAATGAATGTTGGGTCCATTTAAGAGTAAGAAAGGTAGTTAATGAAAGGAAAGGATGCACATATCAATTAAAACGTGATGACAAAATCAACGTGGAGCGAGAAAAAGGTAACGATACAAACATCATAATTCTTTTTCACATATTGAGGAATAGAATCTACATCCAGTTTTACAAATTGGATTGATTCGTTTTACAATAATACAATTGATTTAAAAAATTTTATTGCATCAAAGAAACTAGCAACAAAATAAATTATTGATGAAAGATATCCCAAGCACTTTATTATAAGCATCACTGCTAAGCATACTTCTTAATTTGGTAACGACAGTCTTACATTCTCCAAGGCTGATATATTATACTATTTCGATTACTCTATCTCACTTTCACATCCAACCTTTAATCAGGTAATCCTACTTTTTAATAAGCAAAGGATAATTAAAATAACTAAAATTACATATAAATTCAAAATCAATACATATAAAAGTACCTGCTGTTTCCGGATAAGAAGGATGCTACAGATCTGTGTGTTCTCCACGAAAAAGAAGAGATGAGATGGGACGAACTGCAGCATTGTGGAGATGGGGTTAGGGTTCAAGGCGGTTGGAGGGTGATGGTGTGAAGGTGGCGGTGGTTTGATTTGGTGGCTTAATGATGGCAATGGTGTTGGAGGTGATTTGGTGGTGCGTAATTATAGAAGGGGTTAGGGTTTGGTTATGTTGAGTGGGAATGAAATTTTGGGGTGAAAATTCAAGTTTTCAAGTCCCGCCATTCATAGATGGTAGACCGGTGGTTGATTAGAAAACGGTCTTTTCGGGTCAAACATATTTAGACGTGTTTTAAAGTTACCAACAGGTCTGGATAGCTATTTTTTATAGACCCGTCTTTAACATGTTACCCGGTCTTGATATATTTTTCAAATGCAGACCTGTTTGAATTATAGAAACCGGTCTTGATCTTATTTTTCTAGGTGAAAGGGCTTTACGAGACCTGTCTTTTTATAAAAGGGTCTCCATGTAGGGGTATCTATTCTTGTTTATGTAGTAGTGAATGTCCTTTCCAGAATACCAATAGGTGTTTCTATGTTCTGACAATGAGACAACTAGTAAGTTACAATTAATCATGTACGTGTCTCTCGTTTTCTTCCAATTAAAATATATGCAGTTTTTTGTTTAAGCGTTAGTTTTACTCCTATATCACCTATCTCACACATTAATATCTCACAATATCTTCTACCATATTTGAACCCATGACTTGTAGATCATGTCTTGGTTGTTCTTTATAGGGTTAATGGTCTAGAAAATACACAAACTTTCCACTTTTTACTATTGTGACAATAAACTTTTTTTTTTCTTATTATAACAAAATAACTTCTTAATGACTACTATTGTAACCAAATGACACAGTTAATTACCACTTAAGTTGGCAGTTAATTACCACAGTTAATTACCATTTGGTTACAATAGTAGTCATTAAGAAGTTATTTTGTTACAATAGGAAAAAAAAAAGTTTATTGTCACAATAGTAAAAAGTTGAAAATTTGTCTATTTTCCAGAGCATTAACCCATCTTTATATTACTGCGTTCATTAAATATCAACAAACTATATTTAACTTGTAGTTCAAATAAAAAACCATCCGAAGTCTAAAAGCTATTCATTTTTACCACTACAACATGTTCTTCACCTCTACCACCTTTCTTATGCTAGTAGGGTTTTGTTTCTAAAGAAAGTAGCTGTCAAGAAAAAGAAAGTCGATATGAATAAGATCGATCGATTTCCCTCATTCTTTATTTATGGATCGGATACATATTTCACAATTTGACGAATCAAAAGAACTTATGCATTAGAACAATGAACACATTAATAACTTACATATTAGTGTCCTGGAATTGAATATACCTTTAAAATACATTAATCTCGAAAAAAGAAACTTCGGACTAATTAAGTTATTGGTACAATAGAATAGAAGAGCGAGTTTAATACAAAGCTGAATGATGGAATTATTTATCGTCTATCATGAAGATGAAAGCATGCATAGCTTATTACTCCATTACATACAACATAACAGTTCCATCTACTTAGATCCAAGGATGGCTGGATTAAGCACTTGGTTGATCAAGTTTTCTATTTTCTTGCTGGATTAAGCACTTGGTTGATCAAGTTTTCTATGTTCTGACGAGAAGACTCCCATGATGCCGCCTTTTTCTTCCAAACCGTAGCCATTTTCGGCAAATCTATACATTTTCCATCCATTAAAGCCCTTACAACCTTTTCAACTTGATTTCTGTTCACAGCACTGTCTAGTTCCATTCCAATGCCCCATTTATTACAGCACCACCAACAATTCGTCTGTTGTTCAGCAAAAAACGGCCAACAAATCATTGGAACTCCACTTGTGATGCTCTCTAGTGTCGAGTTCCACCCACTATGTGTCAAAAACCCTCCGATTGATGGGTGATCTAGAACTTTTTCTTGTGGGCACCAACTTGCCACAAACCCCCTATCGCGAGTTATCTCCAGGAACTCGGCTGACAGCACCAGAGAGTATACACGTACAAGGTCAGGTCGAATTACCCATAGGAATTTTTGCTCACTATTAGCTAATCCCCATGAAAACTCCTCTAGTTGTTGTGGTGTTATCACGGTTATACTTCCAAAGTTCACGTAAATAACGGAGCCAGATTCTTGGCAATCGAGCCATTCAAGGCATTCAGGCTCTTCTTTCCACAGACTCGAACCCAACGACTGCAAATCCTTGTCCTCAAAGTCTCTCACCATAGTATGTAATGGCCCAATGGAGTAAACAGAAGGATAGATCAAAGATAACTCATTCAAGACATCTTGCTCTAGGTCAGAGAAGGTATTAAGGACAATCGCCGATGCTCTTTTCGCTCTCTCAGTTTCTTGGATAACAAACTTAATCATGAAATCATTTGGATCACTAGTTCTAATAAAACTAGGGAAGTCCTTTAGACGTATACCTTCCATGCTAGGTATGCAATCCACCTTAGTCTCAAGATATCCATTGGTTAAATCAGCCGAATCTGCAAGTCAAAGATATAGAAATTTAGCAACCAACTTGCTAGAGTTCTCATGATCATTAAAATTTCAAGATATATCTATTCAAGAATTTACATGTAATTTCTACATGGAAAAAGAAATTGTTATAAAACTTTGTACTAGCGGCATACAATGCATGTGCATCAAAAATTCAAAATGGTGGTTAATTCAAGTCCCAACTGAAAAAGGTGCGTAGATGTGTAAAATGGGCGGGTGAATTTTCCTCAAGAAATATATAGAGAAGGATAAGTATTAACTATATGAAAGAGGTACCTTTTAGCGGAATGAGTCCTTTTTCCTTAAGAGTAATATAGTGTGCATAAGCCAAGAATCCACAAGCACTTGTCGTCCAGAACAAAACCACAGGAATGGCCAATTCTTCTGCAGCATCGACTGTAAAGCTCATAACCCCGTCAGAAACAACACATGTCACGGGAGGTATCCCCGCGGTATTATTAAGCTTCAAAAGGAGCTTCTTAAATGGTTCTAAGCACGTTTCGGATGTTGACTTTAACAAAGAGGGGATATCTTGTGTAACATCCAGGTTTTCAGGTGGGGGAAGGCCGTCAGGAATGGTCTCAAATTGGAAAGAAGGGAGGCCTACGGAACCCTGAGATTTCTGTAGACGTTTTTGGTTGTAATCAGTGTTGACAAATGTGATATGGAAGCCTTTAGAGTGAAGGATTTTGGCTAGTCTTAGCATTGGGTTAACATGACCTTGTGCTGGAAATGGTATGCATACTGCATGAGGTTTTTCCAACACATTCAAGGATGACATTATATGATTAGAATTAATGCTTTTAGTTGGACAACCATGAGTCTTTTTTATAGGCTCGTCGACGAAAATTGGCACATGTTCATTTATTCCTCAAATACGATTTTATTCAGGCTCTTAGATAATATAGGAACTAATCAAAGATACTCGTAAATTTTTAGACGAAAAAACCCTAAATTAAATAATCAAGCGCAACACTACAACAATCGGATGGACGGACGAGGAGACTTTTGCCGGGGACGCAATTTCCCCGACGAAAGTCACTAAACGACAAAATTAAATCTGACGTGGCACATGAATGCGCTGACCTGTTATGGAAAATTCAACGAACACTTTCGGCGGGGACATGTCCCCGACGAAAGTATGTTGCATTTTTAACAAATTTTGACCGGCTAGTCAAAATTCAACGTAACCTTTCTCCGGGGACTTATCCCCGCCGAAAGTGTATTTTACTTTTACCAAAAATTGACCAAGTCAAAAGCATGCTAATTGTTGCCGGGAAAATTCCCGCCAAACCTTTCCCCGAAGACATGTTCTCGGCAAAAGTAATTTTTACAAAAATACACTTTATTGCAACTATTAATACATAACTAAAACCCCGATGCTTGGAAAAACATAAATAACTCAATCGTCAATTCCCACAAAACACACGTAACAATAAAATGGCTGATTACACGCTGGAAAAAGAGTGGTCACTGGTTTTATCATCGATATATCTCTTTACTCGAGTTCTTGATACGTATGGGTCAAAAATTTATGATGAATATGGTTCTTATAAGAACATAGACCCGTTGATGAGAGACCGATTCGGAATGGTTAAGGAAAGAGCCATTCTACGAGGTGTATTTGGACCGTGAAGCTAATGGTGTTGGAGGAGAAAACAGCGGAAGTGAAGCAATGTTTGAGCAGTTCGTCAAGCAAAGGAAGAAAAAGATGAAGCTGAAAAAAGCCAATTCGATTACACATTTGATGATGCGAGAAATAGGGTAACAAATCTTGAAGCATTGTTTGAACAGTTCGTCAAGCAAAGGAAGGGAAAAGATGGTGCATGTTCTAGCAGGGCGGGAAGTAGCAGGGAAAAAATTGAATGGGCGATGTTTGTTTTGGTCTATGTCGTGTGTATCATATCGTTTGAGTTGTTTCGTTTACTTGCCGAGTTGTTTCGTTTTGTTGTCAAGTTGTTTCTTTATTCATGTGTAATTTAGTATTGGAAAAGGGGTGTTTGGAAACCATAATCTTGTTAACTTAGAACATGGTCAAATTGAAAGGTACATAGTAATAAGTGATATGTATACCAATAGTACCTATACTTGGCCGTTTAACATGATACGTATACCATAGCACCTATACTTGGTCATTTAACAAGATACGTATACCATAGCACCTATACTTGGTCGTTTAACATGATACGTAGACCATAGCACCTATACTCGGCCGTTTAACATGATACGTATACCATAGCACCTATACTCGGTCATTTAACATGATACGTATACCATAGCACCTATACTTGGTCGTTTAACATGATACGTATACCATAGCACCTATACTCGGCCGTTTAACATGATACGTATACCATAGCACCTATACTTGGTCATTTAACATGATACGTATACCATAGCACCTATACTCGGCCATTTAACATGATACGCATACCATAGCACCTATACTTGGTCATTTAACATGATACGTATACCATAGCACCAAGTATACCATAGCACCTATACTCGGCCATTTAACATGATACGCATACCATAGCACCTATACTTGGTCATTTAACATGATACGTATACCATAGCACGTATACTCGGCCGTTTAACATGATACGTATACCATAGCACCTATACTCGGTCATTTAACATGATACGTATACCATAGTACCTATACTTGGTCGTTTAACATGTTACGTATACCATAGCATCTATACTCGGCCGTTTAACATGATAAGTATACCATAGCACCTATACTTGGTCGTTTAACATGATACGCATACCATAGCACCTATACTTGGTCATTTAACATGATACGTATACCATAGCACGTATACTCGGCCGTTTAACATGATACGTATACCATAGCACCTATACTCGGTCATTTAACATGATACGTATACCATAGTACCTATACTTGGTCGTTTAACATGTTACGTATACCATAGCATCTATACTCGGCCGTTTAACATGATAAGTATACCATAGCACCTATACTTGGTCGTTTAACATGATACGTATACCATAGCACCTATACTCGGCCGTTTAACATAATACGTATACCATAGCACCTATACTTGGTCATTTAACATGATACGTATACCATAGCACCTATACTCGGCCGTTTAACATGATACGTATACCATAACACCTATAATTTGTCATTTAACATGATACGTATACCATAGCACCTATACTCGGCCATTTAACATGATACGTATACCATAGCACCTATACTTGGTCGTTTAACATGATACGTATATGTTGGGAATTCTGTGAAACAGTGTTTCTGCTAATCGAGAAACAATGGTCTCTGCTGAAGATATAAGTCTGCTGAAGTAAAGAAGCCGTGAGTATTTCAAGTAAGGATTCTTTGAGCGAGATTAGTATCTCATCAAGGATTCTCAACAAGTAGTACGCATGAGTTTTATTATTTATATGTTAGCCCATCTTTATTATTGTCTCGCCTAAGGTTAGCATGGGCTTGTTTAGAGTTTTCCATGTTTATTCTGTATGGGTAAAACAAATATTTAGTTGCATGCTTGCATGCTTAGTGATGTTTCCTAGAAATAGTTTAGAGTTTCTTGTCTATAAAAGGAACATCATAGTTTGTATTAAACGTGACTTGATAAAAACATTCAAGAAAAACCTCTTTAGAGAGTGTAACAAAGATCCATAGAGGATCATAGTTTTATTAGAAAAACCTTGTTGGTAACTTTGATTGTGTTCTTATTATTCCGCTGTGCATGTTCAATCATTGTTATTATATACTCTAGTTGAGTCCGGATCTTGATTCAACAATTGGTATCAGAGCGGGTAGCTCTTGATCTTGAGTTTACAAGGTGTTTCAAAGAAAAGATACAAAAATTCGTAGCTGTTAATAATTTTCGAAGTGTTTATGTTGGGCTGTTTTTAAACAGCAATAACGTTTTCTTGAACCGTTGGATCGAGCTACAATTTTTTCTGGTGCATCTCGATATTGTAATCTATCGTTTCACCGGAGGGATTGTCGATTAGAGCTCTCAATCAAAAGTTATAAGCCGTCAAAGTCTGCTGCAAAAACTGAAAAATTTCCGTAAGGGTTCTTCAGCACTGTTTTGAAACAGTCATAACTTTTTCGTTAACCGTTGGATCGACATAAATTTTGGACTGGAAGTTCTTGGTATAACAAGGAAGGTTTCCACCGGAGGGATCGTTGATCTGAGCCTCTGACAGAAAGTTATAAAGGCTTGAAAACTGCTGCAGACACACTTTGAAGAAGACATCATTCGAAAGATCTTGATTTAAAAGTGTTAGCAAATGGGAGAAAAGAGGCAGTAAGAAGCAGTTTTGATAGATAGAACAGATGATGTGCTGGTCAAAGAATGATGGTAATAATGGTACGTATATTCCTTGATTCATTTGATATTACTTTAGTTATGAGGATTGTTTGAATGATTCAATTCAAAAGCATCAATTGTTTTAATACACCTTTATTGATGTCTCACGCATGGTACTTGATCTATTTTATTTAATTGGTCGAATATAATTGTACGGCGTGGTCCCCATTCATTTGATATTGATTCTTAAATTTACGCTGGTCCCTACTTGCTTTTGGTCTCAATTATTTTTTTTGGGTAAAGGGGAGTAATCCTGCACCCTGGTAAATATATTAACCAAATAAACGTTTAAGTACAATGAATATGAGTGAAATCCCATATCTCAGCCCGTTACATAGGCATAAAGCTTACATAACAAGATACTTCCTATTTTCTAAACAAGAAAACAAACCACTACTCAAATGATAACAAATGACACAACAAACTACAATTACTTCCTAGGACCTTGAAACTTTGTGCCATACATGGCATTAAAGGCATCCAAATTATCTGGAAGATCACGAACCTGTTTCGCATAGTCATCGAAATCATAGTCATCATACTCATCTTCAAACTCTTGGCCACCACCAAATATATTAGCGAGACTCATCAAATGGGTTAGCAACAACCTCATCTTCGTAATCGACACCTCAATCTCTCCCACTTTAGAAAAGGGTTAACTCTTAGTAGAAGAGGTAGGCGGAATAGGTTGACCATCATCATCTACAAGAGTAGCTTTCCCATCAATAATTAGCTTTTAAGCTTACCAATTTTCTCAACTATGGGAGTAGAACCAACATCCATTGTTCCCATTGACTCACTCATGTGGAACGTGTGATGTAGAACCGCCTTAATCAACTCATCCTCATTAACCTCTATTGTACAACCAAGATCCACATCGTATTGTCCATATTAAGTGCATCAAACTTATTAGACGTAGTGATCCCGGTTCCACTCGTACTAGCCACATCGAAGCCATCTTCTTCGCCATTATCTTTCTTGGGTTCGGGAGGAGGCTTTTGGGCGATATTCAAAATGCTTGCCCACCACGCTTTAGTAGAAACTCCGCCTTGGATTCGGTCCAACTTGCTTACCCTTCTTCTTATTGTTATGATCCCGAAAACCATCACTTACGTTCTTATGAGGTTGAGCAATGAATCACAACCTTAGGACAATCCACCAAAGTATGTCCAAATACCGACATTTCTCACATCTAGGCGGTTTCCATTCATATTCAACACGGATCTTCTCAATAGTCGAACCCGCACCATCAAGTAGAGGAATCTCGACGGTGAGGTCGTCCCTAAGAACCTCATCCGACTTCACTTCAATCATACACCTAGCAAAACTACTACGGCCCCAAGATTCTTTGCACATTTGACTAGTAAAAGCATCTAACCTTTTGGGCGTACCAATCAATGTAGCAAGAAGACTGAGCCCGTCATCAGAAAACATAGCTAAAGGAACATCATGGAATTTAACCCACACCGGAATGTTAGTCAAATCCTCCTTAAGCAAGTTAGTGTTCAATGTCCATGGTTTGAGAATAATAGGAACATTACGAATCAACCAAGGACCATTATCAAGAACATCATCGACGCCTTTTTTCGAATTAAACTTGAAAAAGAAGAATCCCTTAGCGTTCATCATAACCTTTTGTAAACCATACTTAGCCTACGTATTGCGAACATAATAGTCAACAACAGGAAAAGCAAGGCGTTGACCAAGGAAGTATCCGTAAAGAGTATTCTCGAACCTCATGTTCACCTCTTCCACCACATTCATTGGGATCGAAGGTCAACATCATCCGACTTTTGTCGCATTCTAACCTCTGAAAATTAGACACTTGTTTCAGGGATTCATTAGAAGCAACACCCGCATAAGAAGCCGACTTAACTCCATTACCACAAGTAGTATTAGTACCATACATCTGAGATTGCATAGCCACATCAAAACTCGACAGAGGAGTATTTGCATTAGTACCGTTCGAATTAGATTGAAGCCCAATACCACTTGAATTGTTAACATCAGAAGATGAAGCCATCATAGCAATATCACTATCAATTTTATTCATTGCTTCATCAAATTTCGATGCATTAGCAATCAATTGCTCGCATCGAGTTCATCTTCCTGCTCCATATTTCAAGAAGAAGCAATGAACCAAGAATTCCGTAAAAATATGTAGCGAACCTAATAAACCCTAAAAAAAACGATGAACAAAAAATAACCAGGAAGACAACGTCTAACTTCCAATACGAAGGCCTTAGTGCAACTAAGGCATGAATTGTAGCACACCAATCTAACCGGAATCATCCATAAGCAGTTCGTGTAAGGTATAAATAAAAGTGATTGAAGGAAACCCTAAAAAAAAACCAACAGAAAAAAGCCTAAGAACTCAGCGATCACAAGAACTTGATAACAATTATACCCCACACGAATGTAAGAACATAATTGAGACAAATTAACGTGATAGAGAAGAAGTTAGGGATTGCATTAGGTCGGTTTTTTGAGGATTAGGGGATCGCAGTTTTCACCAGAGAAACAATCGACTTTAGGGTTTTTTTCAAGTTCTTTTGGTCTCAATTAGCTTGTCATGTACTGCTTTATATGCACTGGTCCCATGGTTTTAAAGTGGTCTTATTTACATGTGAGGATAATTAGTATTGGTTGTTCATTGATATCATTGGTCATTCAAGCGAATTGACTAAAGTGGGGATAGAGATTGATTGGCTGAGGGGGTCCCGCATCTTGTTAATTAGTCGGCAATTTTTGGGTTTGTGCTAAAGCTTCACGTGAGCTTTAATTCATCATATAGGGTATAAGTTTTAGTGTGGCAAGGTGCATGTATGTTATGGTGTCTCATGACATTGATTGGTCACACGAGACATTCGATATGTTTTGTGGTTGATAATTAATCAGTATACTCATTTGATTGGATAGTTGTTGTCTCTCGTGAAGGCACTTGTTCTTGATGATAACAAATAGTTCATATTGAGGCATTTATTTAGTTGGTCAAACGAGAAGTTGGTCTCATATTATTGCTTCTATCACATAACTTTACTGCTGTTTGGTTTTTATCTTGGTACTTTTAGAATGGCAGAGTTTGATAATAATAGGGATGAAGTTATATTTCCTTATTTGATGAATGATGAGTACGAGGTCTGGGCTAAAAGGATGGAACACTGGATCATGAATAACGATATGAATATCTGGAACGTGATCCAAAATTGCAACCGTTTGAAAAGGATTGGAAATGATCGTGATGGAAACATCATTATTCATCCTCCAACGACTACAGATGAACACATTGCTGTACAAAGAGAGTCAAAGGCCTGCACTGTCTTGCTTAAATCTATTCCTGCTGATCATGTAGCAGATTTTCGCTATATGGATGATGCAAGTCTTATATGGAACGCTCTCAAAGCAAGGTATGGAGGAAAGGCAGAATTCAAGAAGATGAGCAAGGAAGTTGATGCTAAAGGTTATGTTGAAGGATTTGCCAGTCCGCCAATTGCTCTCATGGGCATCTCTCAGGTACATACTTGTGTTTTTGGTTGTAAGGAGAGATATAATAAACTTAAGGAAGCCTATGATGAAATGAAACCTAAGTACAATGCATGCTATGTTGATAATGAAGCTTATAAACTGTCATTAAAAACATTAGAAAGACAAAAAGTTTGGTTTCAAAAGAATCAATTGGCTTATGATGAGAAAATAAGGGTGCTAGAAAGTGATCTAGAATTTACCAAAATTGACTTGAAACGCACTGAGAAAGAGAAAGCTGATATAATTTCGAAAAAAGTGCTAAAAGAGAAACTAGATGAGAAATTGCTAGGCATAAGGAATGGTTATTGAATGGAAATAAGTTAGCTAGTCACATCTATGCTAGTCAAAATCCTAATACTCCTATAGGTTTAGGCTTTAAGAAGTATGTAGGAATAGAAGCTAGGATGACACTCGTAAATCTACACCAGCAGGATTAGCTAATTTTGTAAAAGAAGGTGATTTACATCTTTGACGTGGACCTATTAGAGGTGAATTCATGCCCATTGACCCGTCCATTCCAGTTGACTTTGATGGATCACACCATTTATATGGCAAAAGTCAAGTGACTTGCCGTCCTTAGTAGCAAAACTAATGACTCGTCTCTTGTTCTAAAAGTGACAATTCATCGACCTAAAGTCCACTGCCTATGCCTCATGTGATTCAAGTGAAAAGTCGACTCACCTAGGCTCACACCCAAGACTACACCCAAGTCCAAAGTAGGCGATGATGAGCCCAAACAAAGCCGCTTACTTATTCGTTAAACACAATTTTGCTTCTAGTTGCATTTCGATAAGTTTAAATGTGATAAATAAAGTTGTGTTAAGAATAAGCCTTTTAAGAAGAAATCTTGTTTTGTGTGGTAGTAAACTCCATCTTATTATAGACTGTGATTATCATGAGAAAAGATGGGTGTTTCCTCCGCCATAATACTTCTAGAACCACATGGACTAATGTTGCATGTATTCCTCCATTTGTTCCCAAAGTTGCTCATGTGAAAGCGGGTAAACCGGTTCATTCGGTAAACCAAAGGTGTATGCATCTGTCACGACAGCTTAATAGGCCTTTTCCGGTTCCTCCGGTGGAGGATATTCTTCACCGATTCTTTGCGGTTGGTGGAACAAGAATGCTAGGCTTATGCCTTATAGACCTAGAAGTTCTTATTTTCAGTCATATACACCTTATGTATCTCATATGAATTTGGCACATGTTGGAGTTAGAAGGGCAACTGCTATTCAGCCCTCAATAGGGTGTTCTTGGAAAACTCAAAGGAAAGGTTCATTCTGGGTACCCAAGAACAATAGTCATTGTCAGGTGCATTGATTGAGGGGAGGCTTATAGTTGTATTATTTTTGTATTCTAACCATTTTTTGTTGTTGGATCCTCATCGCCTAAGGGAGGCTTAGTGTTTCGGATGACACTACAACTCGTATTTGGTTTCTCTCATTGATGGTATCTTGTTTTGGTTATTTTATTCCTTCTTAATTTTATATTAAAATAAATAAATAAATATATATATATATATATATATATATATATATATATATATATATATATATATATATATATCCGTGTTATTTCTTGTGTTTAGTGTTAAAAAAAAAAAAAAAAAAAAAAAAAAAACTCGAACCCGCCTGTGTTGGTTTCTTCAAACTTGCAGGTTGTGGTGGTGGTTAATTACCACACCTAATGGTTTTCATCTCACCATGTCTTTCTGACACAAGAGTTGGCTAGCCCACAAGATTATGGCTTGTGGTAAAGGTTGCGAAATCCATAAATGGTAATCAACTCACCATGATGATGACCAAGATTCCATCAAAGAGTTGGCTAGTCCTGAGCAAACGGCTACAGGTAAAGACATATCAAATCCGTTATATGGTTCTTTGGTTTGCCAATAAATCGATGGTTATCGATGTACCATAGTTTTCGAACTTAAACATTTGGCTACTCCAGTAGTGATGGCTATTGGTAAAGAGACATCAAATCCATTATTTTCAATGATTCACCTCTCACAGGAGTTAAGACACCTGGATGTGATGAGAATAGTTTGAAACTGACATGTTTTGATGTACATTATGTCATTTGTTGCTGCAAAGATCTGGAGTTTTAGAGATGTGTCATCATAGAGATGTAATTGTTTTGGTTCTTTGCTGCTGATGTTCGAGTACAATCCTCTGGTTCTGAAGAGTTAATGATTGTTGGGAAGTTTTGTCGTTAAATGATACAATCCTCTAGTTCTGAAATATTAAAGATATATGCTTGAGTGCTCAGAAGAAACTGGAACTTAAATGATACAATCCTCTTGGATTCTACACTCAGTATCATTTAAATTCCAGTTTAGGGGAGGATTGTTGGGAATTCTGTGAAACAGTGTTTCTGCTAATCGAGAAACAATGGTCTCTGCTGAAGATATAAGTCTGCTGAAGCAAAGAAGCCGTGAGTATGCTGAAGTAAGGATTCTGCTGAAGCAGTATTAGTATCTACTGAAGGATTCTGCTGAAGTAGTACGCATGAGTTTTATTATTTATATGTTAGCCCATCTTTATTATTGTACTGCCCAAGGTTAGCATGGGCTTGTTTAGATTTTTCCCATGTTTATTCTGTATGGGTAAAACAAATATTTAGTTGCATGCTTGCATGCTTAGTGATGTTTCCTAGAAATAGTTTAGAGTTTCTTGTCTATAAAAGGAACATCATAGTTTGTATTAAACGTGACTTGATAAAAACATTCAAGAAAAACCTCTTTAGAGAGTGTAACAAAGATCCATAGAGGATCATAGTTTTATTAGAAAAACCTTGTTGGTAACTTTGATTGTGTTCTTATTATTCCGCTGTGCATGTTCAATCATTGTTATTATATACTCTAGTTGAGTCCGGATCTTGATTCAATACGTATACCATAGCACCTATACTCGGCCGTTTAACATGATACATATACCATAGCACCAATACTTGGTCAGTTAACATAATACGTATACCATAGCACCTATACTCGGCCGTTTAACATGATACATATACCATAGCACCTATACTTGGTCGTTTAACATGATACTATACCATAGAAAATTTTTAGGTTAAATTTAAATTGATTTGTTATTAATTTTAGTTATTGAAAATGATAATAAAGATTGTTTTTAATATGAAAATTGATTAAAACACCTTTTGCCGGGGACATGTCCCCGGTAAAACTTTTCACGATTTTTTTATTTTTCCCTCCCATCTTTTTACTTTATCCCGCCATAACCTTCCCCGGGGACAAGTCTCCGGAAAAAGTCTTGCTAGAAGACAAACAAAGTTGTTGCCGGGGACATGTTCCCGGCGAAAACTAATCGTAAAAATCACCTCAATTATTAACCCATATCTGCTTTCACCAGAAAAAAAAAAAAAAAAAAAAAAAAAAAACGAACAAACCCACACGCTGCTGCTCCACCTCCTTCATCTTCATCTTCATAGCACCACCTCCATCACAGCACCACCTCCACCACCACTACATCACCGCGCGCAGCTCCACCACCACTACTTTCCTTTGGGTTTGGTATTGCTCTTAGTAGTTATTGGTTAGTGATCATAATAAGGTAAGTTTCTACAAACTTGTATAATGTCATTAATATTGTTTGTTGAACTTGTTTTGAGATTCATAACTGGTGTTGGTCTTTGGTGATTAAGGTTAAATGTTAAAAATATAATTGATAAAGCCTTGCTAGTGTGATTTGCCGTATACTTTGTCAGGTGATTCGTGAAAGATGAGACTACCTTATACGTTCTTTGGTTGTTTTACATTGGTCCAAGGATATGTGAGCTGCTTTTTTCTCTTTTTTTTTCTTTTTCTTTTTAGGTTTTCCTTTCCTTGGTGGAATCTCGAGTTAAATGACGGTTGATGCACTTATAGTTAATAGTCAGTATTGTTCCATTGGCATGGTCCTTTATGTTTAGATGGTGTTATTTTTTATAAAGATGCTATGAATGTATTGACAACTCATAAGAATATTGAGAAGTTTGTTGTTTGTATATGCTGATATTGGTTTTGACTCCCTGTTTGAGTAGTATAGCGGAGTGTATATGTTGTAGAAATCAATGAAATACTGAAAAGTATATTAATCAGATTCAACTAACTATTAAGATTACAAGACATTAAATAAAAAATACAAATACGAAACTCTAACTAATGAGATAATCATTTGAAACAACTAGATAAGGAGATTGTTTTCTTAGTATACTTAAGACACTAGAAAGTAGAAATTGATTACTTGCAAGTGCAAACGTGTTCTAAAGATAGTAATCACTTGTAAAGCAACGCGTTATGAAGATAGAAATCAATTTAATGTATCTGTAACCGCTTATATGTGTTGTACTTTGGTATATATATAATTTTAACCTTTTAATATGTGCTTTGCTTTTATACTTGTAGGAATATAGGTTTTCACGGGTGCCAAGCCGAGGCCAAGCCGCGACCACAGCCGAGACCAAAAGGTAAGATATGTCGTTGCATATTTTAAATAGTTTATGGTTTTAGGTAATGAGAACTATCCAAGCATCGGGTATCAAAAAGACCCTTTAAACGATTAGGTTGAATTGGTCATTTTAACAATTAGGGTAGGAGAGTAGGATGGTGGATTTTAGGACCTAAACCAATATCTTGGCAAGGTGTTGGGGTCCACCCCCTTTCATGTGCAATAGCACTTTAACTAGGTTAATGAGATCATGTTGTTTCATCTGCTTGTGATACAAAAGAGTTGATCATGTTTGCTTACGAATTTTTGAACAGTGTGTCTAGGGTTGAGGGTTGGTGAAAACATGATAATGGTGTTAGTGTGTCTAGTTAAAGTGTTATTACACCATTTCCCGAAATCATTTCATTCTCCTTTTTACAATGATCTTCCTAAAAACTCACCAACAATTCTCTCCTATATTATCAAACAACAAAAATGAAGTTAGCGGCGGTGACACGTGGCTTCTCCGATGGTTTACGGCGAGGAGGTACACGGTTTCTTGGTCTAGTAGATACAGGAAAGTGTACAGCCCATTTCTTGTTACGGTTTGTTATGGTTACCTGATGATGAGGGTTGAATCTTGACGGGTAGAAATGTGGTGCAAAAGGGTTTAGCTTGCTTTGAGAGTTCATAACTGTGTGTGTGTTTTTAGTATGTGTTTTTAGGTGTGAAACTCTGTGTGTGTGTGAGAGAGAGAGAGCCAAGATGATAAGAAGAGAGATGAATGGGTTGGTAATGATAGTGATGGTATGGTGGCGAGAGATGAAAGGGTTTGTGAGGGTGCCTCATTAACCCCACTTCACTCGGCACCTTTCCAGCACTATCAATACAAACCCTTTCATCTCTCTTCTTATCATCTCTGCTCTCTCTCTCTCACACACACACACATAGAGTTTTACACCAAAAAACACACACACAGTTATGAACTCTCAAAGGAAGCTAAACCCTTTTGCACCACCTTTCTACCCGTCAAGATTCAACCGTCATCATCAGGTAACCATAACAAACCGTAACAAGAAATGGGTTGTACACTTTTCCTGTATCTACTGGACCAAGAAACCGTGTACCTCCTCGTCGTAAACCATCAGAGAAGCCACGTGTCACCGCCGATAACTTCATTTTTGTTCTTGGATAATATAGGAGAGAATTGTTGGTGAGTTTTTGGGAAGATCATTCTAAAAATGAGAATGAAATAATGGCGGAAAATGGTGTAATAGAACTTTAACTAGACACACTAACACCATTCTCATGTTTTCACCAACCCTCAACCCTAGACACACTGTTCAAAAAGTCGTAAGCAAACATGATCAAATCTTTTGTATCACAAGCAGATGAAACAACATGATCTCATTAACCTAGTTAAAGTGCTATTACACATGAAAGGGGGTGGACGCCAACACCCTTCCAAGATCTTGGTTTAGGTCCCAAAATCCACCATCCTACCCTCCTACCCTAATTTTTAAAATGAACAATTCAACCCTAATGGTTTAAAGGGTCTTTTTGATACCCGATGCTTGGATAGTTCTCATTACCTAAAACCCTAAACTATTTAAAATACGCATGTTAAGCTTTGGACAAACCTGAATAAGCAGAAGATATCAGAAGTCAACTGACAAAACCGCCTGGCGAACACGAGTTCGAGCCTTATGTGTTAGGATATGTTTGTAGAGAATAACATGTTTAGGATTCCCGCTAAATGGATTATACATGTAGTTTTGGACAATTTGCGGATAGGTAGCTTATCTATAGTTTTGTAGATGATCATGTGTTAACGGTTTTTGCACCGTTTTGGCAATTTTGGAAACACATGACCATGTTACCGATTGATGGTTATATATGATATTATGTTTAGCGAATTTGTGTTGTTGTAGCATAAAACAGGTTCTGAAAACAGGTTATTACATTGTAGATTTTTTCCGGAAAAAATCTGGAAATTACCCATTTTGCAGCAATTTTCTGCGAAATGGTTCAGTTGCTTTCCCCGGGGACATGTCCCCAGAGAAAGATTTATAGCTAATTTTATTCTGCCACTTTTCCTGGGGACATGTCCACGGCAAAAATGAGTGCCACGTCGGCCGTGTTTGACCAGCGTAAAATGGCTGCGGGACCCACATGTCCCCGTTAAAGTATTCTTTAATCCCCAGGGATAGTATTCCCGAGAGGGTATTGCCGGGGGAGTTTTGCCGGGGACATGTCCCCGGCGAAAGCCCTGATATTTCCTCTGCGAAAGCCCACATTGTTGTAGTGCAAGTTTCTCAAATAAAAAGAGTACATGCTAAATTGCTAATAAATGCACCAGCCAATGTCGTATTACACATTTCTATTCGATGATATATAAACCCTAGCCAGTTGATGAGTTTAGAGTTTTTATGTTTCGGTTTCGTGTAACATTTATATATTGTGTCTTAATAAACATTATAACCTATGATGTTTACATTGTTAAACATACATGGTATTCGAACATCACTACAACAATCAATGGAATCACAGAGGAGGACATATTGAGACTTTCGCCGAGGACATGTCCCCTGCGAAACATTTCCCCGGGGATATGCCCCGGCGAAATTCTCCCGCCAATACCCTCTCGGGAATACTTTCCCCAGGGACGTAAGTCTACTTTTACCGGGGACATGTGGGTCCCACAACCATTTTACTCCAGTCAACATGTCCGACGTGCCACTCATTTTTGCCACCTAGTTAGCTAATTACGTGATTAAAATAATTAAACAGTACTTTTGCCTGGGACATGTCCCCGGAGAAAGGCCAATACCACTGTAGAGCAAACGGTTTTTGCCGGGGACTTGTCCCTGAAGAAACCTGAATAACACTGTTGATTTACGCTTTTTGTCGAGGACATGACCCCGAGGAAAGTAATATTATAAAATTATGTTTCACACTTTCACTAGAGACATCTCCCCGGGGAAAGCCTCTGACCCATTTTGCAGCAAATTGCTGCAAAATGGGTAATTTCCAGGAAAAATCTACAATGTAACAACCTGTTTTCAGAACCTGTTTTATGCTACCACAACACAAATTCGCTAAACATAATATCATATATAACCATCAATCGCTAACATAGTCATGTGTTTCCAAAATCGCCAAAACGGTTCAAAAACCATGAACACATGATCATCTACAAAAATATACATAAGCTACCTATCCGCAAATGGTCCAAAACTATACGTATAATCCATTTAGCGGGAATCGTAACAAATAATACACATAAACTACATAATAATCCATGCTATTCTCTACAAACATATCCATAACGTGTAAAACCAACATAAACCGACATCTCAAACACTACTACCCCCACTCCCGTCCCCAGTATCTCTAGACTCACCCGATGGAGTAGCACCAGATCTCGACCCACCTGGTGGAGTAGCACCTGATCCCGAGGCGGGTGGTAGTCGATCTTGCCAACCCGGGAATGACCTCATAAAATCCATCATCAGATCCATCTGAGTCTTCTGTGTAGCCAGCTCCTCAGTTTTTTTCTGCATTGTTTCTTGAAGTGAGGACACGATGGCTTCATCATGAGCTCGGGAGGCGCTAAAGGTCTTCTTCACTCCACCGCCGGGTAAGACTTGACCTACACCAGGAACATGACCGCGCTGCTTACCACCAATCACGTGGCGGAGAATCTCGCGGTCAGTCATGTGGGTCCCATCGAAAGTGCTCTCTTCCTGCATCCGTATCATTTGGTTCCGTTTAGTTACAAAAAAACAAGAAAAGTAATATATAAGTCGCGATGCATTATATTTCATCAAAGTGAGTGACTTTGAAAATAAATTATACTTACATATCTAGCCTCAGATAACGGGGAATCAAAGACATCGCCCCTCATATGGTTCCGACGGTATAGCTCTATCAAGTCTTCAGCAACCGCCGCCTCGATATCGCTGCTCAACTGTTTAGAAATAAAATCAATAACGACACACCCAATACCATGTATATATATAAATAAAATGATTAAATAGTTTCTTACAAAGTTATGGCGTATAGCAGCTAACGAATGAGATCCATGAAGGCTCAAACTCGTGTTCGCCAAACGGTTTTGTCGGTTGACCTCTGATATCTTCTGCTTCTTCGGGTTTGTCCAAAGCTTAACCTGTTTATTTTAAATTATAAAAACTATTATATAAATAAAATATTATTATTATTATTATTATTATTATTATTATTATTATTATTATTATTATTATTATTATTATTATTATTATTATTATTATTATTATTATTATGATAATAATGATAATAATTATAATGATAATTATTATTATTATAAAGTGTCGATCCGAAATTTGCCAACTCATTCCAATCCTCTTGCCTTGTTCACGGATCGACTTTGATCTCCTCAACCTCTCCACCCCACTTTCTTTGTAAAGTGATATTTTTTGAATCTATATTTGTTGTCATCGTATCGCTTTTGGAGATAAAACTCGATACTGTCGACAATCTTGTCTCCATTCGGGCCAGCAATGTGTGGATCGAGATCAAAGTAGTGCTCCAATAAACTATAAATAAAAAAAATATAGAAATTTAAATAAACAAACAAGTTTGAAAAAATAAACACATTTAAATAAATAAACACAATAATTAAAAAAATAAAAGTTAAAAAAGCTTATGTGTTGCTGGTCATGGATGTGGGCTTGGCGTTTCGGGAACGTTAGCCCATGAATCGCAAAACATGATAATCGAGTCCCGTAACAGCTCCCCAACATAGTTGGAGAACCAAGCAGCGTGACGGCCCATGTGTGTATAAAAGCCCTCCTGGTTGACCCGGAAATCGATTGACACCGGACGACGATCCTGTGCCACCTTCACCTTGAGTGTCGTGTTCTTTGTGGGACCATGCACCACCTTCCCACCTTTCCCAATTTTGGCGTTGGTGTCGGCAGCTTTGGATTTAGAGCCAACAAGTAATCAAATTCAAGTGATGATGACATAAAATAACAAGTTATCAATTTAAAATAACAAGTAATCAAATATAGTTTAGTTAAAAATAATTCAGAAATTCTTACGCTGGCAATTGGTGCCTATCCTCCTAGAGGGGAAATTGGTGCCTACAAGTAATCAAATTCAAGTGATAATGACATAAAATAACAAGTTGTCAATTTAAAATAACAAGTAATCAAATATAGTTTATGTGACAATCCGTACTTTCAGGTCATTTCTCGACACCGTTCATGTTTCATTATTTCAACATTTTAGTAAACTTGGTTTACTTGTTTCAAATTCGCGTAACCTTGGAGGTTTAGCGGCGAATTCATGATCATGACATCACGTACATTTCATATGGACTCTGAGTAGTCTACATTTCATTGACATCATGTGCATTTCATTAGTTCATGCACGACATTTCATTTCACCCTTCAACGCGTGATTTTATATTTATTAATTTTATCGTGAGTTTTATTTTGATTATTAACCCGTTACTTTCAAAATGATCCCGAGGTATTTTAAACTCACATTTAGTTCATAAAAACTATATTTTTAGTTTTCCTAGTGTTTCACATTTATTTGGTACTTCAATCGTTAACGTTTAATTATTACGTCGTTTTTCTTAAAATCTTACGATAATTATTTTATCACCCGATTTTCACAAGGAAAGTATTTTTACAATTTTTATCACCTCAATACAATCTATTTTGACTTAATAAAAAGTTACTTGCACTAAAAACTTTCATATACCTTTACTTTATTTACATCTTTTATACAAATTACACAAAATATCTACTAGTACAATATTTAAAAAAAAAAAAAAAAAAAAATATCAAGGGTAGACAACCCTCCCCAAAACCGCCATGGGGAGGAAGTCTTAAATGTGGTATGGTTTTCTTATTTCTTGTCCCAAATAATTCACCTCACTTGTACAAAGTCTTACTTGACAAAATTAACACATACTTCTACACATACTCAAGGTGTAAAAAAATATTTTCTCTCCTCTTTTGCTCATCAAGAAACCGGCCAAGCAAAGAAAACCAAAGGGATCAAGAAGTTTTTGCAAGATCAAGTGTTTAAACAACCTAGAACATATCCTCTTTGTGGTTTTGAAAAAAAAAAAACCAAGGATATTTAAGATAAACCTTTGTTACCTACACCTCTTCATATCACTAGTAAGCATGTTTTTATCATCCTTATGTTTTCTTATCATTTTCATATGTTCCTTTTCATTTTTGAAGCTTTTATGCATGTTATGGAATTTATACCATTTATTTCTTGATTTTTAAGGTTTTATATACTTATTAGTCATCCTATAATTATTCCCAAGTTAATCTTTGGTCTTGATGGTGATTAGGAACCCATGACACCCTAAGAAGGTGTATGGTAGGATTGGATTAGCTTTGGAGTTGATTTGAAGGGATTAGAATAGGTTTTGTCCGTGAAAACTATTTTCGTAAACTTTATTTTAGGGTCTGTCCTTAAAACGTATTTCTGGAAAAATCCACTGATGGTACGACCTTTTGGCATTGATAATTAGAAAATATACTTTAAAACGAATCCGTGGCCGCTTGAACGGATAAAACGGAGTTATAACGGCCGTGGTGAATTTTTAAAGTTTTACGACGAAAAGTATATTTTTCGAAAATGGCAGCATGCAGTTTTAGAGTTTTTGGGTCAAAACGAGCCTTAAGCTTCACAAATTATTTCGACTTCTCAAAATATATTAGTTTACTTGATACGAAGCTAAGGACATATTTTACGTGAAAACGGAGTTAAAACGACAAATATATGGCCGTTTTCATAAAGTTGCCGTAAGTATTAATTTTCCGAAAATTATATTATTTTGACGTAACAAGTATTTCATTAGCTCTATCGTCCATGTTTTGCGCTTTTAACCATGATGCAAAACTTTTATAACGAAGTGTCTTCTAATAAAATCAAGTTCACCGCCACATTTTTCAAAACAAAAGCCGTTTGTCAAGCGGAGTTATGGTTATTTATTTACGGATGTTCAAAGATTGGCGAAACTTATTTTTCGCATACGATTCACAAAACCACCATCTTGAGCCTTGAATATCTTTATGATCGAGACCATTTGAACGAAAACTCTGAACTGAAACTTTTAGATATCGATACAAACTATCCAAAACCGTCGAGTTCGTTCTCTAACGATCGACGACACCGCTTTACGACTACTTTTCCGAGCCATTTTATTGATTTCATGGTTTTTCCGACGACATTGTTTTGCATTTAAAAGTGATAATTTCACCAAAAGTCATTATAAAACCATTGTAGGATGACATTTTGACGTAAAACATGTAAAGTCATTTTGATTGGTCGAGACGTCAAAAGAGTATTTTTCGACGACGAGTAATATTTTCAAAACCCGTAAATGGTATAAATAACATATGGTGCATGCATAGCATTACATTGCAACTCATGACATATCATATCATTGATAATAGGTCCCGTTGACGATCATTATAAACCTCAGTGTACTCACTATTGCCGTTATTTCCAGTTTATCCAAGTGAGTTTTCATAGCCCCGTTTTACATGCTTTCGATTATTTCAAACCCACGGGGGAGAATACATTGCACTACATTTTCTTTTGTACGATACCAAGTATGTTAAATTCATTACATTGCTTAAGTTACCACATATGCCAATTTGAAAGTCCCCATTACTTGAACATGAACCGTTAATCTTAGAGAGCGAGGATGAGTGGATAGATCTATCGAGGGTGACGCCTCCATCCGGGTTGGTGAATCCCAACCAAGTGAACGGATGCATTTCATTTGATTACATTACGGAGTTGTCGCAAACACTCTGCAGGGGTATACATTATTGAACAGTCTAGCCGGGGTCATGGGCTTAGAGCAATTGTAACATTATTTTTACGTGACTTGATTGTCATGCATGGTCTATACTTGTGTAGTCGTATAAAACATTTACATAAACCTATGATTTCTCACCAACATTATTGTTGACGTTTTAGCAATGTATTTTCGTAATCGAGGCACGCTCATCATGACATGGTTAGGGACCTATATTTTGAGTCGCAAGGTCGACTTACATTATGTACATTATGGCTCTTTACTTCAAAACATCGTTTGGATTTGTAACATATTTGTATTTTGGCAAACTTGTTAAACCTTTTGGGACCGATGTTGTACTCGATTATGTTTTTATGAAATATCCAACGATGAGTTTTATAACGACACTTTAGGTCGCTCAATATAACCGTGATGTGGTGCTATGATATCAATGCCCCTGTGAATTCCATTCCACGCAAAATGTAAATTGGGGTGTGATGATTGGTACAGAGCTACGATTATAGAGAACTAGGTTGCATCATTGACCCTAGACTATAACTACATTATCATAGCATCTCATCATTTCATCATAAGTGCGTGTTCACTTTGCATGCGATTTATATGTACATTTTTGAGTTATTCACTTTCATTTCATAGCGGTTGTCACATAGATGCCTTCAAATACCCATCCCATTATACTCACATCACTTTAACGTGGAGAATTCCTTGTCATTCACTATCACGATTTTCACATCAATTGACTCCTCACCGATAACGTTGAATACCGAGATAAACCCTTTGGGAGGACGGTTACACCTACACCATCACGAACACTATCGATTCACTATAGAATCGGGCAATTTTATCACTCGGTTGGGACGGATCATACTATTGGGTAGAACTTATAGACTTAATCCTAATGAACCTATTTTCTTAACTCACCACAAGGATTCCATTATCATCATTGTCATTATTTTTCATCATCATTATCATTTCGAGCACCATCCGTATCATCACATCTTATACACGATACTCATACACCTAACTTGCGGCTTGGGAAGTGTGCATGATTTGACACACCATTACCATCTACCACTAAGACTATAGACACTACATCATCTCATAGGTTTGAGGACTGTGAGAGTTCTAGGGCTATTGTTGCTAGACCGCCTGCTACTCCTACACATGAAACACGATTAGACCACCAACAGGAACAGATAATAAGCACCTTTCTAGCTAATGTGATCTTTATCATTTATTATCTCTACGATACATCACTATCTTACTAGGGGTTAGGCCAATTTTATCCTCGACCAATTAGTAGACCATTACTGCTCGATAAGATTCTCCTATGTATCCTACAAACCATCCAACAAATTTTATTCCAAATTACCCCGCTACTATTTCACGAAATTATTTCACTTGATTTTTATTTGAACTATTTTATCACCATCTTAGAAACGTTGTTTCATAAAGCTTTAAGCATAAGTTGTTTTATTATTAATTTATCAAACGGTTTCGGTCATTTTATCAACTATGTAATATCCTCATGCGAAACGATTTTCATGATTACTCGAAAAAATCATCAAGCTATTATCTTACAAAACAAAACACTTGAATACCAACTATTTGTCCTACATTTCCTCTTATGAGATAATAAACTTCATCGTTATCTAACACAAAGCGCTTTCAACTATTTTACCGACCATTTCCCTTACCCTGTACCATTAAACCCAAAATTTACGACTTTAATAATACTTTATAAACAATGACCTTCTTGATACTTTACAAACTATTTATCCTTGCTTGAGAACAAAGTTTTATAATCGGACATATTGTGCATAAACATTTCTTTCTGTTAACACTCTATAGATGCTTGCGCCATTTATCTCTCACTTAACCGATAAGTTAGGATTGGACGAGTGACCTTTTAGGAAAGACCTCCTATACCATCTGTGAGGAGGATTCCTCGATACAAGAAAACAATGGAAGGATTTTGGGATTACCAACAAGGACCGAACTAGGAGGTAGGATGAGTTAAAACTCAACAAAATCTTAAGACATCACGAGATATTCGAACCACTATTTTGAATTAGAATCCAAATTCTGCGATTCCATAAGTACTAAGCTAGACCGAGTTACGAGATTTTATCTGAAGCGTATACCCATGAAACAACACTATAGGGATGTACCAAGTCTTCTATTTGAGGCTCTGAACATTTCACTAAACATAGCTTCAACAATATGTGAACTTCCCTACAATGAGTATCCCTTTAAAGGAAAATTTGGTTAAATTAAGGCTATCGATATAAACTTCCCTAAGGCATTGTGTTCTCTAGAAATTCCAAGTAACCTCATTTCCATATCAAGAGATGCCACGAGGTTTGAACATGTCGGACAATCAATGACTTTCCACCTACAAGTGAAACTAGAACAAACATTCTTGACAAAGTTTGAGATGATACCTATCTTCTTGCAAGCATGATTGCAATATTAGGGATGAACTATATTTGAAGCACTTACAACACCTCATAACCCATCTTTTTGGAACCCGTCGATCATTTGAAAATACCCTCAAACTTACCACCTTCTATCACTTCTCTTTAGAGCCCATTCTTAACATAGGAATTGACTACGTCTCATTTTCCTTTCATTTTGAAGAATTATGGCGTCGAAGAAAATTGCACTAGAAATGACACCATCTCGCTATCCAAAAGTACATAGAGGATTATATATCGAGGCACTAAGGAAAGAACGGCGACAATAGTGCTATTATCGAGGCCGCAATCTGCTGAAAGCTGCGAGACTTGCTTACATCGAAAGGTTTCAAGAGTTGACTGTTCTTTGTCCACTATGGTTTCGGATAAGGAGAAACTATTGAAAAATTTCATTGGAGGACTTTCACAAGATGCCCAAGGAGATGTAACTTCTTCGATCCACAAACAATTGAAGAATCTACCGTATTACTCAAATACTCATGGCTCAAGTTACGAAAAGGAAAACATTATCAACAATCGAACCATCACCAATAATAATAACCGCATCAATAACAACAATCAAACCAACAACAACAAAAGGAAATGGAAAATGACGGGGAGGTTACAACAACAACAACCAAAGTCGTAACACTAACCATCACCAACAACAGAATAAAAGACAAGAAGCCGCTGGGGTTTATGTTCTTTGCACCAACAAAGGAAAGAACTTATATTGAAACTTACCACGATGTCATCAATGCACGCTACATCATGAGGTCCATGTGGTATATGCTTTATCTGTCAAAAGTGGGACACCTTGCTAAGGGCGCAAAGGAAAAGGATATCTTGGAACACACCCACTATGTACTAGATGTAAGTTTCATCACTCGGTCTTTGCCTGTCAAGGCGTCCGCTGCCAAAAATTAGGACACCTCGCCGAGGATTGTAGAGGAAAAACTATAATGACATGTTTCGGATGTGGGGAGCAAGGACACTATCAGACCAATGTCCCCAAAACCAAGGTCAACGAGTTGAATGTGCTCGGGGAATGCATACATGTTAGGAGGAGGCTCGTCAAGGTATCAATGACGAGGAAGGCGAAGAAGCTCGGGAATTAACAATCTTGTTTTTCTCTATGTATCATGTTGTACTAAGTTTATGTTTTCATCGTATCCGAATCCTTATAACCTAAGATGTACTACTTTTGATAAACCACTTGTTGTAAGATATTCTCATCCATCGTATTTTATTTTCTTTCCAATTTGTTATCATTTTCGAGGATTTTAATTCTTTTACTTTAACTATCATTTTAACGGCACTTCTCCATGTCTTCTCCTCGATGTTCATCACAATTTTAACATCGGTTTACTCAACGTAAGCGACATATGAGTCGATTAGTCCAAGCATTGCATAGTTACTCCTAAATTATACATAGCACGATCACCTATGTCTAATTCGGGAAGAATCATGCGATGAAGGGAGTAGTAGACTTATATGTAACAATCCGTGTCGAGCCAAATTTTCAAAGTCCTCCTTCAAACCAATTTAGCCTAATCTCATGACAGTTCTTGTTTGATGAGTTGTGAGATTAAGTGAAAATTGGTTGGTAAAAGTCTTTGAGGTTTTGCTCGGGAATGGGAAAGTTTACCACATCGAACCCTAAACCCGTTACACCTAACAACGATTGAATTCGTGGATGAATTCCTTTTTAGATGGCGAATGTGACAATCCGTACTTTCAGGTCATTTCTCGACACCGTTCATGTTTCATTATTTCAACATTTTAGTAAACTTGGTTTACTTGTTTCAAATTCGCGTAACCTTGGAGGTTTAGCGGCGAATTCATGATCATGACATCACGTACATTTCATATGGACTCTGAGTAGTCTACATTTCATTGACATCATGTGCATTTCATTAGTTCATGCACGACATTTCATTTCACCCTTCAACGCGTGATTTTTATATTTATTAATTTTATCGCGTGAGTTTTTATTTTGATTATTAACCCGTTACTTTCAAAATGATCCGAGGTATTTTAAACTCACATTTAGTTCATAAAACTATATTTTTAGTTTTCCTAGTGTTTCACATTTATTTGGTACTTCAATCGTTAACGTTTAATTATTACGTCGTTTTTCTTAAAATCTTACGATAATTATTTTATCACCCGATTTTCACAAGGAAAGTATTTTACAATTTTATCACCTCAATACAATCTATTTTGACTTAATAAAAAGTTACTTGCACTAAAACTTTCATATACCTTTACTTTATTTACATCTTTTATACAAATTACACAAAATATCTACTAGTACAATATTTAAAAAAAAAAAAAAAAAAAAATATCAGGGTAGACAACCCTCCCCAAAACCGGCCAAGGGGAGGAAGTCTTAAATGTGGTATGGTTTTCTTATTTCTTGTCCCAAATAATTCACCTCACTTGTACAAAGTCTTACTTGACAAAAATTAACATACTTCTACACATACTCAAGGTGTAAAAAATATTTTCTCCTCTTTTGCTCATCAAGAAACCGCCAAGCAAAGAAAACCAAAGGGATCAAGAAGTTTTGCAAGATCAAGTGTTTAAACAACCTAGAACATATCCTCTTTGTGGTTTTGAAAAAAAAAACCAAGGATATTTAAGATAAACCTTTGTTACCTACACCTCTTCATATCACTAGTAAGCATGTTTTTATCATCCTTATGTTTTCTTATCATTTCATATGTTCCTTTTCATTTTTGAAGCTTTTATGCATGTTATGGAATTTATACCATTTATTTCTTGATTTTAAGGTTTTATATACTTATTAGTCATCCTATAATTATTCCCAAGTTAATCTTTGGTCTTGATGGTGATTAGGAACCCATGACACCCTAAGAAGGTGTATGGTAGGATTGGATTAGCTTTGGAGTTGATTTGAAGGGATTAGAATAGGTTTTGTCCGTGAAAACTATTTTCGTAAACTTTATTTTAGGGTCTGTCCTTAAAACGTATTTCTGGAAAAATCCACTGATGGTACGACCTTTTGGCATTGATAATTAGAAAATATACTTTAAAGCGAATCCGTGGCGCTTGAACGGATAAAAGCGGAGTTATAACGAAGCCGTGGTGAATTTTTAAAGTTTTACGACGAAAAGTATATTTTTCTGAAAATGGCAGCATGCAGTTTTAGAGTTTTGGGTCAAAACGAGCCTTAAGCTTCACAAATTATTTCGACTTCTCAAAATATATTAGTTTACTTGATCGAAGCTAAGGACATATTTTACGTGAAAACGGAGTTAAAACGACAAATATATGGCCGTTTTCATAAAGTTGCCGTAAGTATTAATTTTCTGAAAATTATATTATTTTGACGTAACAAGTATTTCATTAGCTCTATCGTCCATGTTTGCGGCAGTTTTTAACCATGATGCAAAACTTTTTATAACGAAGTGTCTTCTAATAAAATCAAGTTCACCGGCCACATTTTTTCAAAACAAAAAGCCGTTTGTCAAGCGGAGTTATGGTTATTTATTTACGGATGTTCAAAGATTGGCCGAAACTTATTTTCTGCACACGATTCACAAAAACCACCATCTTGAGCCTTGAATATCTTTATGATCGAGACCATTTGAACGAAAACTCCTGAACTGAAACTTTTAGATATCGATACAAACTATCCAAAACCGTCGAGTTCGTTCTCTAACGATCGACGTACACCGCTTTCGACTACTTTTCCGAGCCATTTTATTGATTTCATGGTTTTCCGGCGACATTGTTTTGCATTAAAAGTGATAATTTCACCAAAGTCATTATAAAACCATTGTAGGATGACATTTTGGCGTAAAAACATGTAAAGTCATTTTTGATTGGTCGAGACGTCAAAGAGTATTTTTCGACGACGAGTAATATTTTCAAAACCCGTAAATGGTATAAATAACATACGAAGTGCATGCATAGCATTACATTGCAACTCATGACATATCATATCATTGATAATAGGTCCGGTTGACGATCATTATAAACCTCGGTGTACTCACTATTGCCGTTATTTCAGTTTATCCAAGTGAGTTTTCATAGCCCGTTTACATGCTTTCGATTATTTCAAACCCACGGGAGAATACATTGCACTACATTTTCTTTTGTACGATACCAAGTATGTTAAATTCATTACATTGCTTAAGTTACCACATATGCCAATTTGAAAGTCCCATTACTTGAACATGAACCGTTAATCTTAGAGAGCGAGGATGAGTGGATAGATCTATCGAGGTGGCGCTCCATCGGGTTGGTGAATCCCAACCAAGTGAGCGGATGCATTTCATTTGATTACATTACGGAGTTGTCCGCAAACACTCTGCAGGGTATACATTATTGAACAGTCTAGCTTGGGGTCATGGGCTTAGAGCAATTGTAACATTATTTTTACGTGACTTGATTGTCATGCATGGTCTATACTTGTGTAGTCGTATAAAACATTTACATAAACCTATGATTTCTCACCAACATTATTGTTGACGTTTTAGCAATGTATTTTCGTGTGGCGAGGCACGTTCATCATGACATGGTTAGGGACCTATATTTTGAGTCAAGGCCGACTTACATTATGTACATTATGGCTCTTTACTTCAAAACATCGTTTGTATTTGTAACATATTTGTATTTTGGCAAACTTGTTAAACCTTTTGGGACCGATGTTGTACTCGATTATGTTTTTATGAAATATCCAACGATGAGTTTTTATAACGACACTTTAGGTCGCTCAATATAACGTGATGTGGTGCTATGATGATCAATGCCCCTGTGAATTCCATTCCGCCGCAAAACAGTAAATTGGGGTGTGTGGTTTAGTTAAAAATAATTGAAATTTTACTGCGGCAATTGGTGCCTATCCTCCTCGGGGCCACGAGGTGGCGAATTACCTCCATCGCCACCGTGAGACCTAGCTACAACATCGCCATCCGTAAGCGTACTAGTACAAGAACATAGAAATTAGTGAAGAAACATATATATATATATATATATATATATATATATATATATATATATATATATATATATAAAATTATAAATATGAGGAACGTGGTCATCATAATCAATATCATCTTCTTCTTCGACAATAGTGATAATTGGTGGTGGTGCCTCAACTTCCACTGGTTGAACATCTATATTTATAATGTTATAATCCAACTTATCCAACTCAGCAGAGAGTGTGATATGTGATGAGTTGTTGTCATGTACAACATTCTGATTGTCTTCTACCACAATGATATCTGGGTTCCAAATCTTTCGATGATAAGAATCTTGGACGGCCTTCCAATTACAACGTTTACCCGGGAAATCAAGGTAAAAGACTTGTGTTGCTTGTGTTGTAAGAATGAGTGGTTCATTTTGAAACGATACACGATCGGTCATAATTTGTGTGATGTTGTTTCTATAGGTACAACGTTTTACGCGATGACTGTTATTAGTGTCAAACCATTTGACTTTGAACAACACAACATTGAATGAAATATATGAAAACTCGAGAATTTCTTCAAGCTGGCCATAATGCACTCCTCCATTAGGGTTAGGAGTTGAAATTCCGTTGTTTTGTGTTGAACGACGTAAATCACGGTCGTGTACGATAAACTTCACACCGTTGACTACGCAAAAGTTGACTGAGACTGCAGTACATGATGGTCCACAAGCCAAAGCGAATAACTCGGAAGTACAACTTGGGTCCTTATTTACTTTTAATTCACGAATCTATGAAAAAGTTAAGAATAGATATAGATGAGTAATAGTCATTATTTTTACAGGGTAATACATACAATAAGTCTACCTTCATCTCAAACCAGCGAGGAAATCCTTCTTGCAAGTCATTGCCAGGAAATGCCCTGTAAATGTTCATGATATTAGAATAAGTCGTCAAATAATAACTTACGTAAAACAAATTTTGAAATAAAACGCGTGCCTCTCGTACTCGTTCATGTACGGGTCGATTTCATGACTGTTGTGTAGTACGTACCATACTACTTTCTGCATTGTGTCTCTTTGAAATCGAACTAATGATTGTCTACCAATCTTTTTGCATACTGATCGAAACACCTTAAATCGACTTGTTGGGCTTGGACCATCCTCATTCCGGTCAGGACGATTAAATCTCGTCTCAACACCCCGAAAATAATGCGAACAGAAAGTTAATGCTTCATCAGCAATATAACCCTCCGCTATTGAACCTTCAGGCTTAGCTTTATTTCGACATATTTTTGAGCTTTTTCATGTATCTTTCAAATGGATACATCCACCTCATGTAAACAAGACCGCCTTCAATAGCCTCTTCCGGTAGATGAATAACCAAGTGAATCATAATGTCAAAAAAGCAGGAGGATATATTTGCTCGAAACTGCACAAAATATTGATTAGTTGTTCTTTAGCTTTCAACATGTCATCCACCATCAAAGTTCGAGCGCATATTTGTTTGAAGAATGAACAAAGCTCGATTATTGGTGTTGCGGTGGTTTGGTCCTTCAAGTAATTTTGAAGTCTAGCAGGAAGCAACCATTGCATCATTATGTGACAGTCATGAGCCTTCAAGCCTGTTATGTTGCTATCATTGTCGGTCACTTTATGCTTGAAGTTAGATCCGAACCCATCAGGTAGTTTAACACCTTTGATGAATTAACAAAAAAAATCATGATATTAGAATAAGTTGTCGAAATGAATACGCGAATTAATTAAAACAAATAAATTTTCAAATAAAACGCGTACCTTTAATGAATTGACAAAAAAATTTCTTTCTTTGGTTGCGAAAGAGTACGTAGGATGATGCTTAGAGCACTTCCCATTTCCTTTGTTGACGAGCCACAAGTCATTACGAATATTCAAATTTTGTAAGTCGTGTCTTGCCTTGTTGGTGTCTTTTGGTTTGTCATTCATTAACAAAGTACCCAACACACTCTCACACACATTTTTTCGATATGCATGACATCTAAATTGTGTTTTAGTGTAAGAAAAGACCAACACTCTAGCTCGTAGAAAACATATTTTTTTGTCCAATTCAATTCGCGATCAGGATCACGTTTTTTGTTCGCACCCCATATCTTGAATGTTTCCCCGGGAGAGGTTTAGGAAATCTTCTTAGTTGATCCAAGATGTCATCACTAGTAAATTTTCTAGGAGGGTTTGTATTATCTAACTCTATATAGAATGCCCTTCTGTTCTTCCGCCATTTATTGGTCGTGCTTAAGAATCTTCTATGACCAACATAAGCGGTTTTGTTTAACACGCGCATAGTTGGAGTGTCAACATTACATGTCGGACATGCCCTGTAACCTTGCCCACTCCATCCGGAAAAACTACTTCGAGCGGGAAAGTCATTGATAGTCCATAAAAGCGCTGCTTTCATACAGAATTCGGTGCCTGTAACATCATCGGTAGTCATGACTCCATCTTTCCATAAAGTCTTTTGGTCATCAATCAAAGGCCTTAGGTAAATATAAATGTCCTTCCCTGGTGATTTGGGGCCCGGAATTAACAATGTCAACATAAGAGAAGTCTCTCTCATACATATCTAGGGAGGCGTATTGTATGTGGTTAATATGACCTGCCACATGTTGTATGACTGACTAAGGTTGCCGTACGGATTGAAACCATCGTGACCAACCCTAACCGGACGTTTCTTTTTTCTTTAGCAAATTCCTTTGAATACTTGATGTCAAATTTCTTCCATGCTTGACCATCAACCGGTGTTGCATCTTACCGCTCTCCTAGGCCTGAAGCATGCCAAGTCATATGTTTTGCGGTGTGTTTAGACTTGTAAAAGCGTTGTAGTCTAGGAATGATAGGAAAGTAACGCAACACCTTGTCGAACTTTCTTCCCTAGTGTGTTCTTTTCTTTCCATCTACTAGCGCAGAGATCGGACAAGTCTGCAAATCTTATTACCCCACCCCCGATATAAAAAGAAATCATTTATCACAAGCATGTATCGATTCATATCCTAACCCGATAGTTTTAAATGTCTTCTTTATTTCATAGTATGACGATGGCATGTTGTATCCTAGAACGGGCGGGAAAACTTATTTGAATAAAATTAGGAGCTCATTAAATGTGGTGTCACTCACTTTACCTTTGACCTTGATGTGCGTAATCTTTGCCATAAAGTCTAATGAAGACATCCACTGGGTATAGTTTTTCGTTGGCAGTGGCAAGTAACTCCTCATACTCATTACGTTGAGGAAGTGTGTCGTTACTTGTCTCGCCAATATTTCCTTGAGTTGGATCATATGGTTCGTTATTCGGACCAATATCATGAAGTCAGCCATGTCACTCATCCCAGGGTGTCTTGTGTTGTGTACGACTGTTCGGGCATCCGGCTCCTCATGATTATACAATTTCGTATAACTATGGTCCCAGCCATTTGCGTATATGTGGTCAAACAAATTTTTGTGCTTTATCCAGGGTAGGTTTAAACAACGAGCACAGGGACATTTTATATTCCCATCAATATTCACTAAGGGCTTGCAATACTCACAGAAAGCTTTAAGACCAACTAAAAATTCTCTACCGGTACATGCTAGTGAGACCCAACTTTTATCAATTGGCATAACTGCGTTTTAATGAAGCAACAAATAATTATATAGACTTAAAATGTTCACAAAAAATCTACACATAAACACATAAAGGAGGAATTACCAGTTGTGCGTTTTGTTCACCTAATCCAACTATGGAAGGAAATCCTAACCCACTCTTTGAATGTTTCGTCTCATATATGAATGCGTATAATTGAATTTACTATTTGAGAAAATTTCAACAGCATTTCCCCTCAACTCCTCAAATATGTGCATTAAAGACATATTCGTAGAAGTATAGGGGAAACACTGTCGAAATTTTTACAAATAGTAAATCAATTATACGTATTCATATCCTAAATGAGACAAAACATTCAAAAAGCAGTCCCAAACAGGAGACTTTCCGAAATTAATTTGTAATAAATTAATTTCGGACGGGTTTTATATGGGATGATTAACTTCGGACGGGGACTTTCCGAAAATAATCACTAAAGTCCTAAACTCATTTACAACAGTTCAACACAATCAAATACCATGCAATACTAACATATTCGCATTGTCAATTTCGGCTTATATATCACAAGACTCAATTTTCCGGCTTATTTGGAGACTTGTGAGCATATATAAGTTTATTATATCATAATATACTTATATCAGCCCACAAGTCTCCAAATAAGCCGGAAAATTGAAGCATATGAGATATTAGCAAGTGTGATATAGATATTGACAAACAAATGTATCTCAAATAGTTGCAAATACAAAACAGGATTATAAACGACATTTCACGTGTATTAAGTGAACAACTTAGCAAAACTACACGTTTCGTATTTTGGTCATTTCACGTGTATTAACAGCAAACATTAACAAAGTTAGGCAAAATGGAAGCAACTGAACACCCACTTAACCAGTTTCATGATAGCCGCTTATCAGCAGGGGTGTTTGGATTAGTTTATTTTTTGACTTATGGACTTATCAACTTCAAATATAGGTTCATTTTCCAACATCATTTTATAGTTTATTTAACATCCTAAAATATAACTATAAACAAACGACTAGCTGGTCTTGACAAAAAACATACCGATTGTGGTCTTGGCTCTCGGCTAGCTGGCCTTGACAGAAGGCTGGTCTCGGCTCTCGGCTAGTCTCGACTATAAAAAAAATCAAAATTATTAATAAAAATCAAAATTATTAATAAAAAATCAAAATTACAACATAAACCAAACACCCCTTGTGGGATGTTGTTTGACAAGATAAACTAAATGCCCTCGGATGGTAAGTGGCGTGAGTTGTGTCTTTGTGTGGGCTAGAGGTCCTGTGTTCGATCATGTGCACCCCCTTTTTATATAAAAATATATATATATATATATATATATATATATATATATATATATATATATATATATATATATATATATATATATATATATATATATATATATATATATATATATATATATATATATATATATATATATAGATATTTTGTTTTTGATTTCTTTCTTTTGAAACTTATTTATAAGAAAAAATAAGTGATTTTTTATGAAAACCTTTTTAACAAAACTTGAGGAATAAGCAGTTGAGACTGCTTATTCAACTCAGTTCAGGATAGACTAAACAAACACTCCCTTAGCAGTTATAAAGCACAAAAAGCAGGCAATAAGCACTTCAATCTTGGAAATAATTACTTACACTGAATGCTACACTTAAAATAAGCTGTAAGGACAGAAATTGTACTAATTCTAAAAGGGAAATAAGCAGACAAGTAGTTTGGAAAATCCTAAGCTAACTAAGGGGAATGAGCATACAAGGGATTAAATAAGCACTAAGGGGAACCAAATAAGCTAATCATGAACTAAACTAACTTAGGTTACCTAAAAGCACTAAAGTAAGCCTAATAAGCGGAAGAAAGAAACTAAAAGCTAAAGAAAAACTAATTTGTGCATTGTGGGTTTCAGACAAGAGACGAAGAGGAGCTTTATGAGCTTTAAATTTAGCACTAAAATAAGTTCAAGATCCTACAACAAGATGAGACAGATCAAATAAGCACTATAGGTAACCTAGAAAATCTAATTAGGAACTAAGTAAACCTATAATGACTTATAAAAATAAGTGTTGAAAAGGTGGACATAGGGCATTGTGGTGTTATGATGAAGAAAAAAAAAAGGTAATATGGCAACTTTGGGATGCAATTTAAGCTAACTAAGGTACTCCTAAGGGCAAACAAAGTAAAAGCATTGAGTTGGGTATATGAATACCTAAGAAAAACAATTATTTGAAGATTTGGTCTTCAATTAAGCTAAAAAAAGGTCGATGAACCGCACAAATTAGCTTAAACAAACACCTTATGTGGATAAAACTTACTTGTGGATAAAAAAATTATTGTGGATAAAAAGACTTACGTGGTCAAGGCTATGGTCTCGACAACAAGTGGTCTTGGTCTCGTTCAGTCTCAACAAACATAAACACATTCAACGAGGACACAAATTAATACATATACATTCAACAAGAGCTATAAACTTTTGGCGGCGACATGTCCCCGCTAAACACATATATATATATATATATATATATATATATATATATATATATATATATATATATATATATATATACACACACACCTTTTGGTCTCATATTTATACGTTCCGTCATGAGCTTTTCTTAGGCTTTTCGTGGGATACTTAACTCAACTTAAAATTTATTAGCGTGGGCTCTCCTCCCAGCAATATTGGCGATTATACGAAACCTTAATAACCCTTAAATAATTGTGTCTTCAATCTTGTCGTTTCTCACTCTTGCAACCATGATTTAATAATAGTTTATTTATTGTTATTCTCTTCGTTAGTGTGTAGTACGATCCGCTTTTGTTTTATTATTTATTAGGGTTTTCTTTATAACATCGCTAGGATTCTATTTGGCATGTAAATCATGTTTTCTTTAATAATCTGCTTGACTATCATTGGATTGATTATGGGTTAGTTCATCATTCTTTATAGCTTATAAACCCTAGTTTATTACTAGGGCTTAATTAACACGTAGCGATTACGTGGTTTGGCTCGGGTTATTTTTTCTTGTTTCGACTGTGTTCTTTTGGTTAGGGTTTGTTTATTGTCGTGTTGATGGAGGGTATGCCTAACGTTGATAAGGATGCCTTAATGGATTGTAGGCAGCGTCAACCTCATGTGGAGTCGGTTCCACATGATATAAATCCTACTGATTCTGCTTGTCAATGGGATATGAATGCCAATGACGTTGTGAAGCCGGTTTCACATGCAAGTATTGATGATTCGGTGTTTTGGGATGCAAGGCCTCTTGGTGTTACAAGTATTTTGAATATGCAACATTCCCATCTACGATTTAAGATTATCGAGGACACCACTAGGAGGGCTAATCGCCTAGTGGTGATGGTATTAGTGTAGCTCCTAAAGTCGGAAGGGTACATGTTTCTCCACCTAAGGAAAAATTAATCGGTGCTACGCCAATTATTCAATCTGTTGGGGTTAATACATTACCTATGTCGTATGTTGGTGTTACAAGTGGTACGAATTCTGCTAATGAATCAACGAAGCACAAATCAAATTTTCGAAGGTTGGAGTGTAGTAAAAAATCTAATGGGGTGGATCTCTCCTTTCCTATGAAAGTTTTTGAGGAGGTAAACTCTAAATTTGAGAATACTCTTTATGGTTACTTCCTTGGTAAACGTATTTCTTTTCCGGTTGTTGATTATTACATTCGTAATACATGGGCCAAGTATGGTATTCAAAAGGTTATGATGAATGTGAAGGGGTTCTTTTTCTTTAAGTTTTCCACTCGTAAAGGTGTTGATGATGTTCTTGAAAACGGACCGTGGATGATTAGGAATGTGCCAATTATTCTTAAACCGTGGACTTTGAATACTAATCTGCTTAAAGAGGATTTGACTAATATTCCAGTATGGGTTAAATTCCTTGATGTGCCCCTTGCTACGTTTTTTGATGATGGTCTCAGTCTCCTAGCTACATTGATTGGTACTCCAAAAATGTTAGATTCTTATACTAGTCAAATGTGCTTGGAATCATGGGGCCGAAGTAGTTTCGCTAGATGCTTGATTGAAGTTAAAGCGGATCGTTCTTAAGGAGAGCATCTTTGTTGAGATACCATTACTTGATGGAGCAGGATCTACTATTGAAAAGATTCGTGGAATATGAATGGAAACCGCCTATGTGTGATACATGTAAATTGTTTGGTCATCTGATTGATTGTCCTAAATGTTCCACTTCCTACTCAAATTTAAACAGATCGTTAATGATGGTTTTCAACCTGGCACTAACAAGAATAAGGGTAGGAATGGTGGTCCAAGTGTTCCAGGTAAGGGAGGTTTTACTAAAGTGGGTCCTAAATTTAGGTATCAACCTAAAGCGCCTCCTCCTGAACCCAAGAAGGTGGATAGTGCGAAGAAGACAGCCACTGATGTGGCAAGTACGAGTGGGACGAAGATTGCTACATCTAACCCTTTTATTGTACTTAATACGGTCGATCTTGAGGAATCTGGCAATCATACTGATGTAGAGGTTTCTAGTAATACAATGGAAGCAAAGAAGGTTGGGTCTATCGAAACAGGTAATGTATCACAAGATCCGCTTGTGAGTGATTCAATGGTAGTTAACGCGGCTGGTCCTACCCCCATTGTTGAGAAAATTGGGGAATTTGAAAGGCTTCTTATTGATGGGAAAGCTACTCTTGTTGATGATAATGGTAAGCCTATTAAAAAGGTTGATTATCAGGCTTATAATAAGGATTTCCCGGCTACTTCGTTTACTAAGAGGGTTAACCCATTCACTAAGGTGGGAGAGATTGTGGATTCTGATAGTGATGATGAGGAGGTTGTGAACACCTTTGATGAGATGAGTAATCTATTTGGTGGTGGTCATGATCGCGAAGATGACTATGATAACTATGGTTATGATAACTATGCATATAAGGTTTACGATCTTCCAGGAAACTTGGATGCCTATTATGACACGTATGGTATCAAGCTCCAAGGCCTTGGTAGGAAGTAATTTTATCTCCATAGGAGCCTAATGTTATATTTTGAGTAGTGGTTTATTTTCTTATATAGAGAATAGGAAGTATCTTGTTATGTAAGCTTTTTGCCTATGTAACGGGCTGAGATATGGGATTCACCCATATCCTTTGTACTTAAACATTTTTTGGGGTAATATATTTACCAGGTCTTTGACCTTTTACCCAAAAAAATATACCTTTAGTCACGACTCACGGTTGTGGTCTCGACTTGGTCTCGGCTCTAAAGCGTGGTCTCACCACGATACTATACCAAAAAAATAAACAAAAATTTAAAATTTAACACAAAAATTAACATTAAAAAATTAACACAAAAAATTAACACAAAATTAGCCAAATTAAAATATTAACGAAAATTGAAATATTAACAAAAATTAGCCAAATTAAAAAATCCACCTGGGTTTTTCTTGGTATTAGTGGTGTGGTGAAGAAAGGAGATGAGGATAGACAGAATCAAAGGTCGAGAGGGATTGAGGATAGAATCAAACATCGAGAGGGGAGAAGGAGATGCATTGTGTACAGTGGTGCGAGTGTGGGTTGCAGTGGTGGAGATGGTGGTGCGGTGAAGTAGTGGTGGTGGTGATGGATGGAGCAGTGGTGATGAATAGAGCGGTGGTGACGATTGAGGTTTTTTATTTTTTATATATATATATATATATATATATATATATATATATATATATATATATATATATATATATATATATATATATATATATATATATATATATATCAAAGTGATGATTTGGGTTAATAAATGGGGTCTATTTTTACTATCTACTTTTGGGCGGGACATGTCCCCATGAAAGTATTCTTTATCTTTAGCGAGACTATTGGCGGGACAAGTCCCCGGTGAAAGTGTTGGCGGGATAAAGTAAATGAGAGGAGGGAAAAATAAAAAATTCGCCAAAACTTTCCCGAGGACATGTCCCCGAGAAAAGGTGTATTTATTTAATTTTCATTTAAAAAAAACTCTTTATTATCATTTTAAATAATTAAATTAATAATAAATCAATTTAAATTTAACCTAAAAATTTTATAAATCTTATTTGAATAATTTAAGAAATTATAAAATTATTTTAATTACTTTTAACTAATTTAAATTATATAAGAAATTATAAAATAATTTAAAAAATTATTAAAAAAAACTCTTTATTATCATTTTAAATAATTAAAATTAATAATAATTCAATTTAAATTTAACCTAAAAATTTTATAAATCTTATTTGAATAATTTAAGAAATTATAAAATTATTTTAATTACTTTTAACTAATTTAAATTATTTAAAAATTATAAAATAATTAAAAAAAAAAAAAAAAAACTCTTTATTATCATTTTAAATAATTAAAAATAATAATAAATCAATATAAATTTAAACTAAAATTCTATAAATCTTATTTGAATAATTTAGAAAATTATAAAATTATTTTAATTACTTTTAACTAATTTAAATTATTTAAGAAATTATAAAATAATTTAAGAAACTTTTAACTAATTTAAACCAAGTATATGTGTTATGGTATACGTATCATGTTAAATGACCGAGTATAGGTGCTTTGGTATACGTAACATATTAAACGACCAAGTATAGGTGTTATGGTATACGTATCATGTTAAACGACCAAGTATAGGTGCTATGGTATACGTATCATGTTAAACGACCGAGTTGAGGTGCTATGGTATACGTAACATGCTAAACGACCAAGTATAGGTGCTATGGTATACTTATCATGTTAAACGACCGAGTCGAGGTGCTATGGTATACGTAACATGTTAAACGACCAAGTATAGGTGCTATGGTATACGTATCATGTTAAACGACCGAGTATAGGTGTTATGGTATACGTATCATGTTAAATGACCATGTATACGTTTTATGGTATACGTAACATGTTAAACGACCAAGTATAGGTGCTATGGTATACGTATCATGTTAAACGACCGAGTCGAGGTGCTATGGTATACGTAACATGTTAAACGACCAAGTATAGGTGCTATGGTATACGTATCGTATTAAACGACCGAGTCGAAGTGCTATGGTATACGTAACATGTTAAACGACTAAGTATAGGTGCTATGGTATACGTATCATGTTAAACGACCAAGTATAGGTGCTATGGTATATGTATCATGTTAAACGACCAAGTATAGGTGTTATGGTATACGTAACATGTTAAACGACCAAGTATATGTGCTATGGTATACGTATCATGTTAAATGACCGAGTATAGGTGCTATGGTATACGTAACATGTTAAACGACCAAGTATAGGTGCTATAGTATACGTATCATGTTAAACGACCAAGTATAGGTGCTATGGTATACGTATCATCTTAAACGACCGAGTCGAGGTGTTATGGTATACGTAACATGTTAAACGACCCAGTTATAGCATTAAACAAAGTATCTTCTTTTACATATTGATATTGTTTGCTACTGGTCTCGACTTCCCTCCACAAATACTGGCGCCAAAACTTTCCACCAAAAAAATGTGCCAAAAATTCCCACAAAAAAATGGCGCCAAAACTTCCCACCAACATGACAAACACATTCTATATTCCTTTTATCTTCACACGAATTTCACAACCTCTTATCCTCAAAATCACTAAACCTCACAACCTCTTATCTTCACACAAATTTCAAAACCTGAGATGGAGCCATTTAATCCTTTTATGTGTTCTTGTGGAGCAGGAAATATAAGATTAAGAACATCACATAGAGAAAATTCATCTGGACGGCAATATTATGCATGTCCTCTGTCGAAGGTGAACAATCATACATTTCTTATTTATGTAAATATACAAATAATTGAAACAGTAATCTCTTATAATTTTCTTATTATGTAATGATTTCGTAAAAGAAGATAATGTGCGGATATTTTATGTGGAAGAGTAAATTGGACGAGTACTTAAGAATAATCTCTTCGGTTCAACATCTCAAGGTTCGGATCTCGCACCAACAGAGTGCTCGAATCTGTAATGCCAAAGATCTTAGGATAAACATGCCGGAATCACAAAACAGTGCTAGAGACAAGAGTAAGGATCTTGGAGGCAAGACTTGAAATGGCAAGGATTCCCGATGACCACGCATGTCCGTCGGATGCATTACTTCATGAAATGTTAGGTGACATAAAAATCTTCATATGTAGTAGTTGTTGTTGTTGTTCTTGTAGTTGTTGTTGTTGTTGTTGTTCTTGTAGTTGTTATTGTCGTTGTTGTTCTTGTAGTTGTTGTTGTTGTTGTTGATGATGTTGTTGTTGTTGGAATAATACGTATGTTTAACTCGATTCGTATGTATCTTTCAAGTATTTTTATAAATCAAAGCACATCTTTGGATTTGTAAAGTCGACCATGTTCTTAGTTAACGGATTATGGTGTCCAAACACCCTTTTCCAATACTAAACACTTGACAAGGAAATACGGTACGGATAATCAATCTTTCGAGTTCTAGTAAAAATGGGTGCAATTTTCAAAAGTGTAGAGAATATACAACAATCAATAGCTCCAAAATAGCTTTTATCCTTTGGATATTCATTTTGAAATTAATACGGAACGTAATACTAATTTAACTTTTCTTTTTATGTGATAAAAAAGTGAAAGTGAAAACTTGAAACTTGAATGTTGAAAGTCAATTGTTGAATATATCTTTTATAAAACAGTTTAGGAATTTACGTAATGAAAAGACTATCCAAGCATCGGGGTTTTTGTTGTGTATTAATAGTTGCAATAAAGTGTATTTTTGTAAATAGTATTTTTTTCCGGGACATGTCCCCGGGAAAGGTTTTGGCGGGAATAAAGGCGGAAACAATTAGCATGCTTTTGACTTTGGTCAAATTTTCGTAAAAGTGAAAGACACTGTTGGAATCACTCCTAAACAGTATTTCAAGTATTTATATTTCATATGTAATAGGTAGCTTTATTACGCCTTTATGTTTGTTTAAGGTCCACTTATGTAGAAGGCCCATGTCGAGGCCCAAGCCCAATAAGGAATAGGGAAGGAGAGGAGTGTTGCCTAGCTCCTTGCCTATATATACATTGTAATAACCTTCATTTGAAGGTTGGTTGTTCAAGTTATTTCTTTCACATGCTCTCTACGCATAACCGTATACTATATTGTGTGTGTGTGTGTTTGATACTTGTTCATCCGCCTTATCTCTTCTATTATAAGCTTGTGTTGTAAAACTTGTGACCTAACAGTGGTATCAATCGCCAAATAGTTGGGTGTACTCGTTTGTTTTTGAAGTTTTGGTTTGGGTCTTACGCGTAAAGATAACATCATCTTTGGTTCGCTTAAAACCGATTTTTACACTTTTTATCCAAGATTCTTGTACTTTCAACGTTATTAGGTGTTAAACTATTGGTTTTGGCAAAAGTTTGGAACTTTACGTGTTTTTCCTTGTTTTAAGCTTGTTTTTGTACGCAAGTGTTATCCTACGCAGAACCGCTTTAAGTGCTTTGGATCATCAAATTTCACACTTTTGTGTTATTTTGGTGTTATTGAAGCTATTTCAACACACAAAAACTGGTTTAGAAACACATTTGATAGAATCAAAGTTACGAGTAGAACTACGCGTTTCAAAACCCTAATTCTACGCATAACTTTATCCTTGGTTTGATCTTCAATTTTCGGTTTATTCCGTGTTTTCTTACTTGGATAAGTCCGAAAATCGTCGACTTTGGATATCTTTTGCACCGTGAAGTGTAAAGATCACTTGGGATAAAACCTAATCTTACGCTAAGCATAAAGCTTACGCAGAGAAAATCTTACGCTTAAGATTCATCTTACGCGTAGACTTAGTCCCACGCATAAGGTAATCCTCGCCTAACTTTCTCGCCTAACTTCATCGTTTACGCGTAACTTTAGTTTTTTTCACCGCCACGCGTAAGCTAAATCCCACGCCGTAACTATTCTTGTTACGCGTAACTTTTGGTGTTTTACGCATAAGTGCTACTTGGTTCTTCTCATTTCTCGCCTAAGGATACTTCATCAACAAAGGTTCATTCGACTACAAAGATCCATTCTTACTACACAAGTTTATAATCATGTCTCAACCACCATACTCTAACTATTTCCCTCACACTTATAATCATCAACAACAACAACAATTAACTCCACAACATCAACAATGGAATCAACAACAAGCCATTTATCAACAACAATTTAATCAAGAACATACTCCACAACTTGGTGCAATTCCACAACCACAAATGGTTCAACCACAACCAAGCATTCAAGTTCAACCCTACACAACCGATTTCAATCAACATCCATCACGGACCACTATGAAGGAACCCACTTGGTTTGCTAAGATGTGTGAAGCTTTAAGCGACCAACAATCAATTCATGAAGTGGATCACTGATAGACCTCCAATGCTCACTCCAGAAACTACGATCAATGGGTGATTAGGTTCTTTAGGTTCGTGATCCAAGAAGCCACATGGAAAGTTCTTAAAGAAGGTTATCTTGGAAGGTCCATTTGAGATGCCTCATCGTCACTATACAGGAGATCCAACCGCTGCTCCACCAAGAGATGAACAAACCAACATTGCTCTTTGTTTGATTTAAATCCTACGTAACTTCTACACTATGAAGTCGATGAACTTGCAATGGAATACATCCTTTTAGGATTACCAAACCCAATTCTTCGTAGTGTTGATGCTCAAAAGATCGCACAAAAATGTGGGATCATATTCGTCTTCTTATGGAAGGATCAGACTCAATCGGGAGGATTTGGAATCCAAAATTTACTTGGCTTATGAACACTTCATGATTGAACACGAGAGACACTAGAATCCTATCATCATCGATTTTGAGATATCATCAATGATTTGGATAAACACAACATCATCATGCCAAGAATTGCGATGAATACTAAGTTCTGAGTAGTCTTGGTCCCGAATGGGAGAAGTATGTCATTTTCTCCGTCAAGCGAAGAACATGCATCATTCTACTTATGGATTGTTGTACGATTACTTGAAGCCTCATGAAAAGGAAGTTGATCGGGAAAGGATTCTCCGTGCTCAAATTGCTAAACAATCACAACCGGACAATCAACAACTTGCCTTGTATGCTCAGCGAATTATCCTCTCAACCAAAGAACTCAACCACCGCTTCCAACACACCTTCACAACAACAACCTCAACCTCAACAAAATCAATTGGTCCCATACAAAGAACAATGCTCAAGCATATGTCGTTGAAGCTCCGAGGAAATCGATCCATTCAAGCATTGCAACAAGGATTTGTGATGATTGCTAATGCTTTTGGCGTTACACCAACAAATCCAACAATCGATTCGTTCCTCATCTAACACACGGACTCAAGTGTTGTGAACAATGGACGTGTTGAAGTTCGTAATCGTGATTATGGTCGTCGGATGAGCGGTGGTCAAGGTTTAATCTTGTGGGTAGGAATAACAACAGAGCTCAAGTGGTGGAGCAGGAAATGCTCGAATCGGTTAAATGGTCTTAGATGCTACAAGCGCAATGAAAAGGACACTGGCTAATGCATGCCCAAAGCCAAGGACTAGGGGCGTGCTTATTTCAAAGAGGCCTTACTACGGCTCTTAAGGATGAAGTGGTGGATCTCTTACGGATAAAGAACGAGCTTTATGGCGTATGCGACTCGGATGATGATATGGAGGACTTGCAAGCTAATGCAATTGTTATGTTGATGGCTAATATGCATGAGCGCACATGAGTGATTCAGCCCAGTGTATGACAACGATGGCTTGTCTCGTGCACCGAACAAACCATCATCATATCTCGAACTAATATCTCCGCCAATATCTCGAACCGCACGGATCGATCGTTCAAAATGAGTCTTCTACATCTTCCTCTCGACGATTTTCAAGTTAACCACAGAAGTTACATTTGACGATCAAGATGACCTCATGGTTTCCTTGATAATCAAATTGACTCGTGGTCGCACTTGAGGATCTTCGAATGATCATGTTGAGACTCACGTTGAACAAGATGATCTGTTGCCTCATCCCGATTTTGCTCGGTTAATTCAAGACCATAAAATCAAAATGGAGGAATGTTATGCATTAAATCGGTCCTTAAAAGTAAAATGCTTTGTTAACAAAGGATTTGAATGTTTACAAATGCAACTCAACTTTTTCAAAACTCAAGAAAACCGTGAAAAAGGTTTTGAAGCCGCTTTGCAAAATCTCATCAAACGAAAAATATTTAGAGACGGATCGTGATCTAGCCGCCTCGAAGAATGCTTTGTTGTCGAAATAGAACAATCGAAACATGAACATAAAAAGCAACTTAACGCCTCACCTTGGAACATCAAAAGCTAAGGTTGAGTTGTTAAATTGTCAAAAACAGTTCTCCGCATACAAAAAGCATTCAACGAATCGGGTAGATGACCTTCTTGCGAAATTCTCGGTTTGCAAAACAAAATTAAAGAGTTTAAAGCGGTTGTTTACAAACATGGTGAATCGAAGAATGACTATTGAAAAGTTTACCTTAAAACCCAATCCAAATGGATATGGAAAAATCTAGCGATTACAAACCTAAGCTTTCACTAAAACATTCAAACCAACTCACTCAAGTTTCCGATGCACAATACAAAATTGATAATCTTGTCATGAGTGTTGTTGAATACCATCGTCAAGAGGAATTAGATGCGAAGGCGAGAGTCGATCCAAATTAAAAACGTTGTTTACAACAAACCTTTTAATTATAAAAAGCGGTCACTTTCACACCAACGGATTCTTCAAACACACCAAGGGTTATCATCAAAACACTCGAGTCTTCTATTGTTAATCCCAAAAGCAGTCTTTGCACAAACTTATGGTCCTTTACCTTCCATTAGCGAAGTAAACTCACAACACGAAAATCGAAAAATTCTTCGATATTTTGACATTTTCATGGTCGACCTCAAAATTTTACAACATGAGATAGAATATCGATCCGAAATAAAAGTTGAACATTTTCAATCGCCTCGCGCGTGAACAAAGAGACATTTTCGAGAAAAATCTTTTACCTAATGTTAAAAACTTGAAAAGTTGTGCAATTGCTGGGAAAAGGATTTTCATAAGGAACTTGGGATAATGAAAACGCCGAGAAAGCGAAACTTCTATTACTAACACAAAACGCATAAAGAAAGCTGTTGAGAAAAGATGTTGATCGACTCTTGGAAGATGTTATCTGTCTTGATATCCATAATGTTGTGCTACTCTATTCGTTGCCATATGCATCGATCATATCTCTGCGATATTGTTGAACTGTTATAAATCATTGAGAACACCGATAAAGTGCTTGGATCGAGTCTTTAAAAGGCGAAAATAAGCGACACACACGAAATTAACAATGCAAAGCGTCGTCTTCATTGGTGTGAAAAGATATTCACAACCATCAACTTAGTTTTCAAAAGAAAATCGCTCAATTGAGTGCAAAATCTTCCGATCCTAAAATTGAGCAACTAGATGATCAAAGCGTGTCTTTGAAAAGTCAAATCTCAAAATATGAACAAGAACTTTCAAAAGTTAAGCAGAATATGGTGTCATATTTGATTTACTCAAAAGACTCGAGATGAAGCATCAAACGAACTTGATCACTATCTTGCTCACACTAGAGAAGTCATGAATTTTCTTTGGTAATCTTAGTTACGAAAATCAAGATCGATTCACACCATCTCTATGTTACGGAAATGTTAGGAAAGTATGAACTACTACCGCCTAATGTGATTAAGAGATTAGCACCAGTACACTCTCGAATCGTGAACCTAGAATTCCCATTGCAAAATCACAAGTTGCTAATGTGTTTCCTCTCTTGAAGCAGAATAGTTGCATCTTTCCAAGCGTCCGCACTTCACGACCTAGGAGCACTCAAGCGAAGAATAGGAAGTTGCGACCTAAGAAAAGATCAATAAGGAATGCTAAAGTAGAAGAACACCCTAGGAATCGAATAAAACTCGAGTTACTTCCACTATAGATGTTGCGTCGGCAAATGTAATAGAAATAGTGATGTAACGAATGCTAAACCGTTAAGTACCTTTGATATTGATCGATGCACCTTGTGATATATGTCAAAAAGTCGAATTCGATTGTCATGACAAATGTGTTGCTAAAGCCATAATCTCTAAATTACGGAATCCTAAGAATCGAATACTTCTAGGCCCACTAATCATTCTAAGTACGTGCTTGGTAAACCACATACATAGATTCTAAGGCAACCATTGCTATCACAGTAGCTCCGCTACACCTCCTAAGAATAGAGTACCACCTAGTGTTTTCACTAAGACTAAAGCAAAGAGTAGTTATAGATGGCGAAATGGATATATAACACACTAGGATTTAAATGGATGCCTAAAATTATAAATGTGTGTATGTCTAACATATTTGCTTGGAACCTCTCACATTTTGGGTTCCACATCTACTTCTATTCCATCTGTGTAAATGCATGTGTAATGCGGTGATCTGAGATCATTCTCTGGATTGTTGATAGCGGATGTTCCCGACACATGACGAGCAATCTCAAAGCTGTTATCAAACTTTATTGCAAAGTTCATTGGCACCGTCGATTCGAACGATCACTCAGCGACCATCATGGGCTACGGAGATTATATTAATGGGAACATTGAAATCGGCAGGGTTTACTATGTGGAAGGCCTCGGTCACAACTCTGTTTCGATGGGTCAATTTTGTGATGGAGATTTGGAGGTTGCTTTCGGGGAGAAAACTTGTTTCATTCGTGATCTACAAGGAAACGATCTTATGTCCGGCTCGCGTAATTCCGGCCTCTACACTATCTCTATGCAAGACATGGTTGCTTCCTCTCCCATCTCGCTTACTTTCAAAGGCAACATCTACAAAATCCCGGCTATGGCACCGTCGTCTCTCACATCTAAACTTTCAAACCATCACCAACCTTGCTCGACACAAACTAGTTGAAGGACTCCCACGATTCCGGTATTCAAAAGATCACCTTTGCTCAAGATGTGAACAAGGGAAAAGCACTCGTGCTCATTTTCCTTCAAAGATGGAACACGACTCTCGGCATGTGCTTCATCTTCTTCACATGGATTTGTGTGGCCCGATGCGTGTGCAAGCGATCAACGCAACGCTACATTTTAGTAATTGTTGATGACTACTCACGATGGACTTGGGTCTATTTTCTTCGTAGCAAAGACCAAGCTCCACAAATGATCATCACCTTTCTCACAAAGATACGTGTTCGACTCCGCAACACCGCCGTAATTATTCGGACGGATAAAGGCCGAATTTGTTAACAAAACCTTCGTGAATTTTATGAGAAAGTGGGAATTGACATCAAACATCTATTGCACGGACACCGAACAAAGCGGAGTTGTTGAAAGACGAAACCGAGCGTTAGTGGAAGCTGCAAGAACAATGTTAATCAATGCTAAACTTCAGATTACTTATGGGCGTGTCGTATCATCTGCATGCTATACTCAAAACCGTTCTATGATCACAAACGCCACAACAAAACACCTTTTGAGCTTGTCCACAACTACAAACCGAACCTCAAACACTTTCATGTATTTGGATCCCTTTGCTATCCGAATAATGATCGTGATGATTTTGGAAAGCTCAAAGCAAAAGGCGATATTGGAGTCTTTATTGGATCTTGTGACAATTCAAAGGTTTCGAACGGAATCGTCGTACTAAGGAGGTAATGGAAACGATTCATGCTCATTTCGATGAACTCACGGAAATGGCTTCGAGTATAACGACTTAGAACCCGGACACAACCGTTTAAATTTCCTCAACCCCATCATCGGTGAAGAAAGCCCTCGCCTAACTCGTCAACAAATGGAAAGGTTATTTGCTCCTACGTGCTCGTGATGATATTGATGAGCGTGCTCACGGTGTATCCATTGTTTCATTGCACAACGATAATATTCCTATACGATACACTGCTACAACAACCATTGTTGAAGATGCACCTACACCAATTGACTCCAACACAACTGTTGAACACACCGCTTCCAACAATGATGAACCGGTGATGATATTTCGAATGTAGTACCCCACCGCATGATTTTGATCCAAATCGTTCTTCAACCCGTTTGCCAATGAGATCGCTGCACGGATGTTGCGGAATCTTCAACAAACCATTTGAATCCTCGAATCGCACAATGTATATCAACATCAACCTCTACACATAGATGGACAAAAGACCATCCTCTAGCTAACATTATTGGCAACCCGAATCAACGATCGTTACGAGACAACGTCTTCACTCGGATGGTGAACATTGCATTTATGCACTCACCGTCTCGCCAATCGAGCCTAAAAACATTAAAGGCGCAATGACAAAAGACAACCGGATTGAATCCAAGCAAGAAGAACTTAACCAATTCAAGCGTCTTGAAGTATGGGAGCGGTTGAAAGACCAACGAGTCTCGTCATTGGTCTCAAATGGATTTGGAAAAACAAATTGGATCTTTGAAGGGGCGTCATCCGAAACAAGTCACGTCTAGTTGCTAAGGGTTATCGTCGGGAAGAAGGATAGACTTTGAAGAATCTTTTGCTCCGGTTGCTCGTCTTGAGGTCGTTCGGATATTTCTCGCGTTCGCGGCTCATATGAACATGACGGTCTATCGGATGGATGTCAAAGCGGCGTTTCTAAATGGACAACTTAAAGAAGCGGTCTATGTCGACCAACCGGATGGATTCGTTGATCACGAGTTCCGAACCATGTCTACAAACCGAACAAAGCTCTTTATGGTCTCAAACAAGCCCCCGGGCATGGTACGATAAGCTATCATCTTTCCTCATTGCCAATAATTTCACCAAAGGCTCGGTTGACCCAACTCTTTTCATACAATATCACGGGCACACATCTTAATTGTTCAAATTTACGTGGATGACATCATTTTGGGTCAACACATAAAAGTTTTCAATCGCTTTTGCAAAACTCATGAAGAAAAATTTTGAAATGTCCATGATGGGTGAACTTACGTTCTTTCTAGGACGCAAGTTCATCAATCACCCGTGGTATTTTCTTGAGTCGGTCAAATATGCCCTTGAATTGTTAAACAAATTTGGAATGAAAACACGTGATACTTATGCCACACCAATGACTCATACCAAGAAGCTAGATCTTTGATTTACATGGGAAATTAGTTGACCCTACCAAATATCAAGTATTATTGGGTCCTCATGTATCTAACGACTAGCGGAGACGATATTGTCTTTGCCGTGTATCTATGCTCCGTTATCGATCGCGACCAAGCTGAAACTCACCTCTCGAGGCTAAAGAATCCTCCGATACATAAAGGGAACCATTAATTTGGGGATCCGTATCCGAAGGATTCGGTTTTGAACTAATAGCTTTTAGACGACGATCACGCAGGATGCTTAGAATCAAGGAAAAGTACTTCAGAGCTCTACAATTTCTCGGTGATAAGCGGTGTCTTGGCAATCTAAGAAGCGAGGATTGTACATTGTCATCAACCGAGCGAGAATATGTAGCCATGTCCGCATGTTGTGCTCAAGTCATTTGGATGAGAACACAACTCAAAGACTATGGTTACGTATTTGATGAATCGATGTCTTTGCGACAATCGAGTGCCATTGCAATCTCGTGCAACTCGATTCAAGACTCGAAATCAAAGCACATCGATCACGCTATCATTTCATCAAGGACCATGTGGAGCAGTGCCGTTGAATTATACTTTGTGGTCTTGAATACCAATTGGCAGATCTGCTCACCAAAGCCTTGCCTCCCGCTAGGTTTAATGAGTTGGTCCACCGAATTGGTATGAGGTGTTTGACTCAAGAGGAACTGGATGACCTCTTAAAACAGTCTTAAAAACCTGTCGAACACCAAAACATCTTTTGTAAATAAACTTTTCAAAAACAAAATACAAAAATATAAAATCCTATAAAACAACAAAAATATTCTCCTAATCTATCTTCCTATCAACATGGAAAGTACATTTCTTCCGTCAACACTTTAATCTTTCAAAATTAAGTATTTTTCCGATCAAGTGTTGAGGGGGAGAAAATAATCCATTAACTGTTTCAAAACATCTGTGTACTTGCATGTTATCACATCTCGGTTGATTCTTTACAAATGGTGGTAAATTTCTGGTTCAAAGACACTCCTCGGACTTTAATTAAAAACCTTTCACTATTTTCTCAAGTCGAGGGGGAGTGTCGTCATGATTCTTTCTCAAAAATCTTTGTTTGGTAACCTAAATGGAAGTTAAAAGGCTTGGTTTGAAAAAGGCAAAGGTGGAGGGACTAAAACTGCCAAAAGTTTAAAGTTAACTTTAATAAAACACCTCTCCACCTAACTCTTTCACTCACATTTATTACTAAACCTAATCTCATCTCGCCTAAGATTCATTCAAGAAATCCGTTGTTACGATCATCAAATTGTAAGTGTTTTAATGATCCAAACATAGTTTTAAGCTAAGGGTTTTAATATCACGCAAATCAACGGCTAAAATGTGTGTTACTGAGTGATTTTGTGATCTACGCATAGCGTATGATCACCTAATCATTGTGTGTGTGTTTTGGTTAAAAGATTGTTTCAAAGCGTGCCTTTAGCATCAATGATGATATCTTTATCCTCAAATCTTACGAAACATAAATTGATTGATTTTGAAACTTAGGGTTTATGCGTGGATTTGGGTTCTTCTAAATGTGAAGTGTTTTTGGTCTAAATATTGCTGGGTTATGTTCATATGATGTTGAATTAATCTTATCCTTGCTTTATAACTACCCAGATACACTGATTAATTCAGATTTTGAAATTAGGGTTTAAGGTTCATAAGTTTGGGTATTTTTGATTCACCATGAGTTAGATGTTATAACTTGGTATATATGCTCATACAACATCTTAGAGCTACGAGAAAAAGTTTGGTGCATAATCCATGGCTAGATTCCATACGCGTAGATCTAGGGTTTAGTCTACGCGATGCAATTCTACATAAGCGTGTAACATATGTTTGTGCCATGTTCTATTGATAAACCGAATGTATGTGTTAATATTGATGATTTGATGGATTTATTTCGAGTTGCTACACTTATAATTCAGAATCAAGGTCATTTGATTATCTACGATAAGGATTACCTTACGCGTAGATTGTTATCGTAAGACTTGTCTTACGGCGTAGCTTCACGGCAGGTTCTACAATGGACCACGCGTATCCGTGAAGGATATGCGTGCGATGACCCTACGCTTAAGGTCAACTCTTACGAGTAGCCTTACGCGTAAGGATAAATATATGCCTCACGCATAAGCTCTACGCATAAGGACTCCATTTCCTCACGCGTAACATTTCTTCTGGCGTAAGATAGGATTCTACGCGTAAGTTTACGCCTAAGCATATATCATTCACGCTCACGCATAACTTTGCCAAAACTACGCTTATCCACGGATTGACCTTCATGATGAATTGTTACGTGTACAAACTTGTAAATAAACTAATCATATCATCACGAATCCAAAATGTCACTAATAAACTTAAATAAATCGATATATTGTGAACAATAAGTGATAACATAAACTTTAAAACTTAAAGTTAACTAACTCACGAAACATTTCACGATATCATTGAACTATTGAACATACAAGTAACTTAGGACTCGTAACAATCATTGACCTTTGTACATTCAATAACTAGACAATAAGACCTTACGTTGACTAACATTATGTCTTCGATATGTTGGTTCTTTTGGCTAATGTTATTTGAGATCACGACATGGTGAACAAATGAATGTGGATGCACCAAGTTCTCTCCATTCTTGATATCTATCCTCATGGCTATCCAATGAAGATAGGAAAGAATAACCTCCGTGTTGACTTTGACACCCTCACTTGCTCGAATCTTCATGTCTCATTGCTATTGATATTACGAGGACTCATCCATATCGAACATGCTTACTAACTCTGAATCGTCACGAGATCTACATCCAGCAGTTACGGAACACTATGGAAAGGGTCAAAGGACAAGCTGCGTGAAGGTGACTCGAATCACAAACAAGTCATCATTACACTGCGGACTTAAGGTCGTTCTCTTAATTCACAAGTCGATCCAACCAAACTATATGCCTCACCTCTTGAAGAGCTCACTCTCCAATTCTTAATCGATATCGGTTATGGCGAGGCTACGGAGTAATCAACAAGCACTCTCTAGTAGAGCTTAAGAGTATTCCTCAACCATGGAGAACACTCTACATGATCATCACCAAGTCATTTACGGTCGTGGCGACAATGCTATGAGCATCCTAAGCTCATAGAAGCGCAAATATTTTGGGCCTTCGTCAGCGGAAACACATCGCTATTGAAGCTCGATTTGGGATGACATGATGTCATTTCTCAACAAACTTGGCTCAAAGATTCCCTACATCGGATATACCAAATTGTTGATCCAAAGAGCACTTGGACTTCATCCCGACATCCCAAGAGGCTCAATGACCCCAACAATCACGACATGTTGTGGAACCTATTCTATCTGTAAGAATCAAGGAAGCGTCTACAAAGAAACAAGGTCTTTGTCTTTGATTTCCTTGGCGAAGATGTCGAAAGCTCAAGCGTACAAGAGATATCCGGAAGCGGTCAAACAAGGCAAAGTTGGTCACCTCGATGAAAAATCTTACGGTACACGTAAGGAGAACCGAAAAGGAAGTCTGTGAAGTATCACAAGTACAGATAGTCAAAGGAATGTTCCTAAGAAGAAACCCATTCCAAAGAGAAACCCACTCCTAAGAAGAAAGTTCCTTCTAGAAGCCACTCCGATCCTTTCACTTGAACCACAAAGACAACTCGGGGATGAGGATTACGAGGATCTTGACACGAGATGAAGAGATCACATTCTCGAAGCGCAAAGGATGAAGATCCTCGATGCCAAAACCTCAAGTCCTCAAACTATTAAAGGAAAGAGAAGACTCTCGCACTTGTACCTCGGGATGAAAGCTACGAAGATGAAGAAGAGCAATTGGATAAATCATACGGAAAAGGTTTCACAATGTCCGACACACTCAAAAGGCACTGAATTTGCTAAAGATCAAATGGGTGGCCCGGAGGCTCAGTGGTCTTGCCACTCTAAACCATCTCCGATGCGGTTAATCAACCCGATAAAGGAGCTGGTGCCACCCTCTTGTGCAACAACAAAATCTGTTGAAGACACTATTGAGTATGATTTTGAAAACTGGGCGAGAAAGAAAAGTCTAAGGATGGCGAGGATGATTACTCAAAGTTTCTTCAGGCAGTCCAACTCATTCAAAGGAGAAAACCTCGAAACTCCTAAGGACATGAAGTCTCCTCATGTCTCCTCATCATCGACTCTTCATCTCATTCATCACCACCACCATCAACAAAGTCAACGGATCATCATCCAAATCGGTGAAGAAACCACCTAAATCTTGGATTTCTCAAGCTCATGAGCGGATTACCAAAGGCATCAAACAAGTCGAAAGAAAGGCGTGCTCAACAAGAAGTGAATTTCTTTCTTGATCACATCTGACATCAGATGACGAGAATGAAAAGATGCAAAAGGAAAGGAAATTTGTTCAGAATTCATGCAACAACACCGTCGGGAGGAGGCCGAGCGAAATGATCAAGGCTACACTAAAAGTACCTTCGGAATCGTTCCTAAAGTCACAAAGGAGTTATTCACTAGACAACTTTATCCAAATCGATGCGGATCGCCAAACAAACTATTCGATCAACGCCTTAACCGTCATTAATCAATCCGACCGATTCGGTCGTGTTCTCGAATAATGAATTGGTAGCCAAGCTTGTGACACAAATGTCGCCACGATCCGCAATGCTCAATCTTGAAGAAGCAAAAGCGTATCAAGCATTGCTAGACTACCAACTTCAAGCTTGTAGATTTGAAGCGGAAAAGCCAAACGTCCCGAGGCGATGAAGATAAGGATAAGGATAAAGACTACGCACCTAAGCGTCGAAGCGGCCGGTGAATCTTCTTGATGCCTCCTCCTCCCCAACGGACCCTACTCAACAAAGGTCTCTACTCGTTCTTCAACCGAAAACCTCGGGACGATTCGAGTTACCACCCCGACTCATAAAGCGGTGACTACTTTGAGTACGGGTGGTGACGATGAAGAGGTCCTCGAGCCCCAACAACAACCCACCTCACCCAAACAAGTGCGAAACCGACTTCATCATCAAAGCCTTCCAAAAGAATAAGCAGACGACTCGGCCGGAGTCGTATCATGGCTAGATGACGATAAAACCGAAGAGTTTGAATGGTTCTCACACTTGTCAATCAAACTCCTACCCGATGAAGGCCAAGGGTGGTAGATGGTTCAACATTGGAGCATGCAAAGCTGTTGCAAGAAAAGTTCCATGTGAAGAAAATGACGAAATCGAATTGAAGCGAATCAAGAATGAAGCCTTTCAACTATGGAAAGACAGACTCGAAAGTGCCCTCGAGGTCGAATATCATCTTGAGAACATCGCTCGAGCTATGTCTAACAACATGGATTGGCTCAATCCGGAAGCAAACATTGACTTCACACAAAGGGACAACCTCCATACTACACCGATTGGACTAAACCTCTACCAACCATTGGCCAAGCAGACGAACCAAGGATTCCTTCCGATATTTCTTCAACAAAGACACGGAATTTCTTCTCCATGGTGGCGATGGTTCGAGAAAATACACTACATCATTGACTCTTCCATTCCCATGACCATTTACTCTAATCGCATAGCTATCGAGGAACGTCAACCCGCTTGTTTTCGACAACGTGCAAGCATATGACCAAGATGCATTGTATGGGATTCATCATTGGCACGAACGCGAAGAATCTACTACCGAAGTCGCTCGGTTCAAAAGTCTCAACATGCGGTGTTTAGCTCGAAGGACATCGTGGCCATCAAACACATTGATCTCAAGTCTAAGTGGGACTACACATTCTTAAAGAATATCATAGTCAAACGACAAGATGAACAGGACTATGGATTCTCCGAAGTCGACTTTGAGAACTTGTCCTCAACGACATCGAAGACATGTATCTTGCCAAAGTGCGTGGTCGAATGAGACAGTTCTCGATGAAGTTCAACGTGAATTTATCAAGTCGGTTCTCATCTTCATTAGGCGCATTGTGATCAAAGAACGTGTCGAAGATATCCGGATGGTCGTTGAATCATATCGAAACGTGTAAACTTCACTCCACCACGCTTGACCTTCCGACATCAACGGCTCAAACAACTTACGCTCATCAAGAAACCTTTCGGCATTGTTTACCGCAGTGAACTTCGCAGAACTGTTTAATGGCGTGTAGTGAGCTCCACAAATCGGGATCATACCTTGAAGATGGTTAGGGATGGATTGGCATCTGATTGAAGGATATCGCAATAAAATTGGGAATCCTAAGCGTTGGAATTCTCGTGAAAGGAGGGATGTGAGGCGTATCATCACCTTGATTGATGAGCGGTTGTTCGAAGGATCGATTCGAATCGGAGAGCTATGTTGGTGGTCGACTCGGGAGAAACATCATCGGCTTTCAACGCCGGTGCGCACTCACTGGGAATATCACCGCACTTCGGTACCCTTAATTGGTTTCCTTCATATAATTTTGGATGTATGATTATATATGTGAATGGCTTGTGCACACAATAAATGTACAACCCGTAATTGTCAAGAAAGGACCACGTAGTGCGCCTCGGTGCCACAATCCTTATAAAAGGAGCGAAAGCTTCTTATTTTGAGTAAAACCTATCAAACCTTTCACTTTTCAAGGTTTTGCTCAAAAGACAAGTACTTCCCATATGATTTCAAAACCTCAACCGTTTATATCACTAGTTGAGGGGGTATTTGATGAAAACTTTGTTCACAAATTGTTCACAATGGTCACTCTTCCCGCAACACTCAAAATGGTCATATTTATTCTCGAAATGTTTCAAAAATAACATCTTATATGCCATTTTGAGGGGAGAAAATTGTGTGATAAGAAATATGTTGTCTTTGAATGCAAATGAATCCGTGTACATCGGACTTAACCAACGAATTGACGGTACTAAACTGTTTGTAACTCGAAAAGACTTGTCCCGACGGTAATAATTTCAAGCTAGTTCGCTAGTGATGTAAGCGTGTCTCAAAGGACTTGTCTTAGTAGAAGGTACCATTCGAGAAGCTCTTGATAGACATGAACTCGACGGTATGACAACCTTTCGAGGTTTGTCTACACCTTCAAGGTAGTTATTAGAGCTAGTTGTCACCTAAAAGCGACAATGTAACTCTTTAACTATTCAACGAACCGTGTCTCGCGGAGATTGTCTATCTTTAGTGGATCAATTCATAAAAGTGCGCTCTTTCCTCATTGTGCATTTAACCATAAAACTATTAAGCACATGTGGGGGGTATTTATGCAAAAACTTATCTCTCACCGTGGTTCAAACATGTTTTTCATTTACAAACCCTTTGAGAGATATTGTTTACTACGATGGTTATAATGGCAAACATAGGTTAGTCATGGAGTTATAAGGTGACTAAGGTTAGGAATAACTGTCCTATGATCCGCCAGAGTCGGAGGATCTACCCAAGGACACTACCATTAGTTAGTGTTAGAAGTCCTTAGGAATGATTGTAAAAGGAGAAAATGAGAATCGGAGAAAGAAGGAGTTGAAGAATCAAAAGAAATGTAAAGTAAAGGGTGAAAAGAAATAGCCCTCAGTTATTCAACTTAGAAGCGGATACAGGGTTCAATTCATATACTCTTGGTTGTCACTTAGTGACACCGGTATTGAAGATTAAAAGTCGTCATGGACCCGATGACGCATGCACTAAACCTTCTTAGCCACTCAAGTTTCTCTCAGCGTAAGCTTGATTCATTCTCACAGGAACCCTACATAAACTCACCGGCTTTCTCTTAGAGATCGTGGTATTGAAAAAGGAGACCCTCTCCCTAGTCTCCGTCGGGAAAACCAAAACGCACTGTTGAGTCTAGAGCCACGAGATTCATCAAAAGATCTCTTAGGAACACTTGACATTTAATCACTTGTTGATCAACAAATAAGATCTTGATGATTTGATGGTTCATATCGAGTCCTTCACGAGATCTTAGCAATCTGTCGAGAACATTTATGAGAGGTTCACACTGTGATCCTCGGTGATTGAATGGAAACTCCGCCAGGTCAACATCAAACGACCACGACAGCAGTCGCTTCGGTAACTCCCGTGGATTACGCGGAGTGTGTCTCATACGGTCTCTGATCGTGAGGTGATGCTTCTGTACCTCTCGACTCATCGAACTGTAGATGTACTTGGTACATCGTGTTATCTCACTTGTGGGACTCAGTTCGAGAGCGGCCTTTGTGAGAATTAGAGTTGTGTTTTCACACACTATGTTAACACTCTCGAAGTTCTAACTTGTAAGTGCTGGAAACCGCTTATTACTAACCGTTTGAAATGTTTTCTTCTTATGGAAGCTCGGAGCGGGATGATCGTCTTGATTCTTCTCATGCTCACGCCAACATCATCACTAATGGAAGTTCTACTCAAAAGCAACACAATCGTCGAATGATTCTTAGTCAAACCAAAGAATCTACAAAGTTTAAGACTTAAAGAACTTCATCAAGTATTGATTTTCACCGTCAAAGAGCATGTGAGCATGTTGAAGAATGACATAGAGACTTTGAGCAAACAAGCGCACTGAAGCGCATCGATGCGAACAACAACATACTATCACTTTCATCACTAAGAACAATGATCAAAGAACAAAGTCAATGATGACGTCAAAGCATAAGCGCTTTCAAAGATAACGATCTCTACACCGGGAGATTGTTCGAATCAAGACAATTCCTCTCACAAGAAAGAAGAATGTCGAAGGCGTCACCGCTACTATTACATCAACGCCTTCACCGTTTACATTCATATATACTTGTGGGGAGATTGTTGGAATCACTCCTAAACAAGATTTCAAGTATTTATATTTCATATGTAATAGGTAGCTTTATTACGGCCTTTATGTTTGTTTAAGGTCCGAACATGTGAAGGCCCATGGTGAGGCCCAAGCCCAATAAGGAATAGGGAAGGAGAGGAGTGTTGCCTAGCTCCTTGCCTATATATACATTGTAATAACCTTCATTTGAAGGTTGGTTGTTCAAGTTATTTCTTTCACATGCTCTCTACGCATAACCGTATACTATATTGTGTGTGTGTGTGTTTGATACTTGTTCATCCGCCTTATCTCTTCTCTTATAAGCTTGTGTTGTAAAACTTGTGACCTAACAGACACTTTCGGCGGGTATAAGTCCCCGGCGAAAGGTGTCGTTGACTTTTGACTAGACGGTCAAATTGTGTTAAAAATTCAACAGACTTTCGCCGGGGACAGTGTTCGTTGAATTTTCTTTAACTGGTCAGCGTATTCATGTGTCACGTCAGGTTTTATTTTGTCGTTTAGTGACTTTCGCCGGGGACACATTGTACCCGGCGAAAGTCTTCTCGCCCGTCCATCCGATTGTTGTAGTGCATGTCGATCCTCTGACCTTCTAGGGGTGCAAACGAGTCAAGCTTTTATCAAGCAACTCGAGCTCGAGTTCAAGCTAGAATCGATCGAGTCAAGCTTTTATCAAGCTCAAGCACAAGCTCAAGCCTAATAAATTGGCTCGAAACATATAAATTAGTCAAGCTCGAGTTTTTAATAGCTCGGCTCGAGCAGTTATCAAGCTTTTTGAGCCTTAGTATAGATATATTTCCATATTTTTAAATATGTAAATAAGGGCTGGTTTGAGTATTAATCTAATTATAAGGACTAACTCCATTAAATATGAAATATTATATTCTAGACTACACTTTAAACCTTAATATTGGCCTTGATTATCAGAACTTTGTTGTTGGTTTTATTACTTTTAAAAGTATCTAATTTGGTTGTTAAGTATTTCTTTTCCAATTTGTGATTCGAGATCATGTACAAGTTCTATATGAGGACTATATATTTTTTTGTGGCAACTGCAATTTGCAATTCATTTTGACACGGAATGGTGTATCTGTTATTTTGTTCGAGCTAGTTCAGCTGCAAATACCAGTTGGCACAGATTAGAACTTTTCATATATATAATTTTCATCTTTTTATATATACAATTTTCAGCTTTTCAAGCTAAGCTTGAGCTTTGCTCGAATCCAAATCGAGCCGAGCTCAAGCTTGTATGGTTAAAGCTTGACGAGCAATCGAGCTGAGCTCGAGCCAACCTTTTATTTTTCGAGCCGAGCTCGAGCCTTGTTGAGTTCGGGGCTTGGCTCGGCTCGATTACACCCCTATTTATACCACCTCGTCAAACTCCAGTCGTCATCGTATCTCTAATCTTAAAAAAATGACACAATTTTTCGACCATAACTCCCAAACCGTAAGGAGTTAACTAACGCCATAAGTGCTATTGACTTTGTATTGAAATTTCAAATAAAGCAATTCCGGAATTGCTGCAATAGTCGCCGCCACACGCCGTTACAAGCCGCTAGATTTGTAAAATACAATTGCCTCATTGTTTTTGCTTATTAGTCTCAAACCACTTAGAGCTAGATGACACCGTCAACAGACGTAGATTTGTAATTAAACTCCGAAGAAAAGCGTGTCGGAATAGCCACCTCCACCAGTCGGATGCTCCAACATGCGCCGATATAAGTCAGACAATCGTCGAAAAAAAATAATCTTTTCATATTACGTTTATCCGCTGCGACTAGGTATATATCCAAATCCTTTTCTTTTTAATCAAAATAACAATTTTTAATTAGTTTTATTTTTATGTTTAGCATTTAAATAAATAATTAAGCTCTTTCCTCCAATTCAAGCCCGTTTGTGGGTCTAAGCTAACAATTTCGGGTTTGACTATGAATAATTTTAACATTTTTGTGGTCCGCAATCATTTTGGAATGTGTGGTACGTGGAATTAATAGCCTGGCGTGGCCGGTGTCATAATACAACGCACACAATAATACAAAGAAGAATGATTGTGAAGAGAGTTCCAGTAGTATTCGTGACAAGAGGGTTATTTGTCTTTTACGATATATGGCTAAGATCGAACGGATTTGCAATGGGAAAGATATTTATATATGTTGAAGACTAGCAAAATGTTAGTGACTAAAAATCATCACGCAACATTGGACCCAAAAAATTGCAGAGTACACAAACAAAACGCAAATCAGCTACCAAATCCAGAAAACATTAAAACTTGCACAACACCTTGACAATCAGACCTATTACCTAAAACGCCTCTTGATCGTCTCATCAGGGGTCTAGGAATATCTGAATCCAAAAATATCATGCATGTAAGTGGTCTACCCATAGTCATCATTGGAAACCTCATCGGCAACATTATGAGCCTCTAATGACGTCCATGCAACAAACACAGAGTTCGGCTCAACGGCATTATAATCGATAAAGAAAAAACCTCAATATGTTTAAAATGTGTACTTAAATTATTTTCATCCTTAGAAAACTCCTTTGGAATGCCATTTGGAAGTGAACCATCGTAAACTTTTCACATACTAAATAGCCAAAGTTGTTTAGCAGCAAAGAGCATTTTTGAAAAAATCAAAACGTTCATCAATGTAATTTCTTGAATCATTTCAACATACATATATAGATATACTTTGTTACAGCAATTAATTCTGCTGTCATTTAGAACATTAAATTGTATATTTTATTGATTTTTAATAGAGGTATTGAAATACTATGCTTTTCTTAGCTAGCCCCAATAAGGCCAATCGCCTAGTTGATCTTGTATATAGTCGATCGATTTGTATCGATCCTTGTTGTTGTGGACAAATCGATCGCCAACCAAATAGATCGTGTCTACGATCGAGTTTAAAGGTTATTTCAAAAACATTACCGTTTTTTGTGCAACGGTTAACAAAAAAAAAAATTAACCTTTATAAATATACAATACAAACACACTTCAATCCACAAATCTATTTCACACAATTCAAACTCAAAATCTTCTCAACACAAGATTTAATATGAACTGCCGTCCCCCATTCCGTTGAAGATATGCAAGTGTACGTTCAAAATCAATGCAATAACGACGATGAGGTTCAAAAACGCTATTATAAGCGTCATCGAATTGTTTAACCGCGAAGGCGGAGAAGGAACAAATGAGAAAACTACAAGAGTTCTGAACGACATTACTCCCGAACGAAAAGTTGTGATCGACAAATTTTGAAAGATAAAGCAAAGAAAGATCGCGAGGTTCTTGACAAGTTGTGGCGGTGTGTTCGGAAGATAACGAACAACATCAAGACCAAAATCAATTGGGTATCGGAGAACAAAACGATGGTGTAGGTGCATCAACTTCGACTACCAACTTCGAGCTACAGGGGAACCTCTGCTGAGCGAGGAAGATTTGGCTCGCTTGAGGATTCTTGGGCTCGCATCCTCGTATGACTCTGTATGCGGGGCGTTCGATTAGATTTATGATTTATGTTTTCAGTATCGTTTTTATATTTAATATATTATTACTTTTATTTCGTATCGTTTTATTTACGTAACGTTTAATTATTAATAAAATTTTATTTTGTGTTAAAAGTTTTTTTTTTTTTTTTTAAATAAAAATAAAAAAAATGAAACCGTCGCCTTCTTTGGACACCTAATCGACTGAAGGTCGCTAGAGATAAAAAGCTAACGTGACAGGGAAAATGAGGGGGATTGAATCCCTAGTGGAGGCAGCCTTATGATATCAATTTGAGAACAACAAATAAGGGTTGCCAACTTGCCATCTATAATATCTCTCCCATATCTTCAACAGCTTTGATGGTTGGGAAGCGATTATAAATATGAGGACAACAATGTGTTCTGTATCAAATCTTTTCATATAATAAAATAAAACCTCAAGCGGAGAATTTTGCATTTAAAAAGAAACTCAATCTTCCTTATTAAGTAGTATTTTATTTATTTATTATTATTTTTATTTTAAAATATTTACTAAGAATTGTCAAATATTTCAGATTTGACAATAGTTAAAAACACGTTCTTATATATAGTCAATAAAAGAAAAGAAAAAAAAAAGCATAAAAGTTTAAGTGTCAAAAGTATAAAGAAAAAAATTTAGTAAAAAGCTGGAGTGATTTTAAAAATATGTGTGCCTAATATAAAGAAATAAAAAAATCACCCGCACATATATACACCTTCCAACTTATGTGTAAATTTAAGATTAAAAGACTGCTTCTCACCTATTGCCCTACATCGACACACGGGAAAAAAAACCTACCTCTAATTAATTTAATTAAATTAAATATAAGGTTTATATATCAATAATTTACAAATCTATATAAAATAAATAAATCAGTAATTGATTCTTAAAAAAACACAATATATAAAAATCCGCGCGTACGCATAGAGGTGCATGGGAAAACCGGTTTTTAAAAAAAACGGTCAATTAAACTGAAACCTGTTTATTTAAAAACAGGTTTTTCAAAACCGAAATCGGTTTTCAAAAACCGAACCGGTTTTACCTGTTTTAGCTTTTTTCCATCGACCGGTTTTTACGGTTCAGAACGGTTTTAAAAACCGTTTTATACAATTTTTTTTTTTTTTCTTTAAACACAAAGTCAAAATAGCCATGGACCTTCTTGACCATCAACCCTGTACATGCAAGGTAAGTGTCTTTCCCACTAGCCTCTTTCCTATTTTATAATACCCCACTAGCCTTTGTCTTTGCTCTCCCCACCAATGTGGGATTCCATCAAATGTAAATGTATTATATATTTTTGTAGTTCACAAATGTATTGTATATTTGTAGATGTATTTATATATTTGTAGTTGCTCTCTCCAGTAGCCTCGTTTCGTGTAGATGTATTATATATTTGTAGTTCATAAATGTAGATGTATTATATATTTTTGGTTCTATAATTGTATTTTTTAAATAAAAGTTATGATTGTATTCGAAATGTATTAATATTTATATAGTTTTAGTTGTATAATTGTATTGTTTAAATAAAAATTTTGATTGTATTCGAAATGTATTGTATTTATATATTTTTAGTTGTATAATTGCATTGTTTAAATAAAAGTTATGATTGTATTCGAAATGTATTAGCATTTATATAGTTTTAGTTGTATAATTGTATTGTTTAAAAAAAAGTTATGATTGTATTCGAAACGTATTAGTATTAAATGTTTATATTTAACATGTTTATTAAATGTATGTTCGAAGATTTTAGTAAAATTCCGAAAAAAAAACCGATAAAAAAACGGATCCGAACATTTAAAACCGAAAAAACCCGAACCGGTAAAAAACCGATTCCGAACATTTAAAACCGAAAGAAACCGATTCCGAACATTTAAAACCGAAACAAGCCGATTCTGGAAAAACCGAAAAAACCAAAACCGGTTTTTAGAAAAACCGATTTTTTGAAAACTGGTTTTTCAAAAACCTAAAACCGGTAAAAACCGGTTTAGTTGCACCTCAACGTACGCGAGTATTACAACTAATTAATATAATGACATATTTATACCGTGTATTGTTAACGTATGTTCATGTGAGCCCGAAAGCATCGTAGCCCATTAGTAAACATCACTTATAAATAAAGCCTAAAAAAGCCCAAATGCAGATCAACATTATCCCAATAATAAGGAACGAGACTTGCAAGTAAGAAACGCTTACAGGTCCTTTTTTAAGTCGATTGTATTGTATATTAAATTTCAAATCTGCAAACAGGGAAAAGTAGCTAACTTGAAGTTACAAAACAAGCCATTATTAGACAATCTAGCAATAATTTCAAATATAAGACTAACTTATTAAACCTGCTATTCTTCACCCACAAAAAAAGTACGATGTTGAATTTTTATAAAGATCTCATTCACCAAAGAAAATTTTGAAGAAAAATACATTCTCGTTCCTTGCACTCCAAATTACCCATAGGGACACAACTTTAAATCATGAGAGTTGAAAGGGTCATTAGGGTTTCGAGGTCACTAAAGTTTCAAATGGGAGCCGAAAAAGACAACTATTTGCGACCGTTATTATCTCTCACATGTCACACTCTGATATACCAAGGCGTGAGTGTGGCGGCATGCAACAAGTAAAGAAGATTCCACTCTTCGTACGAGCCAAAGGTAGAGAACACGTAACTTACTATCTTGAAGCGATACGATGAACCTCAACAATTTGGCGAAAACTTGTTATGATGTGGTAGTTTACACGACTACTTAGATCATATGGAGATACCGGAGTCGGGTTTGTTTCGACTCAAAACCACCTTGCAAAGACACTCTTGGAGATGATGTTAAAATCTTGTCACATTGTTAGATCTCTTATCATCATTTACAAATTTTTTGTAACTTTTTCTAGCTCCTTGATAGCTTAATACAATATTGCTGTTCTAAAAAAAACAAAAATCTTCACACATTCGTCTTGTAAATCCATTCTATCAGATCCTTAATCGTCTTGATTAGGGTTTTACTTAGGTCGGTTAACATTCGATTTATAGTTTTATCTAAACCTTATTTATTTAATAATGTTTCATGATTTGCATCGGAATAGCTGCAAGTAATTAATCATTGGCTCTAACTCTAATTGTGGGTTAGGGCTTATATTTGGTTCTACGTCCAAAGTTTTGTTGTTGGTCATTGCTAGGGTTTGTTTGTTTTTTATCAATGTTTTATATTAGACTAAAATACACCGTTGGTCTCTAAACTTGTCTCGGAGGATCGCGATGGGATGAACCTCGCCTTTTTCATCGCCACGGGTCCAAACAGTAGCCATTAAATGCCAGATTCGTCCCTTGACCACTAACACCTATGTCAACGGCTCTTTTCTGTTAGTTACAGGAGGGTAATATAGTCCAATCACATTTATAACTCAACATAGTTAATTCTAACCCAAGAACTATTCCACCAAAACAAAAAGGGATATTGTTTGAACAAATAATATCGGTGTTCGTGAGTCCTCACCACTTAAGTATGACTTCATAAAAGTCAATGGTAAAGAAAGTAATAGCTCACGAAATTTACCGGGATTAACAAACAAATTTATACATTATCAACTACTTAGCTAGTTGACTTATAATGATCAACTATATACAATGTTTGATGAAAGCTGGAACATAAGCGATACCACGGAGTCATTGTCCGATACATGTTAATTTACTAATTAGTTACAAAATATAAAAGATGAATTTGGGCCCAACTTCAAAGCGTTCAACCGATGAACCTTCAAATGATCTACACGGTGTGATTGATATCCGTAAGCTGTTGAATAGACAAAAGCGTTAGGCCTAACTTGATGATCTTCTTTGCAACCTTGTGCGCAAAAACAAGTATACAAATTACAAACATATAAGTTATGAGCTGTAGTGTTACGAGGTTAATGGAATTTAACACATGACATGGTATTCATCATCGAAACATCACCTAGGGTCGCCTTTGGGCGAAGAGTGCTAGGACGCAGCTTTGTAATCTTTTCTTTGCTCTAAAAGGGTGTCTTAACACCGCTTGAAACATCTGCAGTGACAACACCAACCCTTTCAGCCTTCCCTCCAAGTCAAACCAGTGCAAGTTCTCAACATCAAACCCCGCAAACTCAACCATTTTGGCCTTCCCTTCCCATCTAAACCTCGCTAAATTCTTGAACAACTCTCTCCCTTTTTACGGGCAAAACCTCCTCTTCATCAACCATCTTTCCTTTTCCCTTTCCTTTAATTTTGTCCCTTTGTTTAGCTACAACCCTTCTTCATCCTTGATTACTACCCCACCTTTCACTCTTGGTGTCTGGTTCCACTCCCGCATTTTTTTCTTAGCTATCCCCGCCATTGACTTATAGTCCTAAAAGGTGTTTGACTAAGCATCCTAAAGTTAGCATCTTGCTCTACCCAACCCACAACTTCAAAAGCGATGTTTTTAAGTAAAATTGTGCTAACTTTTGGGGCTTGTGGGCTATGAAGATATCAAGCTGCTTCATTTGTTTGACCATTCCAAACAAAGTATGAACATCAACATCGGTATGAATCAAATTCAAACCATTTTCTAGGGATTGTTTAGTATCACGGAAAAACAACGCCCATTTTGTTCATTAATCTCGATAACACATTATCAAGGCTTGAACTAAATATATCCCTATCTTTGGTAAAGGCACACTGATTAATTAATGAACCTCGTTCATACCGAGTGGGCTATAATCAAAAACCCATTATAGTGGATTACGAGCAGGACCTCACCTTCTTCTTCTTCCTTGACATCCTTAAACGTGGAGACGAATATGCTTACATCCTTCATTCTTTGTTTTTGGTTTTTAAGAATGGGTTTGACTAGATGTGTGTTTCAATACGTGAGTGTGGATGTATGTTAGGTTTCGTTTGATTGGGTTTTGTTAAATGGGTGGGTTATTATGATAGTGTTTATGGTTTCGGATCTTGTTAGTTGGGTTCTTTTGGTTATTCCAACCACATTAATTGTGTATATGCGTATCAAGGAAGGCAAAGGCCAAGTTGCGGTACGTGTTTAAAATGTCACAATTGGTCCTCAATTTGGCGATCGACCATTTTTGCACTTAAAATTCCAGCGTATTTTTGTCACACAAACTTGACTTTTCTCTGTTTACTAACTTCACAATTAGTCCACGAATTTGGAACGTCCGGTTGTTTTGGTATTTATTGGTTAATACACTATATCATTTGCATACCAACAATCACAAGAAACAACCTCCCAATGGTGACTTCCCACTACTTGAAGAACTCGCCAAATCTTTGAACTCCGACTACATGTTTGACTCGATTTCTCTTTTATCGAGCGAAAGCGATAAGGACATCAAAATTGCTAAAGGACTCCAAAACACTTTGACCGACTTGATTCGGGTATGAAGGAAACCCGGTTTACATCTACGAGATCGAAGGCTTTCGAGCTACGGTGATGAACTACAAGGTTATCAAGGATCTTCGCATGAGCAAAAGGCTAATGTCTTGAAGGCATAGGAGATAAGGAGGATGATCGTCGGACACACTCGCGGTGTGTGGCAGGAACAACTTCCTTGATCATCTTAGGAAGTGTTGAGAAGGAAATGCTATGGTTATGTTTTCCCTTTTTTTGGAAAATATGTCTTTGAATATTTATGTTCTAGTGTTTTAATATGAAGTTAATGAATCTATATGTTATGTTATAGTGTTTTAATTGTTAATTATGTTGTTAATTGTTGTATTCGCTCAAGAGAGTTGTTATATGGTTTTGATTGTATTGGGTGTTGGTGGAACTATGGTCCTTGGTCAAACAGTTTAGAGTGTAGGGGACCGGGGTTTTAGTCCCCTATCACATCTTGCATTAACTTATAGCAAGCACTTTATTCTCACATTTTACCACAAATTTGAATTCAAATACATAAACCCAACCCTTTCGGAGAAATTGAGTCAAAATGGGTAAATTTAGAGCTCAGAAATGATTAAATGCTCCAATTGTCAAACTGTTAGACATAATAAGTCTAGTGTCACAAGGATCGGTACCAAAACCAACAAAGGAAAGTAAGGTTCGAGGTAGAAAAAGGCATTGTGATGGCAGAAGGCAACAGGTATTCATTTAATTGTCATTTGTATAACGATTGTTCTAGTGTGTTTACATTCTAGTTGATGTGCAAATGTATTACTTTTGAAGTGGATGGATGAAGAGGATATAAGGAAGACTATGGAACAAGAGTTTTATGATGCTCTTTACAAGCAAGAAGAAGAACACACAAATTTGGAGGAAAATGAAGAGCAATCCAGGTTGGATGAAGAAGCATTCCAGCAGTTTTTGGAAGAGGAGAGAATGTACAAAAGAATTGAAGAGGAATGGGAGAGGAAAAATTGGCTTGAAGATGCAGAGTATGAGGCAGCTTACTATGGAGTGTTTGTGGAAGAGTTATATCCAAGACATCCATATGTTTGGATAAAATTCACGCCCGAAAGTCACAAATTCAATGATTTTCTAAGGTTGTAGGCTTCTACTCTTCTAGCCATTTTGTAATATCGACAATATTATGTTTGATCATGTTTTTGTTTTTTGTTGACTTTATAAGTGACTAGCTTGTAAGAATTTATGTTGTCTTTACTCCTTATCTACTTGTTCAACAACCACAACTCCCATCTACTTATATAATACATCTTAAGTCAACAATTGTTTATTATACCACCATATTATCACCATGGATGTAGAAAATGGTTGTCAAATGGTATGCATTATTTGTTGGCTTCAAAGGGAAAGCAATTTGGATTGACCTTTTTGCAAAGCGTCCACCTTATAGAGCTTTCATGTGGTATGTTTGTCCGGTGTGCCTTGAGATAAGGGAAACACATCTTATCTTGGTAGAGATGGTGTTACAAGGAAAACACAACCACGGAGATAGTGGTGGATATGTGATGGGTCTACATATTTCGCACCTACTAGTGTTGGTGCATCCTTGGCGGTGATGAAGAACAAAGTGAACCACCTACAAGCTGAAATAGCAAGTTGAGGCGCCAAGCCAAACACCACGTGAAGCACCTGCAATCGAAAGAGCAAATAGAGAACGCCGAGACAAACACCAGTTGAACCAGCGCAGCAATCGAGACAAATGGATCACCTACTAGTCATTTATCGCGGTGAATTCCTAGCAAGAAATGTTATGTTGTCTTTCGGTCTAAATGTAGCTTTAAGCGATATGTGTGTGCTTCTTTTGTTATAATAATTGAATTTTGGTTACAATTTGAATCATTGACTTTATAAGTCAAACAACCGAGATTTTAAAACTAACAATTCGGTTTGGTATCCTCTAATAATTTGGTTTATGTTGACCTTATAAGTCAAAATGGGTTTTCCCAAGCACCCACCTAAACCGGATATGCAAGTGCAAACTACAAAATGAAAACAACATTTCCAAAATATACCTACGCCACCACCTAATTACACCATATGAAGCAAAACATACATGTTAACAAGTATCGTTTCATTAACCATCATCACCAAAACTATACATCTTCATTACATCAACAACTAAAATAACAGGTGAACTTCTTGATGGGAGGCTTGTTATTCATGGGGGGAGACTTGAGGTCCTTAGGGGGAGGCACATACCACTCATTCCTATTTGTGCCGGAGTATCCCACAACCACTACAAGACCAAGTACAACTTTGGGAGCGAAAGCCTTGGAAGCTTGGGAAGTGGAACCTTTCGAATTAGTGGTCTTAGAAGACATGTTCCCACACTCATCATCAGATGTGTCGGAAATAATGATGACATCAACTTCATTTCCCTTCACGTTAGTATCTGGAAAGATAGACAAAACATAAATAATCAGAGTTGACCCATTACAACTTTCTTAGCTTGTAAACACTCACTCTAAAGTCTAACCTTTCTGAGACTCCTTATTCCCATATTTTTCCCACAAGTCTTCAAGTATCACATCAGCAATGTCATCTCCTATATCCCACTTGTTCCCATAAGTAGCCATGGCATAGTCAACCATATCGTCAAATACCTTTAGCTTGCTATAATCCCTCTTTTTGACAGATTCTGACACCGCTCGGATTTCTGTCAAATAAATAGGAGTTATTTATGATCCTCCCTTAAAATGGCAATAACACAAATACAAAAAAAACCCGACTAACCTTTCATCACTTGAGCTTCTTTCGCAAATCTGCATAAATCATCAGACATTTCATCTTCTTTTAACCAAGTATCCCCATATTTTGCCTTCACATATTTTACCATCTCATCAGTTACATCTGTACAAGTAAGCTCCTTGTCTGCCATTGTTAAAGTGTGTGTGAGGGTTGTGTGAAGAAGGCGGGAAACGATCAAGATGGTATATGGTAAATCGTTTGTTAGAATTAACTAGGTTGAGTTATAAATGTGATTGGACTATATTACCCTCCTGTAACTAACAGAAAAGAGCCGTTGACATAGGTGTTAGTGGTCAAGGGATGAATCTGGCATTTAATGGCTACTGTTTGGACCCGTGGCGATGAAAAGGGCGAGGTTCGTCCCATCGCGATCCTCCGAGACAAGTTTAGGGACCAACGGTGTATTTTAGTCTTTATATTATTTACTTATGGTTTTTTCTAGTTGTCGTGAGGTGTATGATTAATTAGGTTCATGTGGTTGCATGGTATAAGCATGAAAAGTGATTTTTTGGACTCATGAAGGAGGGACAACAATAAAAAAAAGAAAAGAAAAGTGCTACCGTTGATTCGAAAGCCATGCCCCTAAAGGCTAATGTTGCGAATGAGGAGGACATGAGTTCTCTATTTGTAAAGATTCGTAATATTGAACGTCAAATGCTTGAAGGTAAACTCGTGTTATTGTGAGATGATATGAACTTTTAAACCTAGGATGAGTGTCTTTGATTCTTGTATAAAGTCGCAAGAACATGTACATGTTGTTACACGATAGGTGGTTGAACCGGTTATTCAACCTACACCCATATCTTTTGTTAGCTTGGTCCATAATGAGTCGTGGACGCGTGAGGTTAATTTCAGATCGTTAGACAGGGGTAAACTGACCAATGAATTGGCTGAGTTCATATTCCTTGATCCTCGATTTTGGAAGTTCATACGAGATTTGAATATACCCTATATGGGTATTTCGTGCAAGAGAGTTGCTTTTCCGATGGACTATTTTTACTATTTTTCTTCTTTACAAACACTTAATTGCTCTAGTGGTTGAGTTGTTTGTAGTTTATCCATAAATCCCTAGTTCGAATCCTGGCAGGTCCATTTTTTTGTACTTAACTGTTTTTTGGAGTAATATATTTTATCGTGTGGAAGGCCCTTTACCCAAAAATGATGAACTCAAAGGGCTATTATTTTTTAAGTTTTCTTCGGTTGACGGAATGAATGGATTATTAGAAAATGGACCTTGGTTCATTCAATCAGTTCCTATTATATTGAAGAAGTGGACGCCGAATGCTAATTTGCTGAAAGAAGACTTGTGCTCGATTCCTGTTTGGGTTAAACTTCATGATATTCTCATTGTGGCTTTTATTGAGGACGAGTTGAATGCAATGGCTACTAGACGTGGTAATCCGATTGTGCTTGACTCTTATACTAGCTCTATGTGCATGCAGTCATGGGGGCGTCTGAATTATGATCGTGCTTTGATTAATATTAAAGTTGATCGGGAGCTTAAGGATATCATGGTTATTGTTATCTCGAGTTTGGATGGTAATTATGATGTGTTTTATAATGTTAGATCGGAATATGAATGGAAACCACCTGGATGCAGAGTGTGTATGGTTTTTGGTCATTATGTGACTTGTCTAAAATGCGTTGTTTATGAAATTAAGAAGCAAAATATGATGTCAAGTGACGGTTTTCAAAATACTTTTAGAAAGGCATCTCGTGGCCCATGTGTTAATATTGGTCCATAATTCCAATTAAAAACAGCTAAACAGGTGTATAAACCTGTTTGAAAGAAGAATTGGGCTAGTACGAGTAGAAAAAACAAGGTTTCATAAATGGCTAGTCCTAAGGTAGTTATTCCGAATCCTTTTGATGCTCTAAACTCGGTTGCAAATGATGAAGATGTAGGAGCAAATGAAGGTAAGGTGGAAAATGTTGATCAAGTGATGTCTAGTAATCCTACTGACAGCCCTTGTGTTGAATGTGTTGTGACTAGTAGTAATTGTATTAATAAGGGTGGGAAGTCGATTGAAAAGGTTGTTGAAGAAAGAGATAGTGACATAGAAAATGTATATGACAAAACTTCTAACTTTATGTGTTGGGTCTGAAATCGACCCAAGTTATCTCTGGCAATTATTAAAAAAAAAGGCATAATACACCCTCTGAAGGTCAGTGAGCATAAAAGTCTTTGAAAAAGATCAGAGAGAATGTCACTTCATAACTATCAATATGAACCTGATAGTTATCAGAAGTGAGATACTCCCTAATAGTTATCAGAGAACATGTCTCCCTGATTATTATTCAGAAGGTGTGACTCACTGATAATAGAAATCAGTGAGTGTTGTACAAAGCTCAACCAACTGTCTAGCTTCATGGACGTTAAAGACCAACTGAAGAAAATACTTCACAAACTAATGCGGTATCACGGGGTGATTTATAAGGAGCTGCAAACAATAATAGGGTCACTGAGATCTGACAAATATTTCTCTAAATCTGAAGACTTAATTCAGATTTAACAACCTCATCCTCTGAAAGTGTGGGCGGAAAACTTCTTGAAGAAGATAAGTTCAAGTACTTATCAATATACGAGAAAAAGGCATTGGAACTATAAGTTGTCAAATCGGGTAAGCCAAAAGTACGATCAAGACTAGCCTACTAGACACGTGCCTATATATTGCAAATTGGCAAGTTACTATGCACCCATGTGCATCCACTACTTCCCCTCCTATATAAACCAAAGGTTGTAACCGAGTTAAGTAGAGATTTTCGAACATAGAAAAAATACAAAGTATTATAGTCAGTGTTGGTCTAACATTTTTGTGAAACATCATGAATTTTATGAACAAAATCTTGAGCAAATGAATGTAACCAATATTCATTAGAAATAAGAGCATGTTTAAACAATCTTAACCTTAATCAACTAATAATACCATTTGTACATTACGACTATATTCTTCTCACTTTAGAGTTTAAGGTGAAGGCTTCACGAGGGATAGTTGCAAAATACTATTCCTGGTAATGACAAATACTGATCTTCAAGTTATCAAGAGGAAGATCCTACTTAGAAGAGGAAGATTCTAGTGGTGGAATATTTTACCTATCACTACTACTAACTTCCCTTTATACACTAGGGAAATACATTGTTAGTAGTTAAAATAGAATAGTGACAACTTAACTAGAAGTAAACTGGAAATAAGGTATACGTGCACTTGTGTGGCTAGGGTTGCTTTACTGTGTTGACAAATTTGGTACATGCAAGTTGCTTTCCCTGAGCTCGATGAATCCTTATCTTCCCAAGGGTTTTTCCGCTTTACCTTATCTCAAATTACTCCCGCCTAAGTGTGTCTGAGACAGATCCAAGGATATACTTTGCAAGTATGTTGAAGAATACTCTAAGTGTATCTGATCTGTAAAACTGGTTCACCTGCATGGCTTAAGATGATAAGTCTATTTCAGGGCCCTAAAGACATTTACCAGTCCTTTAGGTCTAATGGTTTTGTCACTTTGTTGCTCTTTGCTAGCTGACTCCATTATCAGGTTACAAAGTTTTTCATTCAGTTATCATTTCGACATTTTCAAAATCTGACTGTTTCAGCGAATAAGATACACAAGATTTCTGAGGTATTATCCTCTTATATGTGAACACTCACTGAGTCCCTTAGAACCACTGGTCTTCCTTTCAGTGATTTTTGACTCTGACTTCGCTGAGGTTCGCTCATAAGGTGTATGCCTTTGAGTCTTTTGGATAGTTGTTAATGATCAGCTGTGCTGATCATTCAGTCAGGGGGTAAACTTTGCTTATGGTTTACGATTTGATTATATCACACACACACACACACACACACACACAGAGAGTTGGGTCTCTGATGTAATCAACTATCTTAACTTAGGCTGATTTAATGATTCAAATACTTGTGAGGGATACTTTGATCAAAATTTGACTTAACAGTTAGAATCCTCCTCTCCTAGGAAAAACAAAGCAAAGCTAGCTACCTCTTATTGTTTGATTTTTGAGAGTTAATCTGTCATCACCCGGGATAGTTTTTTGTAGGTTATCCCTTCTAAATCTTTGATTCATTTATAATAATATTTATAAAGTTAAAAAGTACAAATGGTGTTATTAGTATGTAAGAGTTGTTCTCAATCAAACCAAACCTCTATGTTGATGTTCATAAATTTTTGTCACTTGCTTAAACTGTTTCTCTTATCATTCATGGTTTGCATAAGCGTGTGCGGGAAAACGGACCCAACATTACGACGTCAGAAAAATTGAAAAGTGGAAGTGGTATTGGGAACAAGAACTTGTATGAGCGTTGGAAGGACGATTATAATGAAGATCCAAATGATGATTATGATCGTGAAGATTTAACCAAATTACAACTTTGCATTTAGTAATGCAATTGATATAAATCTTTGTGGTCAAATTAAACGTTAGTTTATGTTTGATCTTAAGTCAAATGTATTCTAGTGGGTAGTCATATGTTTCTTTCTTATAAGAACAATTTTGTCTTGTTAATTTAGCTTTATCGCATATGTAACAGGCTGAGATGCGGGATCCACCTGCATCCTATGTACTTAAATATTTTTTGAAGTAATATATTCATCGAGTGTAAAAAACTTTTGCCCAAAAAAAAATCTTCGCACCACATCATATGAGAAATTTGACAAGAGATAAAACGTGGATGATAGAGAATGAAACGGATCTGGGTCCCTTCACCATATAACACATTCGTTCTTCAATATTCTTCAGCTGCAGATCTTTGTATTATCTTCTTGGCATGATTATTGATTTTTGTTAACCCATTAAAGAGAGAATATGTTAGTGAAAGATGAAAGAGATATATAATTAATTATTAAGTGTAAGGAAAAGTCATGTAATTCGCTTTTTATTGTTGGTAATAACAAAGAAGAAAAATAATCTATATCATCTTCTATATATATATATATATATATATATATATATATATATATATATATATATATATATATATATATATATATATATATATATATATATATATATGTATAATTTAGTTGTCCTCTCTTTATTTGGCAATTTTCTGTAGCCCTAGAATTTGGTCATTTGTCATCTTATCTATTTAATTCCTTTGGTCTCTTGTGTGATCCTGTGAAAGTTTTGATTAACATCTTGTTTTATCATCACCTTGAAGAGTTCATCATTGGAAACAAAGAATTAGGGGTTTGGTGACGTGCGGTTCTTTTAGGGTTACAAAGGTCGACTAGTTTACTTGTTGCGATTGTGTTCTACTTCCTCTAATCAGTCTTCTTATTCTTTACAACGGTTCTTGGTCTTGATCATAAACATTAATCTTTGGATTATTGTTTGCGATTAGGATTTTGACTGTTGTATCTATAATCATTATTCAACCATCCGCATCAGAAGGTTTCATCATGTAATGTGTTTATTTTCTACGGATTATAAAACCCTAATTCTTTTTAGGGTTTCTGTATAGACTGGAGAATAGACGCTGCTTGTTCTTCTAGTTGCTTTCATTTTTTTGGGTGATGTTGTGATGTTGAAATTTGGATTCTTGGATTCGGGTGGAGAGGGTGATAAAAAGAAGAGGAAAAAGGGTAATGTTACTAATGGGGTTGTGGATCGTACGACCATGGAGACGGAATTTCCTACGCTTACTGAACTTGCTGCTAATATTCATTTGAATGAACTTAAACATATTAGAGCGGATGGAAAAACACGTAAACCAATTCAAGGTAGCCATATTGAGTCTAATGCTACACAAGTTAGTGTGAGTGCTACATATGATAATGTTTAGGTTAATAATAGGAATGCTAGTGCAGATGATGTTGATATACAATCTGTTTTACAAACTGATTGCGAACAACCCCTTACTGGTACAACAAATGTGGGAAGAATGAGTGTTGATATACCTACTTACTCACCCATCGATGTTTCTAATGTTGTTGGGGGTGATCAGGTTAAGCAGGTCGCAACACATGCTAATTCAGTGCCTATGAATGATAACGTGGGTTCTGTAAACAAGAATATTTTAGATGAGCAGGTTGGTGTTGGAAAAGATTCTTCTGGTGATAAAGGGGGAAGTGACAAGCATAAGGCTACTAATGTTATTTCGACTTCTGGTGGAACTCGTGAGTGTGATAAACGTGCAAAAGGTATTAATCAGACTACTATTGACGCGTGTAGGAGCTTTGAAGAGGCTTTAAGTGGTGTTGCTTCTAAATTCAGGCCTTCATCTTAAACAATGGTTAACTTCCGGAAAATTGAAGCAAAATTACCAAAGGATGCTGATTATGATATTGTTTTACCTATTGCTTCGGTCACTGAGGTTAATGAAAGGTTAAAAATTCATTATATGGGTACTTTATTGGGAAAAGACTTGCATTTCCGTTGTTGAGTGGTTCATGCGAAACAATTGGGCTAATTATGGTATTGAGAAAATTACGATGAAAGCGAATGGTTTATTTTTCTTTAAGTTTTCGTCTATTGAGGGTGCGGAATCTGTTCTTCGTGATGGTCTATGGATGATTCGTGGTATTCCCATACTCCTTAATAAATGGTTGAAAGAGGACTTGTCTTGTGTTCATGTTTAGGTGAAGTTTATGATGCCCCAATGGTTGCTTATACTTCGGATGGGGTTGAGCTTAGTTGCTTCTAAGATTAGTACTCTTATGTTTCTTGACTCGTATACTAGTACTATGTGTATGGAATCATAGGGCAGGAGTAGTTATGCTAGAGCTTTATTCAAATCAATGCTTCTAATGAGTTTCGCGATAATTTGGTACTGATTGTTCCTAAACTCATGGGTAGTGGATATACGTAAGTAAATATTCATATCAAATATAAATGGGAACCCCTTCGTTGTAGTACATGTTTGTTATATGGCCACCTTCTTGATGAGTGTCCAAAATGTGTGGTTAATGGGACGGGTAATAAAAGCAAAGGTCTGATTTTGGGAGCTACTAAGGAGGTGTCGAATGACGGGTTTACTACTATCAAGCGAAAATGTCCCACTTATAAGCGGGTTTTTGGGGTTTCTAAGACCATGAAAATGGAGTGGTATCGACCGGTTGCTCCTAAGAATACAAAGGCTTCTCCTCCTAAAGACTATACTAAGGAGGCGTCTACGTCTAAACAACCAAGTAAGGATACTAAAGTGGTTAACACGTCTAATACTTTTGATGTTCTAGGTAATTTGGATGAGGATCCTAATTCATGTAGAACCAAGTGCTAACATTTTTTCAAGCAATGTGAATACTACTACTACTACTACTGTTAATGGAGGACATGTTAGTAATTCGGATTTTGGTAATGAAAGTGGGAACATGGATAAACGGTCAAGTGCAAATGTTGATTCATTTGGTAGTCCAAGTACTACAACTCTCGTTGAAAAGATTGATAATCTAGAAAGTCAAACAATTGAGGGAAAACTTGTGCTTGTGGGTGATGATGGGAAGCCACTTCCTATGCATAAAAAGTCTAATGTGGGACAAGAGGGAAACAATGAAAGCATCCCTAGCTCATCAAATGTTGCTCATTCTTTTATTTCAAATAGCACACCTGACATGGTTAATGATGGTAGAAAGATAGGTAATCAATTTTTTAAGGTTGGAATTTGGTTATTTCGGATAGTAATAGTGATGATGAAGTCGAAGATGTTAATGATGAGGCTTATAGTTTCATGACTAGTGGAGATGCATATGATGCTAGTTTACATGAGGATGAAGATTATGATCTATATGACACTTATGATATTCAAGGTTTAACTTCGGAGCAGCACATCTTTTGTGATGCGATGGATATAAATCTTCATGGCCAGTTTAAACATTAGATTTATTTCTTGTCCTTATAGTAATTGTTCATAAGATTCGTTTGTCTTTTTTATTTTAGTTTTTGTTTGAATCACATTTGGTGCGTGTGTTTCCCGTCTTGTAACGGGTTTAGATATGGGATTCATCCACATCTTATACATTCAAATGTTTTTTTTGGAGTAATAAATTTTATCAGGAGTATCCCTTTTACCTAAAAAGAAAATAAAAAGAGAAGAAAATGTGATGCAAAATGAGTGAGAGTGAAAAAGCACACACTAGAGACTAGAGTTATCGTAAGAACTTTCGAGCATTTACATTCAAAAGATGTATTTTGTAGGCGCGCATAATAAGAAAAGTGGATAGTTAAACTGTTAAACCTCTTTTATTAACTTTCTTTATGTAAATCCTTGTAAAAATACTTTGTTGTATTCTTTTTTTTTGCTATCTCCTTACTAGTTAAATGAAACTATGTAAGTTAAATAAAATTTAAGTAAAGGTGTCGTTCAAAGTACTAATGCAAACTACCATATTTATTGGATCACATAGGTAATCATACACTAAGGAAAATTGTTCATTACAAAATAAAAGAATAATAATAAATTAAATTAAATTAACTAATAATATAAGAATAAGAGCGGTATAGGTCTCCTCTACGTATAAATCTATAAACAATCATACCATAACAAACAAATTATTAAATAATAAAAATGATACAGAACTGAGAAGCAGTGTAGTACTCTAGATATAAATCTCTAAGAATAACAGTTCAACACCAATAAATTAATAAAAAAATAATATATTTCGATTTATGCACTGACATCATCAGTCTAACGCCCCTTTCAATCTTGACTTAGCCAGACTTTTTTAAGTCGCCAAGGTTTCAATAGTGGGAAGATCATGACCCTTTCCTCCTGCACTTGGTCCGGAAATCTTGATATCACCAAGAGATTCAGCATTGGGAGATCCATGCCCCTTCCCTCCGGGACTAGGACCTGAGTTTTTTATGCTACCAAGAGAGTCAACCATGGGAGATCCATGCCCCTTTCCTCCGGGACTAGGACCCGAGTTCTTGATGTTAGCAAAAGATTTAGCCGTAGAAAATTTATGCCCATTTCCTCCAGAACTTAGTCTAGAGTTCTTGATATTACCAAGAGATTCATTATTTGGAGATCCATGTCCCTTTCCTCCAGGACTAGGCCCCGAGTTCTTGATGTTACCAAAAGATACAGCCGTGGGAAAGTTATGCCCATTTCCTCCTGAACTTGGTCCAGAGTTCTTAATATCACCAAGAGATACAACATTCGGAAATGCATGTCCCTTGCCTCCAGGACTAGGACCCGAGTTCTTAATGTTACCAAAAGATACAACCATGGGAAAGTTATGTCCATTTCCTCCTGAACTTGGTCCAGAATTCTTGATATCACCAAGAGATACAACATTCGAAGATCCATGTCCCTTGCCTCCAGGACTAGGACCCAAGTTCTTAATGTTACCAAAAGACACAACCGTGGGAAAATTATGCCCATTTCCTCCCAAACTTCGTCCAGAATTCTTGATATCACCAAGAGATACAACATTCGGAGGTCCATGTCCCTTGCCTCCAGGACTAGGACCCGAGTTCTTAATGTTACCAAAAGATACAATCGTGGGAAAGTTATGCCCATTTCCTCCATAACTTGGCCCGAAAATCTTGATCTCACCAAGAGATACATCATTTGGAGATCCATGACCCTTTCCACCAGAACTAGGACCCGAGTTCTTGATGTTACTAAAGGATTCAACCGTAGGAAAGTTATGTCCCCTCCCTCCTGCACTTGGTCCTGAGTTTTTTATCTCCCAAAGATTTGTATACTTTGTTGCAAGATCAACTTTATCTTTTGCATTTGCAATCACTCCATTGACATAGCGAATCCTCACGGCATCAATTATTGGTCTACCCATTACATTAAAACCTAATGTGGTAAGAAGTAGAAAAACAACAGTGAAGAAACTAAATGTTCGAGCCATATGAATAAACTTGATTAAATAAATTCAAAGATGAAGTATTTTCGGTTGTTAATCGAACTTTAGATAAGAATGAATGAGTTTGTGTTGTAAATATTGCATGAAGGTGGTCGTATTTATACATATGCATGCATGCAAAAACCAGGAATATAAGTGGAAAATAAGATATAATTGGACCACGTGAGTATATCCAAATTTTGAATAGCAAGTAGTATAAGATTTTGCTCAAAAAAAGTAGTATAAGATGAAGCCGCCTGTTTACTTAAAGTCTTCAAATTTCAACGTTGAATCAATATTCAACTGTTTGACACTTTGAAAAGTCATTTTCCTTAGAAAGTTAACTGATGCAATATTGTATTCTGCTTATTATCACTTTTGGTAAATTTTCCATGACACATGAGAATAGTAACCCATTGTTGCGTCGTTGCTTACGTAAAATTTTAAGATGTTGATTTGCACTTTTAAACTGCATGTAATATTCAATCAAAGTTTCTAATTAATATTCGTATTGTTGAATTTCCAAAATATTATATTTATCTTTGTTTGAATGATTTTGTAAATCTCCTAATATTTAAAGAAAGAAACAACATATCACTATGATGCACGAAACAAAATTTAAATGTATCGTTTGATTTTGAAATAGAAATAATAGAGCTGTAATTTTCAAAATAAGTGTATCAAGTAAATAGAAGCTATAATATATTGACCACGCCAATAAAGGAATTTGGTTTTGTTTTGTGAAATTTCATGCCTAATCCATTGTATGTGAAATTTCCAGAAATAATACATTTCAAAAGTCACATATGAAGCAGAAATTAATTAAACAACATTGCATTTCAAAAAAAAATTCACTAACGATATGGATCTACAACAAATGTTAAAAAGAAAATCGTTAATTATATGTGGCCATTAGATACGATCTTGACAAACTAAGTTTTTGTTTCCGTGAAACCTTTGTACAAAACATCAAACCTAGCTAGTTATTGTTGTTAATTTTAGTGTCATCAACTATTTTAGTTGATTGTGTTTTACTTGAGACAGACAGTTTATACAAGTTTAGCTCAAGACGAGTTAGGAGGTGCGGAGTGCACACTTGTTATAGTTAGCTAGATACCGCCATGATAAAGACGCGAGGGTCTAGGGGTAGCACCCTCTGTTGGGGTCCAGCTCCTAAGTGAGCGGGCGGAGGTCGAAGGGAAGTCTCCCCTCGCGTGGTTTAAGGCAGCGCCCCAAAACCTAAACGGTTATACTAATCGTTGTTAACAAGTTTTCCCGCCATAACCCGACAGACGCATCTTTTTGTCAACCAACGCCATGGTTGGTAAATAACCGAAAACAACTGTTTCGGTTGGTGGTTATAATCACAATCTTGGTCTCATTGGCAGAACATAACAAAAACTAATACTCTAATGTTTCTGATTGATTTCTCGTGCTTTAGATTTCAATTGCGAATTTGTCTTATCCAATTAAGGATTTCGTGAACCCGAGGCATATAGGGTCGCAATACTTCAATCTGAAAATGATTACATGATTTAGACTGATATCCAGATTATAAACCTTTCTCACAATAGCGTATTTCCAACAATTACTAACAGCTAACTACCTGATGTGTTGAGTTACAATATGAGTTATCTGATATTCTATAACAATGGAATCCCATATATGTGAAACGTGAGAAAAAGAAATATTAAGGAACGTGTGGTTGTGTCATGAATCATGATCTTGATCACAAAAATATAGTCTTTTCGTGACACTTAAATAAAAGTGTCACCAAAGTTAAAAAAGTGTCACTAAAAATAAAAATGTGTCAACAAAAGTATAAAAAAAGTGTCACTAAAATTTTTGTATGCTTCTCCTACGCTTAAAAAGTGTAGGTAGAAGTCCAGCAGGTAAAAGTCTATTTATAGTGACACAAAAAAAGTTTGAGGATACATTTTTTGTTGGTTTGTAAGAGTTGATACACACGAAACGACTAGAAATGTGTGAGCCTATGCGGGCACACACGTTAAACACGAGAGTACGTTTATAAAACGTTTACACTTGATATATACACGACCGGTTTTGCATGCATGAGACCCGATTATTATACACGACCCATTGGATGTTTTTCTTTTCAACTTGGGTCGGCTTTTTGCCTTGGGCCTAGACAAAAACTGTGATCGGTGGTGTTTGGATTTGATTACTTGGAGCTCAAATTTGAGTCCAAGTACTATAAATACAAACACCCCATGCTATCTAAACTCACGACATACTATCCCTAAATCTCTGCCAAAATCGATTGATCCTCAAGTTGATATCCGATCGGTTTTAACATAAAATCCGATTAGGGTTCTTGTTTATTTTGGTTCGAAACCCTAACTTGCTAGTTCTTTGATCCAAGTTTGTTAAAAGGTTTTCCATTAGATTGTTTTCTTGCTTGTTCCCTGTTATCGTGAAAGCAAGAAAGTTGTGGTTTTATGTTTGGTCTGTTATCGGACAAAGGACATAAGTTATCGGACAAGTGGTGTTCAATATTTGTTGAAGTGCAGAAAAGGTTCTCGGGCAGAACTGTATTCTCGGACAGAAGTTAAAGAAGGGTTTCTTCGTTTTCTTTGTTCGTGATAGTTCAAGTATTCAAGGGTTGATTTGGGTAAACGTTCTCGACTAACTTTATCGAACGTACTTGTTGTTGAGTGTTTGTGTGTGGACTCGTAGAGGTATTCGCTTTGAATACTTGGTTTCTTGTTCGTTAATTACTTGCGGGTGACTACGAGGGTTAGTTTTCTTTATCCTTTTATTTATTATTGTTTATTAATTATGTGTTAACCTAATTGCATAAACCAAATCCAATTCCATTGCGTACTCGTTTGCGTTACTTGGTTAACTAGATCTAAAATCCCAACAGTGGTATCAGAGCCAAGTTGTTTTTGTGATTAGGGTTACACGCTTTAATAAACATGTTAAAAGGCTGCATGAAATCTAATTAGTTATTCGTTTTATTTTTGTTTTGACGACTATGATGCAATACTTGTCAATTATTAATAAAAAATACCTACACACAAACTAATTAGAATTAATTTGTTAATTAGAATTAAAAAGTTAATTAGAATTAATTGTTAATTAGAATTAAATATTGTTATTAAATACATAAAATAGCATAAATAATTTCTAATTTAGTTTGTGATGACTTTTATGTGTTTTTCCGGCTATAAGAACCACTCAATTGCTTTTTGTGATGTATTGGGCGATCAAGGTTTCGTACCTAGTGACGGTCTTATGGTTCTCCTTTAGGGGAAGACTCGCGAGAAAACTCGGAACAATATGTGTTTATTAATGTTTTATGTTTATATGTTTGTGATTCCTTATGTGCATAATTGTTACTTGTATTTGACACCTAATTGTATGCAATATGGAATAATACATATCATGATCATAACATTAATAATGGTCTTTATTTACACGCCTAAGTATCATGCTCATTGTGACCTGCTATTTGTTTCGTGAAAAATTGTTTTTGTTAAATAAAGTGACCTAAACTATTGAAACAAGTTTTTCATGAATTTAAAAACTAGAATCTATGGACACTTGGGATGTACGGCTCATCCACTAGAACAGACTATAAAGGGGGTTTAAGGAAGTGCGCACAGTCATACCTAAAGAATTTCCGGTTATTGCCTAGCGCTGACCTGGTTCTCCGCCTCCCTACGAGTTCGATTGGAGCTACCGTGAATCATGATGATCACTACAATGTCATTACCAAAAGTTTTTAAAATAAGTGTTACAAAGTTGTTTTGCATGCTTCTTTGTACATGACTTTTACTACATTTATGTGAATACCCTATGTGTTAAATTTTAAGTCTATGCCAACCAACAATGAACACGTGTATTTGGCTTGACCTCATTGGTCAGACCTTAGGACCATTCCAACCCATGGTGATTATTACTCATTGGTCATACCTTTGGTAATTTTTGCAAGTTCTTACTTGGTCGACTTATTTCTAGTATGTTTGGTCAGACCTTGTACCCGAGGCATAAGATGAGAACTAAACATGCTTTTGACATTATTACTTGTTTACTAATGCCTTAAACATGCTTTTGACATTATTGCTTTTTGTTATGCAATTAACGCTCGTCGCTTACCTCTTGTCCTACTTAGTTACTCATTGGTCAGACCTTTGGTAAATAAGTGAGAGTGCAAGATGGATCTTAGTCTTATTAGTAATTAATTGGGTAGTTAGTTCTTATAAGAAGTTAATTAACGAAAATACTAATTATTTGAACTTTTCTAAATTGTAAATGACTACCTCAGTCGGAAACAAGTCGGTACTCAGGAGTTTCTTTGAGAAACAAAAACTCACTGGACCTAACTTCATTGACTGGTATCGCCAGCTTCGCATTATACTATCATCTGAAGATAAGGAAACTTATTTGGAGCATCCCATACCTGCTACACCTGTTGCAACTCCTGGCCACCCTATCCCTGCTGAGGCTCTTGCAGCTCACACTGCTTGGGTCAAAGGCTCAAAGGACATAGTTGACTTCATGCTCATGACCATGAAGTTAGAGATCCAACGAAATATAACTCACCTTGGTGCCTTTGACATGCTTCAGGAGTTGAAGTCCATTTTCTCCCAACAGGCAGAACATGAGCTTCTACAAACTGCACGTGAATTTCACGCGTGCAAGCAGGAAGAAGGTCAATTTGTTAGCTCATATGTTCTAAAGATAAAGAGCTACATTGGAAACTTAGAATGTCTTGGTCACCCAGTTACTCTAAACTATGAAGTTAGTTTGATCTTAATTGGTCTCTCTAAAGAGTACATTTCGTTTGTGCAGAACTTTAATATGTACAACATGACCGTAAATGAATTACATGCTATGCTTAAGAAACATGAGCAGACGTTGCCAAAGAAAGATGTTGCACCTGCACTTCATAACATACGTGTGGGAAAGGTCTAGAAAAAACATAAGAAGAATAAATCGTTTAAGGCTGCTAAGGGCAATCAAGGAAATGGAAAGTACAAGCTGGCTTATGCTCATGAGTATAAACCACATCATGCTTCCAAGCCTAAGATTCCTCCACCACCCAAGAAGGATAATCATGCTAAGGACGCGACCTGTCACCAATGTGGTGAAATGGGTCATTGGAGAAGGAATTGTCTCCAGTATCTCGTCGAGTTGATAAAAAAGAAGAAACGGTCTCTTGCAGCTAGTTCTTCAGGTATTTTCACTATAGAACTCCACTCTTTTCCTAATACATCCTTAGTATATGACACGGGTTGTAGTACTCACATCTGTAATACTACTCAGGGTCTCAGGGGAAGTAGGAAGCTGAATCCAGGAGCTTTAAGTCTGTACGTGGGCAATGGTCAATGGGCAGGAGTTAAAGCTATTGGTGTTTTTCATTTATGTCTCCCTAGTGAATTAGTAATTGTTTTGAACGATTGTCATTATACTCCCTCTATTAATAGAGGAATTATTTTAGTTTCACGTTTGTATGACGATGGTGTTGTTAATCGTTTTGAATAGAATAATGCAATATCAGTTTTTAAAAATAACGTTGTTTATTTTACTGCTATTCCTCGTAATGGTATTTATGAAATTGATATGTCTTGTTCAAATACAAATAGTAGTTCTATGTTTGCTATAAGCAATAAAAGAGCCAAGTCTAACTTGGACTCTGCTCTCTTGTGGCATGGTCGTCTTGGACACATTAGCAAGAAACGCATGGAGAAGTTGCAACATGATGGACTTCTCAACTCAATTGACATTAAGTCACTTGAAAAGTGTGTTTCATGCATGTCTGGTAAGATGGCAAGAAAACCCTATACACATCAAGTGGAAAGGGCTAAAGATCTACTTGGACTAATAAACACAGATTTATGTGGCCCATTTAAGATTGTGTCAAAACAAAGAGCAAGTTACTTCGTCACTTTTACTGACGACTATAGTCAATATGGTTATGTTTACTTGCTGAAACATAAACATGAAGTGTTTGAAACATATAAGGTGTTTCAAAAGGAAGTAAAAAACCAACTCGGGAAGACCATTAAGTCACTACGTTCTGATCGTGGGGGTGAATATATGAGTCAAGAGTTTTTGGATCATCTAAAGGAACATGGGATTATTGCCCATCGAACTCCTCCTTACACTCCACAGCATAATGGTGTGTCTGAGAGGAGAAATCGAACCCTGCTTGACATGGTTCGCTCCATGATGAGTCAAACTACTCTTCCAAAGTCCTTTTGGGATTATGCCCTTGAGTCTGCTGCACGCGTTCTCAATATGGTTCCAACTAAGAAGGTTGATAATACACCATACGAAGTATGGCATTTGCAAGCCCCTAAGCTGTCTTACTTAGAAGTCTGGGGTTGTGAGGCAGTTGTTAAGCGTGATACACTTACCAAACCTGACAAACTTGAACCCAGATCTGTTAAGTGTATCTTTGTAGGATACCCAAAAGAAACAATGGGATATTCTTCTACCTTCCATCATAGAACAAAGTTACTGTTGCTTGAAATGCTGAGTTCTTTGAGAGCAATCTCATGGATCAAGAAGCAAGTGGGAGTCTAGAAGATCTTGAAATAATTCAAGATGAAGATACAAATCCTTCTTTAGACACTAGCTTACATCATGATGAGGATGATCAAGAAATTGATGAACCTCAAAGTGATATTATTCCAATTCGAAAGTCCGCAAGGATATGTTGTGCTCCTGATCGTATGTGCTTATGCATCGATGTTGACGAACATGAGTTAAGGGATCTTAGTAAACCCAATAACTATAAAGCTGCATTGTTGGATCCTGAATCCAAGAAATGGCTTGATGCGATGAATGTGGAAATCCAATCCAAGAAAGACAATGATGTCTGGGTTTTGGTTGAGCTTCCTCCTAACTGCAAGACAGTTGGTACCAAATGGCTTTTCAAGAAGAAAACCGACATGAATGGTAAGGTATACACCTTTAAAGCTCGTCTCGTAGCAAAGGGCTTCACTCAAACCTATGGGATTGATTATGAAGAGACCTTTTCTCCTGTTGCAGACATTAGAGCTATAAGGATTCTCATAGCCATAGCTGTGTTCTATGATTATGAGATATGGCAAATGGATGTCAAAACCGCCTTCCTCAATGGACATCTTTACGAAGAGGTGTATACGGAGCAACCTAAGGGTTTTGTTGATCCTAAATATCCTAACCGTGTGTGCAAGCTCAAGCGTTGACTTAATCAAGCATCTAGGCAATGGAATAAGCGTTTTGATGATGAGATTAAGAAATTCATATTTTCTCAAAATTAAGATGAGCCATGTGTATATCAAAAAGCTAGTTGGAGTTATGTCACTTTCCTAATTCTATATGTTGATGACATATTGCTCATGGGAAACAACATTTCAATGTTACAAGATGTAAAATCCTATCTTGGAAGATATTTTGTCAAGAAAGATTTAGGAGAAGCTGCATATATTCTTGGAATCAAGATCTATAGAGACAGATCTAAACGATTGATTTGGAGAATTCCAAACGTGGAGTTATCCCAATGCAAGAAGAGCATAAGTTGAGTAAGTCACAAGGTGCTGAGACACTTGCTGCGAAAGAGTGCATGCAAATAGTTCCTTATGCTTCGGCTATAGGATCTATTATGTATGTTGTGAGATGTACTCGTCCTGATGTTGCGTTCGCTCAAAATGTGACAAGCCGATTTCAACAGAATCCGGTGAACTTCCTTTGCTTCTTTGTTAAGAATATTCTTAAGTATTTATGCAATACAAAGGATATGTTTCGGTTTATGGAGGAGAGGAACAAGAGCTCGAGGTTTCTTGCTACATCGATCTTTCGATGATCTTGATGACTTCAAATCTCAGACTGGATATGTGTTCGTTCTAAATGGAGGTGTTGTTGATTGGAAAAGCACAAAGCAAAGTATTTTTGCTACTTCATCTACAGAAGCTGAGTATATAGCTGCTTGTGATGCATCTAAAGAGGCTGTATGGGTTCAAAAATTCATTTCTGGGCTTGGCATTGTTCCCACAATTGAAAGAACCCATAAATATGTATTATGATAATATTGGAGCTATTACTATAGCTAATGAAAGCAGTATCACCAAGGGTGCTAGACATTATCGCGCAAAAGTTCATTATCTTCGAGAGACAATTGAAATGGGTGACGTGGAGATATCAAAGGTTCACACAGATGACAACCTAGCTGATCCATTTACGAAAGCTTTAGCGTATCCTAAGCATTCTAAATTGACTAGAGGTATAGGTTTAATACCAGCTAGTAGTCTCATGTAAATATGTGTGTTAATTAGTATTTGGATAATTTTAGAATTGTAAGACAGTTATTAGTTTCTGGTAAATAAAGATACGAGGTATTTGTTATTTCATTCATATAATCTGTTATTCTATATTTGCATGTTTAATCCATGAAATGATTTATCATTCTAAATATGTCCATTGTCGGTTAATAATATGGGAATATTGTTATGTAAGGCAAATGTGAGTTTTGATTATATTCTAACGAGAATGTGAATTGTTCCCGCCAAACTCATATGTATTCACAAGGGATGCATATTGGATACCCAAACTTTCAACATTTACTTTTGGATCCTTGTCGTAAGTAAAATATTGAAAATGGTTTGTTAAAGTCGCCCTTAGACTTGAGATACAAACAAGTTCTGTTTTGTGTGGATGTCACTTTTGTATGTATAAGCCAAACGCTATCTGAATAAGGTAGTTATAAAAGCTATATATCAGAGTGATGTGAAGCAGCATCCACAACACTTGTAGTCAATAAAGGATTTGTTACTCCACTTGATATGTGTAGAAATATACCATCGCGCCTCTCCATATTTAATCGGATAATTGTTTGGCCAAACCCAAAGGGTAATGCAAGATGATTCTTGATTACATTTGATATATCTGGATTAAAATCTATAACGAGATTCTAAATGGTTAAACTATCTGGAATGAGTTAGGATCCATATCCATGGTTTAACGATATCTATAACAAAGGATGATTAAAGCAAGACATTGAATGACCATGCTACTAAGAAATTTTATGAAACTATATCTCAGACATTTTTAGTTAAATAGCGAGTGAAAGCGTTGCTAGGCATTTCCATCGTTGGTTTTTTGTGCTATTCGCTACTCCAACTCCCAAGTGGAAATTGTTGGTTTGTGGGAGTTGATACACATGAAACAACTAGAAATGTGTGAGCCTATGGGGGCACACACGCTAAACACGAGAGTACATTTATAAAACATTTACACTTGGTATATACATGACCTGTTTTGCATGCATGAGACCCGATTATTATACACGACCCATTGGATGTTTTTCTTTTCAACTTGGGTTGTTTTTTGCCTTGGGCCTAGACAAAAACTGTGATCGGTGGTGTTTGTATTTGATTACTTGGAGCTTAAATTTGAGTCTAAGTACAACTAGGGTTCTAGTACTATAAATACAAACACCCCATGCTATCTAAACTCACGACATACTATCCCTAAATCTCTACCAAAATCGATTGATCCTCAAGTTGATATCCGATCGGTTTTAACATAAAATCTGATTAGGGTTCTTGTTTATTTTGGTTCAAAATCCTAACTTGCTAGTTCTTTGATCCAAGTTTGTTACAAAGTTTTCGATTAGATTGTTTTCTTGCTTGTTCCCTGTGATCGTGAAAGCAAGAAAGTTGTGGTTCTCTGTATGGTCTGTTATCGGACAAAGGACAGAAGTTATCGGACAAGTGGTGTTCGATATCGGGTGAAGTGCATAAAAGGTTCTCGGGCAGAACTGTGTTCTCGGATAGAAGTTAAAGAAGGGTTTTTTTGGTTTTTTTTGTTCGTGATAATTCAAGTATTCAAGGGTTGATTTGGGTAAACGTTCTCAACTATATTTGTCGAACGTACTTGTGGTTAAGTGTTTGTGTGTGGACTCGTAGAGGTATTCGCTTTGAATACTTGGTTTCTTGTTCGTTAATTACTTACAGGTGACTACGAGGGTTAGTTTTCTTTATCATTTTCTTTATTATTGTTTATTATTTATGTGTTAACCTAATTGCATAAACTAGATCCAATTCCGCTGCGTACTCGTTTGCGTTACTTGGTTAACTAGATCTAAAATCCCAACATTTTTTGCCTTTTAAGATACATTTTATACATAAAAGTGTCATTAAATCTCAAAATTTTAAGCTTTTTCTCGCACTTTTCAGAAAGTGTCATTTAAAGTATAGATTTAGTGACACTTTTTTTTGTGTCACTAAAACCTTAGTCACTATAGGTCTATTATCTTGTAGTGTGAGTAGAGTGAGTACATAGCTCAGCTGTACTGTACTGTGTGATCCAATGTGCGTTGAGTTTTCTTGCTATTTTGATTGTGTTTCAGTTTACAATCAATGTTTTTAAAACAAAAGCAAATTTTCGGGATTCAGATTCACTTCATGGGGCAGGCAAATTGATTAGCCAATAGGTTTCAATTTAAAGTTAATGGAATTCAAGAAATAGACATGTCTGTGAAGATGCCAACTTCAAAAGCAAGTTCATGGTTAAGTTACAAGATAATGTTAATTCAAGTTCAAACCGATCTAACTAGTGGAATTCGATGCATTGGTATATTTGATTTATTTTTAGCTTATCCTTAGTTATGTGTAGACCAAGTGATCGATGAAATGCCTGACTGGTTGAATGTTGTGGATTGCTAGTTTTAAGAGTTGTTATGTTAGTTTCACAGGTTGTTATGTGTAGACCAAGTGATCGATGAAATGCTGTTGGTTGAATGTTGTGGATTGCTAGTTTTAAGAGTTGTTATGTTAGTTTCACAGGTTGTTATGTGTAGACCAAGTGATCGATGAAATGCCTGACTTAATTAGTATTACAGGTTGATCCCGAACATTTAATGTCTATGGCCTTAACTTAGTAGGAAAACTGGAATTCAGTCATGATAGTATAAGGAGTAGATAAAGTACATGTTCACTATCTCGATGGTGGCAAATTGAGTAAAGCACATTTGTGATAGCGATTACAAACGACCGTAATTAAGGTGTGTTTGACTAACTTTGCTCATGATAGAATATCAAGGCTGTGTTTGGTTCTTATTGTATCGTTGTTATGAATATTGGATGAAGTTTAATATTGTAATGTTATGATTTTTTCATAATTTGTTTATGCTCATGATAGTATATTAAGGCTGTGTTTGGATTGTTGGAGTGTTCGGGAGAGTTTAGAATATGATGGCTGTTTGGGAAAGAACTTCTAGCTTTTACTCATTATAAACGGATGAGGTTTAGGCTGCCTGGGGAGGGAGAGTCTTTGACTCGGATCTACGTGAGGTATCCCCGTGACCGTTTCCGACCTTTTCCCCGGCCACCCTTGCATATGCGGATGTTAGTTGCCTTACCATTAGGCCATTTGGTTATTTTGCGAGGAAATAAGCACATGAGGATTTGCTTATTTTGAAGTGCTTATAAGCCTCAAGTTCAACACTAAATATGCAATCCCGTGTGGAGGTGCAATTTTCTGGTTGATGAAGCAATTGATGTAATCTTGTAATAATATGGGTATTATTATGTGTCTTTGTCATCAGATAAGTTTGCGTTGTCCAATTTAGGAATTAGGAATCTAATGATATATGAACTAAGGATCGCGTAAGGGGCAGGGCAATAGGTTGGACAATGGTCAAACCAAAAGAGTTTTGTAACGTGATGATAATTAACTTGTTAAGTATGATTACACAGCAATCCAACAGTGCATTTGTACCTTCTGGTTTTCAGTTATTTTTTTGCTTGACCAGCTAACCGATAAAATACAACCCAAGTCGACCTATTTGTATGTTAATATATGTCTAAATTGTCACTTCCACGATAAACCCATTTCAAGTTGATTGTAGACATTAATCAAATGTACAGTTTGATTGGTTTGAAATTGATGTGTTTTTAGTTAGAGTGCGATAAGTAGTTGTGAATCTATTTTAATCCGTAATTCTGAGTTATGAGCTGAGATGGAGAAACTTTAAATGAAAATGCTAAGTAACTTGACAACGAGGGACCAAATTTATAACGTAATATAAGTGTTCTTCCAAGAGCCCATCCCCTTACGGAGAATTAAACTTTCGATATGTCTTAGATTGTTTTTAGTATTTAACAGGTTAAATGATATTGCTTCTGAATTTAGCACGTTTAGTATATTCAGATTAGTTAACGATTAATGGATTATACCTTTGGAACCTCATGTACCTTCTTCCATTTTGGTCTTCGGGCATTTTTTTGTTTTTGTTTTAAGGTTTGAAGAACTCGTTTTGCAATAGTTCGAGCGTTAATAGAGTTAGGACGTTATTAAATTGATTCATATGTGATTGGCTTTTTTTGGGTACATTGCAGATCACCTTCTTAGTCAATTGCGTACTCTGTGAAAATTATGTGTAGTTAGAAGTTATGAATTTTATGCTTAAGTTTGTTCCAAATCTGTATTGGATTAAACGAGGTTTTGGATGAGTATACTAATCAGAAGGGTGGCGATGAATAATTTAATAGTCTAGCTAGGGAAAATAGTCAGTTTAAGTTGGATGTTCTACGATTGATAGGATACTTTCGATTCTGTATTTTATTTGATATTTGATAAGTAAAGGTTGTTTTATCTACTACTGGTTTTGTTGTTACTATTTCTTTGCTGTCTGTCGTTAACTTTAAGATTTCAGTACTTATACTGTGGTATTCTCCTGCTATGTTAATTTCAAGTTAACCATTCAGTTTAGTTATGTCGACAAGTAAGGACAGAGAATGGATGTACAAAAGAAGAAATAGTCAGGGTCTTCTTTGTTCTTATTACCAATCGAAAGTGACTGAGTTTCTGAATTTCACGTTTTCAATTGAAAAAGTTGTTGAAAGAAAAACTTTGGGAAGTAACGTAGTTTTCCGTGTGCTAAGTGTAGAATAAAAGTATTCAAGAAAAGGGATGATGTTAAGTATGACTTGTGGCACAACGGGTTCATCCGTGGTTATACAATTTGGTATGCCCATGGTGAAAGAAGAAGTAAGCAAAAGAGAGATAGGGAAATGTTCGAGCCAATTGAAGATGACAATGTTGGTGGTGTAGACAAATGATTTTGGATATTCATAATGCAACATTTCGATCGATTTTCGATCGAGATACTGGAAGAACAAGCCCCAAATTCGTTTGCCAAGGAATACTATGAAATGTTAGAAGGCGATGGCGAGCCTTTATACGATGGGTGTCAAAGTTTTCGACCTTGAAGCTGCTACAAGGTTGTTAAATTGGAAAGCGTAATGCAATGTACCCGAGGCAACATATAATCGAGCACTTCCATCTTTAAGGACATGTTACACGATGGTAAGAAAATGGTTGAGAAGTTTTATGATACAAAAAGATTCGAGAAAACTCAACCTTCCAAGAGAAAAGATTCATGCGTGCAAAAATCATTGCATGTTATTCTATGGGAAAGGCGATTCGTCTTGACTAAATGTAAAGTATGCGGGCATTCTCGTTACAAGAATGGTGGAAGAAATAACGTCCCTAATTTAGTGCTTACATATTTTCTGATTGCCCCTAGACTTTAAAGAATGTACATGTCAAAAAAGATGTCCAAAGAGATGACTTGGCATCATGATCATACAACAGACTCAAATAAGATGGTACATCCAAGTGATGGTAAGGCATGGAAACACTTTGACTCAACCCATTCATCATTTTCTAAAGAGATTCGAATGTTCGTCTAGGGTTATGCCTCGACGGGTTCAATCCAAATAACTCGAATTCTAATTAGTATTCATTATGGCCCGTCTTTCTTACAATCTATAACTTACCTCCTTGGATGAGCTTAAAAGACGTACACGTTAAATTGAGTCCAGTTATTCCGGAAGAAAGAACCCGGTCGAACTTGGGCGTGTTTTCTGACCGTTGATTAAAGAGTTGAAAGAGCTATGGAAAGATGGTGTTGAAACTTATGATGCTTATCGTAAAACAACTTTTACATGAAAGTTGCATCGTTATGGATAGTTAGCGACTTCCCTGCTTATGAAATGTTGTCCGGATGGAGCACACACGACAAATTAGCATGTCCATATTTCATGGGCAATGTGGATTCATTTCAGCTGCATAATGGAGGGAAACCGTGTTGGTTTGACTCTCATCAAATATTTTTACATTTAAAACACCCGTATAGACGTGATAGGAAGGGATTTTTTGCCCAAAAAACCGTGTTTGCTGGCCCACCCCCACAATTAACCGGTAATTAAATTTGGCATCAGGTTCATTATCATCCTACTGTTTATGAAGGCGAGCCATACAAACCTAAAAATAAGAAAATTGATGGTTTTGGTCATACACATAATTAGGTAAAGAGAAGTATCTTCTGGGAGCTTCCATATTGGCACACTCTGTTAATTTGACACAATCTTGATTTAATGCACATTGAGAAGAATTTCTTTGAGAACTTATTTCACACCATCATGGGTAGCTTGAAAACGAAAGACAATGTCAAGGCTAGGAAAGATGTAGAAATATCTTGTGATAGACCGTAATTGCATATGTTTAACGTGCACAATAAAGATATGAAGCCAAAAGCTTCATGGATTTAGAAAATCCGAGTTCGTTAAAGTGTCGGTCACCTCAAGTATATGTAATCAAGTATATGTAATCGTTAGAAAGCTCGTAGTCGTAGTTATTTAATGTTAGTTAGTATTTAGTTAAGTAACACCGTGGAGGAAGGACGGGTCTTTACCCACTGTATGCCTGATCCACAGCCCGTAGGTGGCGTTTTATGTAAGGTACTATAAATACCCTCTACCTCCCAAGGTAGAGGGTTGGAGCTCATAATAAGATTTTACTTTCTCTCTCTAAGTTCCCTAAACCTCTAAACTTTCTCTCTCTAAAACCTTAAAGTGTACGCCCCATTAAACATGGTTTGATGTGTTTGTGAAATCCAATATGTTACAAATGGTATCAAGAGCCATGGTTTGATCATCTCTCTTACATGTTCTTGGATTTCTAGTGGTTTTATATGGTTTTTGGGGTTGAAAAAGTTTAGTGGTATTTGCATCATTTGGACCATTTCTAGTGTTAAAGTTTGAATTTTGATTGTACTTTTGTGTTTAGAATCATTATAAGTGCTTAGGTTTTGATTTGGAAGGCTTGAATCAGTGTGGTTGGGTTAGTTTTGGATTGAAAAGTGTTGCTTTTGAATATTTCTAGCTAGCGACTTGTGTCTCGGACTTGAGTTCTTCGTAGCGACTTGTTCTACGTTTCTTTGTTCTTTGACTTGACTTTGTTGTGGGAAGCGACTTGTGCTCTAGCGATTTGTCTTTTGAGACAAAGCGACAAATAGTACAAAGTAGTGGTCGTCTTGTTTTGTCTAGCGATTTGTCCTAGCGACTTGTCCATCTAGCGACTTGTTATTCTAGCAACCACGTGTCTAGCGATTTGTCACTAGCGATTTGTCTTCATAGCGACTTGTGTCACTAGCGACTTGTTCTTCTAGCGAGTTGTCACTCTAGCAACTTGTGAGCCTAGCTACTTGTCCATTAAAGCGACTTGTATACCTAGCGACTTGCAAGCGGGTTAAAGCGACTTGTCTTCAAGGTTTGAAGCGACTTGGTTAATTATTGTTTTGATTGTTACATTTACGGTTTTCTCTTGATTTAGTAAAATCCGTGAAAGAATCTATTTCCGGTTTAATCATAGAGTTATAAAATCCGTGAAATCGTAATCATGTCTACCAACGTGCCTACAATCATCTCTTACATGGCGAGGGCGTTCAAGCGGTTGGATCGGATACTCGTCCACCTATGCTTGACATAGGCGATTATGACTCATGGGCTCAACGAATTAGGTTGTCTTGTTTGGGAAAGGAAAATGGGGTTAACATTCTCAAATCAATTGATGAAGGACCTTATCGATTGAGACTACAAGAGACACACTTGAAAGCTGCTGCGGATGGTACGGTGATCTTAGGTTTGGACGGACCAAAGGCGTATGATGAGCTCAATGATAAGGAGAAAAGAGATACGATCTTGATATCGGGGCTTCAAACATTATACTTGTGGTCTTCCAAAGACATCTACAAGTTAATCAATCACAACACTGAAGCCAAGGCGGTTTGGGACAATGTTAAGATGCTTCTCTCGGTTACGAATTGACCAAAGAAGACAAGGAATCTCAATTGTATGATGATTTTGAGAACTTTGAGATGAACCACGGAGAAAGTGTCCTTGAATACTATGTGAGGTTCCACAAACTTGTGAATGATATGAGGAATATCAAAATGACCATGCCAAATATTCACTCAATTCAAAGTTTGTGAACAACATGAATCCCGAATGGCACAAATTTGTCACCTCGGTCAAGTTAACCAAAGGATTAAGGAACACCAACTATGAGCAATTGTATGCCTTCCTACTTGAATGAGAAGCATGCTATGTTTGAGCGAATGATTCTTGAAAAGTTCAAATCTAATCATGGAGATGCAAGCTCATCAAATGACTCAACAACATTCTACAAAATGTAGGAATTACCACCAAAGCCTCTCAAGTCATACCAATGGGTAATGGTAACCACAAGCTCATTCCCGATCCAACATATAAGCCTCCGGACTCAAACACAATCATGGAACATTTCATCAATCAAGCGGCTCTTATGGTTAAGCAAAATCGAACCTCACTCCACACACTAACAATGATATCGAAGCGCATCCAATCTACACAATCATGCTATTGTCGAGATGGTAAGATCATGGTGCAACCGGTGCAAGGAAGACAGTATGAACAAGGAAAAGGTGGAGTAGGTGGAGGGTATGTGGCTAATCGAATCGTGGAAGGAATGCAATTCAAGGACAAGGAAAGCCAATCAAGTGCTACAACTGTGGTGGTGAAGGACATATTGCAAGGGCGCACATCTCCAAAACGCCCTCAAAATGCGAGTATTTCGGGGACAAGATCTTTCTTGGTGCAAGCTCGGGACAATGGAGCGGTTTTGAATGAAGAAGAGTTGTTGTTTCTTCTTGAGGAAATGCCAAAACATATGATCTTGATGTGGATGAGCAACCAATTCGGAAATAGGTCACAATCATCAAAATGCCTTTCAAGTTCTTGTTGTGATGCATTTGACTCGATGTCGATGATGAACCCTTGCCTGAGACAATCTTCATGGCTAGCATTTCACCAATGGTCTCTCCAAAGGTCTCATCACCACAACAGGCTGGTCCATCCAAAGATTCACTCATTTCTGAGGTATTAAAACTTTACGATGAAGTTGATGAGCAAAAGATACATAACGAAGTACAATCTCATGAAACTAATGAATCAGATATTGATAATGTGGGTAATAGTAATATTGTCCCATATGATCAATATGTGATACAAAGTGAAAGTGAGATCGTACCAAGTGATGCATCTTCTGCAGTCAATGATGACTATGTCTTTGATGAATACATTGCATGTGCCCCGATGATTACATTATCTACGAGGCGAATGCGTATAAAGAACAAGTTGCTATTTATGAACAACGTGCTAAGTTTGAGTTAACTACCCGTGAGCGGAAATGGATGACCAAATGCGTACAATTATTAGAAAAAGTAATTTTAGAGAAGAAGTGTTAAAACAAGAGTTAAACTCCTTACAAGAAAAGCTTTCTAAAGCATTAAGCAAAAGCAAGAACTCCAAGATAATGTTAAAGTGCTTAAACAAGAATTTAATGCTAAGGAATCAAAACTTTTGAATGACTTTTCCAATCTAAAACTTTGAAAAACAAGCTTGAAAATAAGTTATGCGTACAAGGAATACCATTGATTGCTCACATGATCACTAAGCACGAGTCTTAGCGATAAGCATAGTATACCCTAGTAGAGGAACCAAATCCGAGTATTGTAAAAGGCTAAAGCTTTCCATAAGATTGTATATGATGGTAATGAGATCCTCAAGCCTAGGCAAACACCATCATGTATTGGAAGCACGGAAGAGGATAGAAAATTAGAAGATGCCTCTAGGAGAAAATGGATAAGAAGCTAAAAGATCACGAGTGTAAAAGCAAAACATAACGATCAAACCCCATGATTACACAAAAGAAAATTGGATCTCCACGAACATGTTTAAGCCTCAAACTCAATTAACCCCGAACAAGTTTTTGGAAGAAAGACATGGATAAGCAAAAGCAAATGTACTTGTTGAAACAAACACTCCCTTAGGAAAGTGCCTCCGACTCTGTGTATCCTCCGAATACACCAATGCATTTAGTTCCTAGAACTATTCCCACTAAGAGCAAGACCTTAATCAACACTGTATGTTGTTTATCAACTATTCGTTGATTTTGAGAAGACATGTAAGAAGAGAATCACACCTCGGGGATAAGCGAAGGGAAAGGGTTTGAGCAAACTAAAGAATGCTATTTAAGCGAGGTCATACCTTTCTTTAAACAATTAAAAGTCAATTTGAGAGTCTTCAAAAGGGATAGACTCGGATATTAAAGAAATGGAAAAGGAATTTGATGCAATGATAGTTGAGGTCAATGATTATGAGCGGAACTCAAATATAATGAAATTGAAAGGAAGAATCGCATATCTTAAATGAGAACTTAGTATTGAGTTGTGTGGCTCAAGATGTGTTTTATATTGTTACTAAGCATTCTATTTCGCTTCTCAATTTCATGAATTATCTGTTGCTTTGAAAGTTTCCCATGATCGTGTCATTGAGCTTGAAAACAAAAACTCAAAACTAAATGAGAAAATTGACCAGGATGATCACGATAATTTGGTAAAACACTTTTCTAAGCTAGAAGTTGAACATTTTGATTTGCAACTAAAATATCAACATCTCAAAGAAAATGTTAAAACCTCAAACATCAAGATATCCTTAAATGTTCGAGTTTGATGTAGTTTTGAAATAAACAAACGTGATGAAACGATTCGAGCTCAACGTAACACGATCGAAAGTTGAAAGCCCAAATTTCACAATTAAAGGGTGAAAAGAACAATGTGGTGGCTCCCAAATGCCTCCTCCTTTGGATTCTCAATTTTCTCAAAACTTTCATCTTCAAAACATCATTAACGTATTACAACAAGAAAATGAGAGTTTTCTAGAAGAAAATGAAAAGGTCAAACGACACTTCAAAGAGTTATACGATTCAATGAAAGTCACTCGTGACAAAAACAATGAAAAATAACTTCGTTACAAAAGGAAATTGAGAATCTGAAGAGTCAGGTAAAAGGGAAAATGCCACTTGTCTTTAATGAGAATGTTGCATCAAAGTCATCTGTAGATTCTAAATATACTGTGACTGTTAAATACATTCCTCCTCATCTTAGAAATAACGAACTTGTGTTTCATAACTATTTATTTCACCTTAAGGATAGTCTAGAATGTCTCCGTGATATTGTAGAAGAGGATCACATAAATAAGCCACTTGATAGTAAAATTAGGTTTGCTTGCATACATGCCAAATGATCTCGGGGTGTTAGAATGTTTAAGAGCAACATGTCCTAAATCCTTATGTGAGAAAGATAAAGTTGTGATGCCTATGCTCTATGCCCTATGTGTTAAGAAAGTGAACTTTAATGTGCCTTCAAGTAGTTCGGATCCCGGCACTTCTAAACACGAAATGCAAAAGTAGCAAAACCAACTAATGTTCCCATTCCTCTACGGGAGTAAAAGTGACACCAAAGCGAGCGGTCAAAGCCTCAAGGCAACACAAAGAATGATAGGACCTTGCAAGCTAGGAATGTTCGAGTGGAAGAGAGTAGAAGATCACCTTAGGAAGAATGAAACTATGTTGAATAAAGCGAATCGTGTTGATTCTAGTGTTAGCTCTAAGCATCTTTGTAATTAATGCGAATTACGCTACTTTTGGCAAAACATGTAATGATGATTGCTTGGTTTACATTACTAATCATGTATGTGGTGTGAATGATTTGATTAATCTTGTTAAATACCAGTTAAAATTGTTAATGCCAAAAATCAAGCTAAGAAGGCTAGAAAGCAAAGGCGGAAGAAGGTTAGAAAACATTGGAAACCCAGGAAGAAAATTTAGTAATATAGGTTATCGGTGGATACCCTCGGCATAAATTTAATCTTAATGAGTTGTGCCCTAAATTATCTAAGTCAATGCCCATTAGGAAATGGATGCCCTTGGTAGAACTATACCTTTAAGAAGTGAACATACTTTGAATAGATCTCTTGTTTCTACTAGCCCGGCATCTACCACTAATGATTTTATTGACTCGCTTCGATGTGGATGTTCCAATCTCTTTGTCTAACCAAGTGGAACCCATTATTGCATGGGGATCCCAATTATCCGATTATCCATTCTTGTGCGTGTTCAACTGCAGTCATTCAAATCGTTCGTGGTACACGGACTCATTTGTTCCAAGCATATGATTGGAGATCGCTCATGACTCATGAACTTCGTGAGTAAATTCATCGGGACTATTAGATTCGGGAGCGACCATTTTGGTGCAATTATGGGTTATGGAGATTATGTTGTTGGTGATAGTGTAATCTCCGGGTATATTATGTTGAAGGTCTTGGTCATAACTTTGTTCTCTGTTGGTCAATTCGTGATTCCGATCTAGAGGTGGCTTTTAGAAAACATACTTGTTTCGTTAGAGAACTTGATGGTGTGGAACTGTTAAGAGGAACACGTGGTTCAAACCTATACACCATCTCTATCGAAGACATGATGAAGTCTTCTCCAATCGCTTGTTGTCAAAGGCTTGAAAACAAAGTCATGGTTATGGCATCGTCGTCTCAATCACTTGAACTTGGCACCATTAATGATCTTTCGAGAAAGGACCTTGTAAGAGGCTTACCCAGTTAAAGTATGAAAAGATCATCTTTGTTCAACATGCCAATTGGGAAAAAGCGGAAATATGCCCACAAACCCAAACCCGCAAACTCGGTTATGGAAGTTCTTCATACTCTTCATATGGATTTGTGCGGACCTATGAGAGTGCAAACGATAAATGGGAAGAAATATGTATTAGTCGTTGTTGATGACTACTCTCGATTTACTTGGGTTAAGTTTTTGAGGACAAAGGATGAAACTCGATGTCATCATCAAACTTATCAAGCATTTGAGTTCGACTTAACAAGATTGTTAGAATTGTTCGAGCAGACAATGGCACGAGTTTGTTAACAAAGACCTAAGTCAATTTTATGAAAGCATTGGAATCGGTCATCAAAGAAGTGTTCCACATCGCCTCAACGTAAGCGGTGTAGTTGAAAGGCGAAATCGGACCCTTGTTGAAGCTGCAAGAACAATGCTAATTTACTCAAAGGTTCCAATGTTTCTTTGGGTGAAGCCATTGCCACTGCTTGCTACACCCAAAATCGTTCCTCATACACACCACTCATGGAAAAACTCCATACGAACTTGTCCATAAGCGAAAACCCGATCTCTCCTACCTTCGTGTATTTGGTGCTTTGTGCTATCCAACGAATGACGGTCAAGATTTAGGAAAATTAAGAGCTAAAGCGGACATTGGAGTTTTGTGGGTTATGCATCAAACAAGAAGGGTTACCGAATCTACAACAAAAGAACTCGAGATATCATGGAAACTATTCACGTCACGTTCGATGAGTCATCGGGCAAATGGCTCCGGGACAATCAAGTTCGGACCCGCATCTTAACCTTCATTAAGTAGTCCCATTAGTTCTTCTCTTGTACAAAATCCTCACCAACAACTCCATATGTACCTCCTTGAAGATGATTTGAAGAAATTGTTTGATCCAATGTTTGATGAACACTATGAGCCTATTGCTAATGATCGGTCTAATCCTTCAAGCAGAGGTTGTCCCTAACCCGATCAACGTAGATAGCCCTCGGTTTCTATGTCATTGAGTCAAGAAGCGCCTCTGCGATCACTCATCCTCATCATCAAATCCTCAATCATCGAGTGTACATCATGGAATTGTTTCTGGTACCTATGATGGAGATAACCCCTTTGCTACTCCCGAAGATGCTCCCTTTGAAAACATATTTGCTACTGAACCATCATCAGAACCATCTTCATCAGGGGAAACAACTCTGCTACCTCAGTTCTTCAATCACAACCACACGAGCATTTTAGAAAATGGACACACGATCATCCGTTGGACAATATCATAGGAATCCTCTCGTCCGGTATCCACCGTAAGCGACTTGCAACAGATGCCTTATGGTGCTTCTTCAATTCCATACTATCAAAAGTCGAACCAAAAGATGTCAAAACCGCAATGTCGAAGGACAGTTGGTTCAATGCAATGCGGGAAGAAATTCATGAGTTTGACCGACTTGATGTTTGGGAATTAGTACCACTCACGAGTGTGCAATGATCATTGCTCTCAAATGGATCTTCAAAGTGAAACTTGATGAGCATGGGGATGTATTAAAGAACAAGGCAAGACTTGTTGCAAAAGGATATCGTCAAGAGGAGGTATTGACTTTGAGGAATCATTTGCTCGATTGCGTATTGAGGCAATCGAATCTTCTTAGCTAATCTTGCTAGTAAGAACATGGTGGTTTATCAAATGGATGTAAAAGCGCCTTTCTTAATGGAGATCGAAAGAAATCGTGTCGTCGATCAACGAGAAGGTTTTGTGGATCTGAACGTCCTACTCATGTCTATCGCTTAAAGAAGGCTCTCTATGGTGCGAAACAAGCTCCAAGGGCATGGTATGATACTCTGTCAAAGTTCCTCTTATCTCTTGGATTGACAAAGGCGATGGATCCCACATTGTTCACCCGAAAGTCGGCAAACACTTAATTCACGTTCAAATCTATGTAGATGATATCATTTTGCCTCGACCGACCCTCTTGAATGTGACCGTTTTCAAATGAAATGGGTTCCAAATTTCAAATGTCTATGATGGGACAAATGTCATTTTCTTGGGATTACAAATTTCACAAAGTCCCGGAGGCATTTTATCAATCAATCTAAATATGCTAATGAAATTTTAAAGAAATTTGGATTTGACACTTGTGACACCGTTGACACTCCCATGGTGGGCGTACCAAAGCGGATGAGGACCCTCGGGATCATGGTAGATCAAACGAAATATCGTAGTATGATTGGATCACGATGTACCTCATGACCGATGAACGATATTCTTTCGTTGTATGCATGTGTGCTAGATACCATGCTAAGCCTACCAAAAGCACCTTGAAGCGGTTAAGCGGGTCTTCGGTATCTCAAGGTACCATTAACATGGGACTTTGGTATCCGAAGGACACCAACATGTCACTAACGACATATGCGGATGCGAGACCATGCGGTGTCAAGATACACGTTGAAGCACATCAGGTGGTGCTCAATTCTTGGGAGAAAAACTTGTAAGTGGTCTTCTAAGAAACAAATGAGTACGTCGATATCCTCTACAGAGGTGAATACATCGCCATGTCATCTTGTTGTGCTCAAATCTTATGGATGAGATCCTAACTATCGACTATGGCTTTGACTTCAACAAAATTCCCTCGTATTGTGATAACAAAAGTGCCATTGCTCTCTCCTGCAACAACGTTCAACATTCAAGAGCAAAGCACATCGACATTCGACATCATTTCATTCCGGAACAAGTGGAAAAAGGTGTGGTAGAACTTTACTTTGTGAGAAGCGAATATCGACTAGAGACATCTTCACTAAAGCACTCCTCGAGAACGTTTGAGTTTATTCTTCCACGACTTGGTCTAAAGAGTCTACAACCGGAAACACTCAAACGTCTTCAAGAGAAAGACGAGGAGTAAAAGTTTTTCTTCATCCATCTCTTGTAAATATTTATTCAAAAAGCAAAATACAAAATTTTAAAACCCACAAAAAGAAAATAGAAAAATATAAAATCTTCAAAAATCCATAAAAATCAGAAAATCTTTGAAAAAGCTAAAAAATATTTTTTCCATCTTTTCTTTTATTCGATTTCATCTACTGTCTTTGTGTTGTTATTCAAAGAGTGACAAGGGTCTTTAGATGAAGTTCGAATGTACATATTTTGTTTAAAAAAAAAATTTTTTTGAGAGAATGAAAAACAAAAGGTTTATAGTCATTTCGGACTATACCCGTTTTTAAAAGAAAGAACGAGCCATGCTTTATCTTATTTTTCAAATCTCATGCTCGATTCTAAAACAAATGTTTGTCACCAAAAGACAAATGTTTCCTTCACAAATATTTTTCCTTCTATAAATTCTTCTGAAAAATATTTGTTATCTAATGAAAACTAATAGCTTTGAAAAATAACTCGGACTCAATTTTTGAAAATCATCTGGACTTGACATTTGTCAAAATCTCTATCTCTCAATCAACAACTTATGTCATTGATTGAGGGGAGAATGATTTCAATTAAATCAAAAGGTTATTTGTCATACAATTGGTTCAGACCAAGGCTTATGTCATGTTTTCAAAAGATACTCAAGCATGTTTAATCTTTGGAGTTTAAAGTCTCAGATTTGATCCTTATCGGTTAAATGTTTTCATAAGCAAGTCACAATTCTCCTCAAAAGCTTTCAAAAACAATTTAAATCTATAGAGATCACAAATCTCAAATGATTTGAAAATTGTGATCGGGGGAGAATTTGTGATTTAAATTGGATTTAAACTGATAATTCGACAAATGGTTTGTAAGTGATTAGCAAGCTCTCCTCCCTACATGTGCCAAACGATTTCAAATTTTCCATGCACATGTTAAGGGGGAGCATCTATATCAAACCAAAAAGGATTGAAACGTGATTGATTTGTTTCTAAGTGCGAGTTTTCCTAATATGTGCAAAACACTTTCGAATCTCGATGCACATATTGAGGGGAGCAACTTTTGAAAACCACATCCTTTCCCAAAAATATCTTTAACCAAGTATGAAAATACTAATTTTGATCGGGAAGGTGATGTAGATATTTTTAGAAAATGTTAATCAATGAATTGAATTCTTCCTCTTGCCTCCATGTGCCAAAACGATTTCAAATATCGATGCACATGTTGAGGGGAGCTTTTTCGAAATATCAAAAACAATTCGGTACAAAATGCTTTGATAATATATCACAAGTACCGGATTGATTTTCAAATGGTTTTCAATTGGTTCCAATGGCGGAAGAACAATACCAAAAGACCGACCAAATTTACTTTATGTATGGAGATATAAGGATGGTTAGGTTAGGTATTCGTTCCCACGATCCCTTGAGCGGAGGGATCTACCGAGGACAATCCACTAGATAGTGTAGAGTCCTTAGGTATGATGAAAAAGGAGAAAAGTGAGAAATGGGAAGAGTGCGGATGAGAAGAGCTAGAAGCTGGAATAAACCCAACAAGGTTCTAGTAATGAAGTCTCGGTAAGCTTGAAAGGGTTGAAGAATGAAAAAGAAATGAATGTGAAAAGGGTGAAAACAAATAGCCCTCCAATAATTCAACCTTAGGCGTAAACCGGGTTCAATACATATGCTCTTGGTTGTTACCAAGGTAACACGGTATTGAAGACAAGACGTCATGGACCCGGTGATGCACCGCACTACAACTTCCCAAGCTACTCAAGTTCCTCTTAAAAGGACTTGTTTCATTCTCACGGGAACCTACATTATCTATCGACTTTCTCTTAGAGATTGTTGATATTGAAGAAGGAGACCTCTCCTAGTCTCGGCATAGGAACCAAATGTGCACAATTGAGTCTAGAGCCACGAGATCATCAATAAATCTCATTAGGACACAATCAATGAAGACTCTTTGTTTCACACAATGTGGAAAGTGAGAATATATCTTATGAGTCCTCGCATTATCCTTGTGGTATTGCGAACATCGAGTGATATGCAAACATATTCACAATGAAGATGGAAAGCCTTCTAGAGCCAACATCAAACAAGCTCTTGGTAGGTGGCATGTGAGATCTATCAATAGATCAAACATGTGACAAGCGGATTGAAACAATGGGCGATTCATTATGAATCAACCTTGGTTCGAGAAATGGATTGACGGATACCTTTGAAAAACCGGTCGTTGTGCTTAAAATTCTTTTCTCTAGCACATCGATCGTGTATTAATATTTCAAAATAAAAGGTGTTTATGATTGATAAGCGATTTTCCTTAAAACTTTCGTTGTATTGCAAAACACTTTATATTGAGCGATACACGATTGTTTTCAAATCTCTTTTCATCAATCGGTGAATCTCAATTATTGGTTCACTCACTCCATGTTGTCTTCTTTGAGACGTTCGGTTTGAGAACGGCTAGAGCATTGCGAAACCACATCAAGGAGATTCTTGAATTATACGATCACAGGCGGTACTTGTCTTGATCAGCGGGAACCGTGGGCGTGTACCTCAATTCAACGAAAGTGATCAAAGACACTTTCGTGCGCTTTATTGCTAAGCTGTTGTATGCGGTACACCCAACGTTTGCGGTGATCGAATGGAGAGGTCAATCCATTGTCGCATGCTCACACAACACATTCATTTCTAAAGAAATCATGATAAGTGCATCAACGACTACGATATTGTCACTCCATGCTTACGCTCGCTGCTGCGCAAATATCATGAATCAACTAAAGCTTCCGCTACTCGATGAGAAGAAATCATGATCCGAATGTGAGCATGTCGGTCCAACGTCACAACTTCACATAATGTCAACACTACAAAGGAAGAGTCGAGATTTATGGTGGTGATGATCTCAAAGCGGCTCAAAACTCATCATCACGTGGATCAATTAAAGACCTCCACTTGGATTATCCAAACATGCAAAACATGAAGAATCAAAGACTACGGACTCTGAGCAAAGAACTTAAACAAGAATCCAAGAACAATCTTAATGTAATATCTGTTTGTATTCAATGTAATTTGAGGTGACCTCCTTTTGGGAGATTGTTAGGATTTAGAAAATCCGATCGTTAAAGTGTCGGTCACCTCAAGTATATGTAATCGTTAAGCTCGTAGTCGTAGTTATTTAATGTTAGTTAGTATTTAGTTAAGTAACACCGTGGAGGAAGGACGGGTCTTTACCCACCTGTATGCACGATCCACACCCGTAGGTGGCGTTTATGTAAGGTACTATAAATACCCTCTACCTCCCAAGGTAGAGGTTGGAGCTCATAATAAGATTTTACTTTCTCTCTAAGTTCCCAAACCTCTAAACTTTCTCTCTAAAACCTTCTCATTAAACATGGTTTGAAAACCCAATATGTTACAACATTTTTCAAGCAATATGCTCGCCCATATTAGTCATGGTTTGATGTGTTTGTGAAATCAATATGTTACATCAAGAACGAGCTAAAAGGTTGCCTTTTACAGTTCTTGGTTATAGATTTAATCTTATATAGCATGCCTGGTACGTTATTTTAGAAAACTACATTGTTTTCACTAACTCTTGAATCTACAAGTATCGTCTCTAGGATATCTTTAGACAAAAGTTGTTGCTTCACTGTCCTTAGGTACTTTCTGAGGTTGTTTGATTTGTTTGGTTGTGTGTGTAATAATGTACATAGATATAATATTGTTGTTGTAGTAACTTCTGATGAGTAACAACACATAATTTGGAACGTATTACAGTGTTTACAGAACGTATTACTGTAATATGACCCTTGAATGATACGATATAATTGTGGTCAATAATCTTACTGTACAAAGCACAACTTTTCAACTCTAATTGTTTGTCTTTTCTAATCTTATCATTGACCACCTTGTAACTTGTAAAGATAGCAGGGTAGAGTTCGCTTGATTTTTTTTTAACCTTGGTTCTGTAATGATAAACTTTCACATGTTCTCTCAAGCTTCATCGACCGAATTAGGAATCCTTCTTCTACTTTACCATTCTTAATTTTTTACTTATAATTCTGATACTTTTTTGGTAAATATTACACGTCTCTAAGAGGGCTTTTTTTTTTTTTTTTTTTTTTTTTTGTTATTGTATAGATTGTTTGATAACTATGTTATGCAAGAGGAGCCTTACATTGATGAAGGAACACTTGATAGAGCTAGAGATGAGAAATTTGCTCAGTGGTTTAAGGAGCATATCCATGCGTTATGTTGAGTCACATAAAGGTTCCTTTGTAAATGGTTACAAGTTTCACACGTTGAAACATGGTGATGGGCGGGTCACACAAAATAGCGGGGTATGCGTGAAGGGTTCTACTTATAACTAGTTTGAATCCGACTATTATGGATTGTTGGTTGATGTTTTGGAGGTAAATTACCGTGATAGTAATGGACGTTGTGTTGTAGTGCTATTCAAGTGTGATTGGTTTGAACCTATTCAAGGGGTAAGGGTTAACCGTAAGCATAATTTGGTTGACATCAAGTACAAGTCAAAGAGATGCCAAGATGACCCGTTTATCCTTGCATCACAAGCGGAACAAGTCTATTATGCACCATAGCCATCGATGACCAAAGATTTGAAAGATTGGTGCGCTATTGTTAAAGCGACACCGAGAAGCATATATGAAGTAACACAATGTTCTAATGAAGTTGATGATAATGTGGATGTTGAAGAGTTCTTTCAAGAAAACGAAATGCCAATATGTTCAAATACAACAGATACAAATGATAATGCTGAAATTATTTCTCTTGTAACTCTAGGAGAAATAGAAGAAGTTGGTGATTTAGATGTTGGAGATGAATATATGGAAGTTAGTGAGAATGAAGAAGACTTTGTAGATACATATGATGATTCAGATAACGATACTGAACTCAATTTATCAGATCATTCTTCTGACGAGGAAGAAGTTAATTTATCTGATCATTCTTTGAATGATTAGTACGTATTTTCTTTAATTTTTTCTTACCACTAATGGAATATGTTGTCTGCTTATATGTAAACGACTTGTACTGATTATTAATTGCGACTTGTATAAATGCATTTTGCTCATTTTTTTTATTGGATACGTTATGCAGGAATCATGGCTAGAAATAACAATAGCAGAGGTAGGGGAAGGGGGAGAAGTGGAAATATAGGCATGGTAATGGAATACTATGATAACGGCAGCAGAGGTAATCCGGATGCAGACTATGATAATGGCAGCATAGGTAATCCAAATGATGCAGATAATGATAACGGGATCACAAGCAGGGGAAGGGGAATAAGTGGAAATATAAGCATTGGTGGAAATAGTAGTACATTTGGATGCGGTAATCCAAATGATACATATCATGTTAATGGAATCAGAAGTAGGAGAAGGGGAATAAGTGGAAATATTGGTGGTAGTAATAGTACATTCGCAGGCGGTAATCTAAATGATGCAGATAATGATAACGGGATCACAAGCAGGGGAAGGGGAATAAGTGGAAATATAAGCATTGGTGGTAGTAGTAGTAGTAGATTTGGATGCGGTAATCCAAATGATACATATCATGATAATGGGATCAGAAGTAGGGGAAGAGGAAGGGTCGGAAGTGGAAATACTGGTGGTAGTAATAGTACATTCGGATGCGGTAATCCAGATGATGTAGTTTATGATAATGGGATCACAAACAGGGGAAGGGGAAGGGGCATAAGTGGAAATATAAGCATTGGTGGTAGTAGTAGTACATCCGGATGCGCTAATGATGCAAATCATGATAATGGGGTCAGAAGTAGGGGAAGAGGAAGGGGCAAAAGTGGACATATTGGTGATAGTAGTACATTTGGATGCGGGAATCCAGATGACGCAGTTTATGATAATGGGATCAGAATTAGGGGAAGGGGCAAAAGTGGAAACATTGGTGGTAGTAGTAGTACATCCGGATGCGGTAATCCGGATGCAGATTATGATAATGAGATTCGTGGTGGTACTAATAATAATGAAACAGAGACGTCACAACATGCACGTGGTTCAAACTTGCCACAATCAATACCTAATCATCCATCACAAAGGCCGATGATTACACTCTATTATGGCAGGTATGTATCTAAATATACCCGAATTTTCATTACTTTCTTTTTTAAAAAAATACCTAATCATCCATCAGAGCATGTACGTATTTCATTACTTTCTTTTTTTTTTTACCTAATGTTTAATGTTTGAATCTTGTAGTTTTGCAGAAGGCCACATTACCCGGGATATTATTAGTATTTTCAAAATCATGTTTTATGGTCCTTGGACGTCGTGGAGAGAGGTTGACCTAGAAAGCAGAGAGTTAATGTTTGCAGAATTTCAGGTTTTTACTTACAATCACATCTAAATATACTTTATGTTGCTTAATCATATGCTTGATCTGGGGGCTATTAGGAATATTATGGTTTGTGGATTTTGCTATTGCAATAAGATCATTAATAATTATAAAGGATATATGGATATTGTATGGGTCTGCAGAACTCAAGGAAGTCAAACTGCTGGAATCCAGATTAGAACTTATATACTAATCTTTTTAATTTGGAAAAAAGATTCTGATCATACATATGCTAGTCTGTGTCTCTTTACTTTTGAGTCTGCAATAAAGTTTCTATTATTGATTTAAAATCGGTTTCTAAGTCCGCAATAAAGTTTCTATTATTGATTTAGTCTTGGTTTCTAAGTACTTTTGAGTCCGCCATAAAGTTTGTTAATTTAAAAGTTGATGTACATATAGGATCAATATCAATGGCATCCGTCACAAAACGCAGAAGACGTAGAGCTTGGGAAAAGGTAATGTCAAGGTGTTTTCGATATATTAGGTCGGTGTCGACGAGATGTCGCTTTAGAGCCTCACCGACAACATCAAAGTTGGAAATGATTTATCCGTTCTTAAGCCGTATACCCCAAGTTGGATAGATCAAGCCGATTGGGAGGATATGATTGATAAGCTCGGAATACCTCCGAATGGAAAAAGAAATCACTCGGTCGACAAAAGCAGTTAAGCGAGGTAGATGGTCAAGTGTCAAAACATATCTTGGGATCCATTACCATTTTTCAAACCATGTTCAAAAAGGTAAGTACAATATCAATTATTTTAGATTATGAACTTTATACATTAAATTTATAAGCTTTTAAATAATAACAACTTTTGTAGGAAAAACAAAAAAAAACGGCCTGTTAGTTTATTAGAATGTTACCACCGTTGTCATATACAAGAGTCGACTGAGGCGTCGGGGAACGGGACAGATGAGGGGTCAGGGAACGGGACAGATGAGGCTTTGGGAAGCGGAACACGGAAGTACATCACATATAGCTCAAAACGAGTGGCGGTATTTTCTTTTCATCTCCTTTTAAATTACATGATGAATAAAGTACTTAATCAAAAAAAAATTATTTACACATTTTTAATGAATCGTAGGATGCTGTTGAGGCTGCTATGGAGGAGAAATATGGACCAGACGATAGTCAACGACCGCCTGATGACTTTGATCTATGGGAGGATGCCACTGGGGGGAAGAAGAACCTAGTGAACATGTATGTAATATAGTTAGCGTAATTATGGAATAAGTCTTTGGTTTCTGTCTATACCAAAATCCACATGTTCTTATCATTTGTCATACTCTAATAATCTCATTATCCCTCCAGATTAGTTCATGGATGGGATGTGACCTGTGTTTGAGATTTGGTTTAGAACCATACCATGAAATGTCTGCGATTTTTTGACCATCCGTTCGGGACTAGGATCGATTAGAACCGGACTCATGATTGGTCTTGGATTAAGTCCCAATGGCTCTCATACAAATCCATCTTAAAGAATTAAATTGATTAAGTTACACGTAATGTTTCTATTCTAAAATTTTTCATTTTTAAAACTTATAGGTACAATTTTTTTAGTCATGTAAGGTTATAATATTGAATATCAATATTTTAGGTTTTTGTTATTCTAAGTTTTACATTAGGATTCTGTTTTATATGCTGTAAGCTGTTACTATCTTGGGAGTATATTATAACTGGAACGTGTTCATGAAGAATGGTGTTTTATTAGATGGTTATAGGAAAATACAAAATTGCAAATAACTTATTGGAAGTAGCGAAGTTGGCTTGACACGTAGTTTATCTGACCATTCGGTTTATAGGTTTTATCGTTACAAAATATAAACATCAAGGAACACTTGACCAGACACTTTTATACTCACCGTTTAGGATTCTCAGATCCTGTCATTGTCAATTATTAGGCTAGAATTGGTGTCATATACCAATATATCAGTTAGTGGAATTACCTGGATTGAAGAATCCTAGCTCAAAAACTTCACTGGCAGAGACAAGAGTTTGTCCCAAGGATATAGGGCTATCTTTAGTCAATATATCAGTTCCCGTGCTATAGCCCTGTCATGTAGTAGTGGTAGTGTCATATACCAATATATCAGTTAGTGGAATTACCTGGATTGAAGAATCCTAGCTCAAAAACTTCACTGGCAGAGACAAGAGTTTGTCCCAAGGATATAGGGCTATCTTTAGTCAATATATCAGTTCCCGTGCTATAGCCCTGTCATGTAGTAGTGGTATGCAAGCATGTAATGTTAAGGTGGTTTATAGATTTAAATCTTCTGATAACCATGCCCATTAGTTTCTATACTCCCTTCTGCAGATTAAGTTAGAATTTTGAAATGAACCTAAAGATTGTGATATATCTCGACTTTTCTTATCAGACTTCCAAGAACTTCAACAGTCATGTCATGCATTTTCACTCCCAATGTCTATTTTTTCATTGAATTTCAGTAAGCTTTTAGCTAATCATGTGCAACCTAATAATCTATAGCTCATGGATAATCTGTATTGCTAACTTTTGATTTAATGGAACTTGATACGATGTAGGTGCGGATTTTGGAAGAGCGGTGAGAAAATTGCAACAGGATAACGATCAAATGAGATCAAGAGAAATTGAGATGCAAGTGCGATTACAACGGCAGTGGAACGTCAAGTGCGAGAACACATGCATCAACGGAATTAGAGGCGAATGCTCGTGAAGAAGCTCGAGAGAGAGTGGCAACAAAAGATGAACGACATTAACTTGATGCTAAGGAAGTTTAACAATCCAGATCCCCCAAAGTAGTTGGATATTGACACATCATTATGAATTTTTGGATTTTAAACTTTAATTTCTATCTTTTATGTCTTTAGATGCTTTTGTTTTTATTTTGAAACTTTAACGATGTAATTGATGGCATTTTGTGATAGATATATGATTATCGTTTCATTGGTTCTATGTTTTATAAATTATCATTTTAATTTACTGTTTTCATTTATTTAAGCTATTTAAATACAGGGCATAAGCTATTAAATACAAGTTTATTTCATTAATTTTAATTTACAATTTTCCGATCGATTTCGCGAGACTTTTATTGACAATTTCCAATCGAATATATTCGAGTGACTTCCAAGAAAACATCACCGGTGAATTCCAACGCATGCTCTTCCTCATTGTTTCCGACGAATACCGGCTGAAACTAATTACCAACCATAGATAATGCGACGCATCGTTTCTGTCACAAATCCGCCGGAAACCACTTATACCGACGGATTTCGGACAGAAACATCCGTCGCTATAGCCCTGTCATGTAGTAGTGTAATAACGACACACCGAAGACTCATTTTTAAGAAAATAGTAATTACTTTACAAACACAACATTGAGACACTGATCATAAAAATAATTAATTAACAAAAGATTTAATAAATATTACAAACTTCAGTATACAAAAACATATCTCTAATCCTTAATCAATGAGTACTTTAATTATCAATAGCATATAATTAGTTCAATAGCATGGTTTTTCTCTGTTGCTATTTCATACAACATACAAGTATAACTCCATGATTCTCCGTCAATTAATGTCCCTTTCCTCCAGAACTTGGACCAGAGTTCTTCAGATTTCCCAAACTTTCAACACTGCTGGGGAACTCATGCCCTTTTCCTCCTGCACTTGGACCCGAATTTTTTATATCCCCAAGAATATTATCATTCTTAAATTCATGTCCTTTTCCTCCAGGACTAGGACCCGAGTTTTTGATATTCCCAAAATACTCAAAAGTGGGAAACTCATGTCCCATTCCGCATTCACTTTGACGTCCTCCAGTTTTAATAGCCGCAAGACTAAACAAGTCCACATGATCACTTTTAACCGCATCATTAACATAACCAACAGATTTGACAACACTGATTGGTCGAGCCACAATACTTGCGCTTAATGAAGTGAGAAGAAACAGAACATTTGCGATAAAGTAGTACCTTATGGCCATTAATTACTAGTTAAATCAAATTATCAATAAATGTGTGTTGTGAAGTTAGCAAAGACGTGATGGTATATATAGTACTTTTGCGTGCATGCATGCATGCAAAAGTGACAAGAGACCTGGTCCAAAACAACGTACGTTATAGAAGAACAATATGAACATTGTTAGAACACGTGAGTGAATAGTGTTTGGAATAAGGTGAAGCCGCCAGTTTACATTCTATGTGGGAGACATTAATCAAGGAAAAAGAGTACGAACTAATATTATATATTTTATGTTATTTCATGTTCCCACTTAAAAAGTAAATTTATAGTCATACAAAATGAAACAAGATTGACTGCGTTGTCTCTTTTTGGAACCCACCAAGACATTACGTCGTAGTTGCTTAAGCAAATTTTTAAATATTCTTTGATAACCCGCTATCATATTTGAGAGTCGTGCTCTCGTCTAAGCAAGCACGCCCCCAAAAAGTTTTTAGCGATTTTTATAGCACGTAAACAAAAAACAAACTAATTAAGTTTCTTTCAAGAACAAGTAGATTGTATACTTTATACCGTTCAAATAATTTGAAATCAAATCGAAAGTTGTTGCTGTTATATATTCAACGGTAGTTGAACATGACTTCTAATGGGTTAGGTATTCTCTTATTGGAAAGGCACAAACGTCACTAATCGGATAACTTTGAATGGATTGAATAGTTAATACTCCGTAATAATATAATGGGTTGATAGTGGTTCATCTTGCAAGTAGGACTAGTCAAATTCATTCAAAAAAAAAATCAATTAGTTGCTTTAATGTAATTGTATTGTTGTTTGTTTCGTATACAAACACACACGAAAACAATAAATGAAACCCTACGTACACACACACCCAATAAAGCATTCGCATGAACAAAGTTAAACAAACGAAGAATGCAACAAATTACCAGCACTACAAAAAAAATGGCAATAGTACACACTTTTTTTTTCCACACTTGTGAAGATGTGAACAATTGTAACATGTTGTTCACACTTGTAAATGTGTATATATTATAGACACTTATAATATTCAAAAATTCACACTTTCAATAGTAGAGAAAAAAATATACATCTAAAAATGTGCTTAAATAACTTCACGATTACAAGCGTGAATAAATATTATGCTTTCTTAACACATAAAGATGTGTAAAAAATATATATAATTTTGTAACACACTTAAGTGTAAAAAATTATTAAAACCTTTAAAAACCAATTTGACATACAAAAGTGTGAACTTTTGTATAATTTTGTAACACATTTAAGTGTGAACTTTTGTATAGTTTTGTAACACATTTAAGTGTGAACTTTTCTAAATAAACACGTGTCACACATATACACCCATCTCTTCTTTTTGTCTGAATATTAAATAAAACAAAAATAAAAAAACAAAAAAACCCGCCCCCAGTATTCACAAACAAAAAACCCCAATTTGATTCATATATCCCTAATTCGATTCATAACAAAAATAATCCTCAATTCGATTCACAACAAATAGGTTCCATTCACATATGGCTGCTCGTTTCGATTCATTACTTAGGGTTTGTGCTCACAGTTCGTTTGGCTGCTCGTTTCGATTCACATATGGCTGTATGTTTGGGTTTTAATGCTTAATTAGGGTTTCGATTCACATATGGCTGTTTGTTTGGGTTTTAATGCTTAATTAGGGTTTCGATTCACATATGGCTGTTTGTTTAGGTTTTAATGCTTAATTAGGGTTTCGATCCACATATGGCTGTTTGTTTGGGTTTTAATGCTTAATTAGGGTTTCGATTCACATATGGCCGTTCGTTTGGGTTTTAATACCTAGGGTTTTGATGCTTAGGGTTTTGATGCTTAATTAGGGTTAAATCTCGTTATCTTCATTTACGGCTTGAATCTGGTACGATTTCTGTTATTTTTCACGATTAAATTTTGATATAGTGTTATATTGTTACAATATGATAAGTGATATTGTTCGTTTGATACGTGATATAGTGTGTTAAAGTATCATAGCGCTAGTTTATGTTGTGAGTCATCTCGAAATATAGTGGCAAATTGATTTCATCTCGAAATATAGTGTGTTAAAGTATGCCAAATTGATATAGTATGTTAACGTATTATGATAAAGTGTGTTAACGTATGATATAGTGGCGGATGTAAAACGTGTTTTTCATCTCTTTTAAAGTATGATACAGAAACTAGCGTTTTTCATCTCTATGATATAGTGTGTTAAAGTATGCCAAATTGATTTCATCTCTAAGTACGTGAGTCTTATACTTAAGTAATTACGCGTGATATTTCGAGTAATGGTGTTATTCGTCATCTGTTATTTTTCATGATTAAATTTTGATAGAGTGTTAAAGTATAATATGTGAAACACTAGTTTCTATTGTTAAAACGTAAACAATTTTTGTTCCATATAACATAGTTACAATATGATATAAGTGTATGGAACAATAAATGAATTTCATGATGACTATGTTCACAGTTTCTGTTTACGTTAGTTACAATATGATATGTGATATTGTTTGAATACCGTGGCTTGTTAAGGAGTCTATCGTCACTATCGATATGTATTTCTTCTTTTTTGTATGTCATCTGCCCCGGTTCTGTCCCTATTAATATAATAGAAACATGTATTAGCAATTTTGTTATAAGGTTAATTGTATACGTGTTACAAAGTAGCTAGATACTAATGTATCTATTTTGGTGATGTATGCATTAAGGAAATCCTGTTTCTGACTAACAGGGACTTATGCTTGTAGTTTTTGTTATAAGTTTTAATCTGGATGGAAATTTTCTTAGTGAGTCAAAAGTTAATATCCATCTTGTTGAAGTTATGTAGTCGTTGTTTTGACCTCCAAAGTCAGAGTCAGAGTCAAAGGCTAAAAGTCTTCGTTTCTTATTCACAGACTCAGTTTGTGCTTATTTTTGCATGTGTTTGTATTTGACAGGTGTTGACTTCAAAATCAAGCAGCTAACAGTTGGTGGAAAAAGATTAAAACTTACAATTTGGGATCTTGGTAGCGTTTCAATATTATACGCATAATATTCCTCTATAGCATGCTTTTGATCGGTTAACTGCTCATAGATCCATCAATGTCTTAGCTATGGATTTATTTTCGCATGCTCTAATGTAAACTTGTGAAAGTTTACTTAAGGTTTCACAAGTATAGCGAAAAAGTGTTTGTTATACAACCTGCAGTCAGGAATACTTACTGATTATAGTAATTTAAGAGTCAAGAAAGGATATCCAAGCATTTTAGTTGGTATTCTGTTAGACATCGACTCCTTTTTACTTGCTTTCAGAAATATCTTAACTTAATCCTACCATTAAGGTACATGACCAACTCTTTTTTTATATTAAGAAGTATGTGCAATCGATTAGGTTTCTATGTTGTTATCTGGTTCGCAATAGGTCTCACTGATCAGAAATAACATCATGTTAATTAGGCCAAGTTAATGTGCTTATCCGTGGACATCCATCTAGTGGAATTCACATTGACGCTCCCATAACTAAATTTAGAACTACTTCTGCTCTTCAATTTGAATTTTGTTTTAGCTTCTTATGAAATTTAGCGGTAAATATGGAAAATCTTGAAACTGCTTAAGGAACTTCCAGTGTACTTGGTACCACGCTATCTAGGCCTAGAAGTATGCTTAAACTATTACTGTGATGGCGTTACTCCGCTCCTGTCCACTGTAGCTGCAGCCTCACTCCCATGCTTGGAATTGTTAATTGAGGTACCTCAAAACTAATACTCACGTTACCAATCGTATGTATATAATTGCATGCAGTTTGAAACTTTTTATAAATGATATAAAGATTTTTAAACCTCATTTTGTATGCCGTGTAAAATTGTTGGATGACAGGCGGGTGCTAACATAAACATTACTGCTGGTGGAGCAACTCCATTGCACATCGCTGCTGATATTGGTAACACATAATTGATCACACGCTTGATAAATCTAAAGCCGATCCCAATGTCACTGATGAGGTTAGTCTTGAAAAAACCTAGTGATTCAGAAGTTGGCTAAAAAAGCTAGTTATTTATTGTTTGGTTTTTTAGGAGGAGGGGTTAACACCAGTACAAATGGCAGCTGGTAGAGGTAACAAGGTTGCTGTCGAGATACTTTTACCTTTGACATCTCATGCAATTATCTATATTTACAGACAAATACAGTAATGACAACAGATACTGGGTCAGTTTAGTACTAATTGCATGAATAATCTATTTGCAGGTGGCTTTGTAGAGTTGCAGAATTGTTGTAGAAGCAGAATTGTAGAATTGCAGAATTGAGCAAAATGGAGTAACAGTAAACATCGAGAATTGAGCAGAATTGTATCTGAAGTAATTGCAGAATTGTGACTGTTATTAGTTAAACATCCAGAATTGAGTTCTTGTATCAAGAAATGTTATGATTTTTAGTGTCCAGTTGAATCGGGTTATACGATGTAATTGAGTCCAGTAATTGAGTTCTCGTATCCAGAAATGCTATATTTTGGTCTCAAGTTGGAAGTGTATCCGAATATTAATTGCTTTGGTCCGAAGGTTGAAATGGTTTCATTTACTCGTAATACTAATTAGTGAGTTCTTGTCCAAGAGTTGAAATGCGGAATGGTTCAATAGTTCTTGAGTTCTTGTCCAATGTAAAACTGAATTTGGAATGGTTCAATACTAATTACTCGTAAAATCTGGAATTTGGAATTTGGAATTTTTAAAAATCTGGAATTTGCTTTGGTGGGTGTGAACTTTTTATAGTGTAAGAATCTGCACTATAACTTGTGACACTTTCGGTGTGAACTTTTTTAATTGGCTTTGGTTGGTTTGTTCACACTTTGAAGTGTGAACTTTTTATAGTGTACCTCCTTCTTGTTTGTTCACACTTTCAAGTGTGGACTTTTCAATTCTTGTCCACATTTTGCACTGTGAAACGTCTTTACTCATCTTCACAACTAACTATGTGGAAAAAAAAAGTTATTTCTCCACACTAACTTGTGTGAATAGTCTATTACATATTCACAAAAATAAGTGTGACAATTTACAATAATTTTGTAACACCTAAAATCCCCACACAAGAGGAAAGTGTGGAGAATGAAATTGTACACACTTTAAGGTGTGAAGATTTACCCAATAAACCGTGTAAAATAGCATGTTTTTTTGTAGTGTTGGGCACACATCTTTGATCATTAGATATTTAATTGGGTTTTAATATGGGCTCCATTTACGGGCTGATTTTACCACTTCTCCTGAACTGTACAGTGCACACCATAAACTATTAACATCACAATAAATCCATTGGATCCGACATCCTCTTATCTGCATCAAAGTAAAGTTGTATCCCGTTTTCACCGATTAACACCATACTACACGAGTACCCGTGCATAGCAACAAGATATATAGTTGTTTGCCGCTAGAAAATCTCGTTGTCATACATTGATACTCGTCTAGTATATATAATTGACAAACCAAAGTATCAAATATGTTTTTTTATAATTGAAAAATCAAAGTATTAAATATGTATTTAATATATTATTTAAGTTGATAAATCAAAGTATCAAATATGTTTTTATATATATAGTTGACAAACAAAATATTCAAACGTGTATGTATTAAGTTTACATTTAAGTTTTCATTTTGTGCTTTCTAGTTTCAAAATGAATAGAGTTGACAAAACTAAGTGTGTGTTAAGCTCCAATAAAGCTTCATTTAAGTTTTCATTCTAAAGTATGCATGTAAACAATGTTGGAAAGTATTAAACCAGCTGTAACCACCGTATATGTGCTAAGCTATTTCTAAACGCGTTTTTTTTAAAGTTTTTTAAGTTTCCAAGGGTAGAATAGGGATAGAACAAAATTAAGAGATTAAGAGTTTTTATCCATGGTTTATAAAAAAGAGCATTTGAAATGAAGCATAATTGCTCGAGTTGGAAGAAGGTCGGGGTAAGGGTGGTTAAGGATTACCATTGCATCTGTTGGTGAGCATGAGCAAAACATGCTCAATAAGGATAGCAAGCCGAAGCCTTTTTTTTTTTAATTTAATAAGATAAAAGTGGCAGGTACTTTGAGATAAAATGATGAGAAAATAACAAAAATGGCCTGGTAATGTGACGTTGAGTTGATGCAGTGATGGATAGGGTCACCGAACCACTACTAATGCTCTAAGTCTAAATTAACTTGTTGCAAGATTTTGACAAATCAAGTTGTAAAAGATGCTTGATTATTTATTTTTATTTTTTGGTAAAAAGGATCACACTAGTAAATATATTACTTCAAAAAACGTTAAGCACAACGGATGAGAGTGAGTCTCGCATCTAGGCCCGTTACATGGGCATTGAACAAGCACCAAATGTGCAACAACCAAAATCACTACATAAGAAAAAAACATGTCAATCTTATGACCTACCAACCATAAAATTGCTTCTTACCACGACCTTGAAGCTTGACATCATACATGTCACAAAAAGCATTCAATTGCCCTGGTAAATCGTAGATCTAAGCAACATAATCATCATCAAAATAATCCTCAAGCTCATGATAGCCACCAGACGATGCAGAAACTTTGTCATATTATTGTTCGGCTCAAGTACCTAGTCCTCATCACTATCAGTAACAACTACTTCACCCACTTTAGAGTATGGATTTCCCACCTTTTTCGAATATATACACGGTGAAAAAGAAGAACTAGGCTTATTAGCCGCAACCTGCACCTTTTTAAGAGGCTTACCATCATCATCAACAAGAGTAGTTTTCCCATCAATTATAAGCTTTTCAAGTTTCTTAATTTTCTCAACAATAGTAGTGCAAGGACCATCCTTAGGAAGAACATTTTTATCGTCCATATCGAGAGTATCAAATGGGTTTGGTGTAACAAAAGTCTCCCCTGTTGTACTTTCTTGTTTAGTGCTTTTTTCCTTAGTAGCATCCTTCGACAAATGAATGTACTTCTGATTAGAAGGTTGAAATTAGGTCATTTTCCAACAAAAATACCACGAGGCGGCTTCTTCTGAGGCCCTTGAACTCCAACCTTTTTTACCTTTATCCTTCCGGTTAAACTCAGTAAAACCGTCTTCGTCCTTGTCCAAAGTAGTAGAAGGCTTGGTTGTTACATTAGAATCATTGTGAACGGCCTCTTTAACACAAGTTGGACAACTCATATGGTCATTTCCAAATACTTTACAGACATCACAATGGGGAGGCTTCCATTCATATTCGACCTTGATGATCGCCGTCATATATCCACTACCATCCTCTTTGGGAATAGCCATAGTAACTTCATGTTTCAATTCAGAATTAGAAGATAATTCCACTAAGGCACGGGCAAATCTAATACGGCCCCAAGAGTCAACACACATTGAACTTGTAAAAGCATCTAACATGATCGGTTTCCCAACTTGAGTAGCAATCAAGCTCAAACCGTCTTCTGAATATGCAAGTAAAGGAACATTATGCAATTTAATCCACACGGGAACCTTAATTACCTCATTCCTAGTTAATGACATACAAGGAGTCCATTTATTAATTATAAGAGGCGAATTATAAATTAACCAAGGGCCCTGTTGAAGAACATTCTCCACGCCCTCTTTAAATCAAAATTAAAGAGAAACACACCCACATCATTCTACATAAGTTTCTTCAAACCAAACTTTCCCCACGTATTAGTGACGTAGTTTTGAACAATCGAAAACGCAATAGACTTACCAAGAAAATAACCGACAAGGGTATTCTCATACCTGTTCAGAACACTATCCATAACAGCCTTGGGTAGAAAAGTATCATGGTTATCAACAGGAGTCTCATTCACCAAGTGCCTAAAATTAACATTCTTCATAACGCGCATTGGATTTAAAATAGAGACAAACGTAGACGAACCTATACCATTACCACTCGAATTCTGTCCCACTTCCATATGATGGACAACATCATTAATTACACATTGAGGCGTGTCAATTTTCAAATTAGAAGGCGTACCAATACCACATGAATCAACAAAAGAATCAGATAATTGATAATTTAGTTACAACTAGATGATAACCCGCACATAACGGCGACGTTATATAGTAGCGTCAATTTTTGTGTTTATTTTTTTATTTATATATGAGTGTGAAGTAAGTACATTGAAGAAAATTATTGGTTTAAATTGTAATTGACAATTTAAATATTTAATAGAGTGAATTACATAAATCGTCCTTGTGGTTTGGTCAAAATAACGGATTTTGTCCCTATACTTTTTTTCGGTCGTTTCGTCACGTGGTTTACAAATCTTACGGATTTTGTCCCTATACTTTTTTCGTTAGTGCAGTCCGTTAAGTGTTTTTGATTAGTCCTTCGTTAATAAATTTTGCACCGTTAGTCCTTATTTTTAAAATATAGTTTTCCCATTAGTCCCTCCGTTAATAATAGTTTTCACCCGTTTTGTCCGTTTTATCATTTTCATTAGTTTTTTATCCGTTTACCCCGTTTTAAATCCGCTTTTACGTTTTATCCCTTTTCGCCGCTTTTATATGCTTTCGCTTTTTACGCTTTTGTCCGGTTTATCCGTTTTATACATTTTTATCCGTTTCGACCTTTTTAAATTTTTATTCGCCGCTTGATTTTTTACGTTTTGTCCGTTTTTCCGTTTTAGCCCGTTGTTTTACGTTTTGTATGTTTTTTACATTTTGTCCGTTTTATCCGTTTTGTCCGTTTTCTTACATTTTGTCCGTTTTCTTTCGCTTTTGTAATATTTCAACATATTGAAAAATTTTTCCAAAAAAAATTGAAAAAATTTCCAAAACAAAAATTGCAAACAAAATATTTCCGAAAAAAAATTGAAAAAAAAATATCAAATTTGAAAAGAAAAATTTGAATAAAAATTTCAAAAAAAATTGAACAAAATATTTTTTTCAAATATTTAAAAAAAAAAACGGACATATTGAAAAAAATTCAAAAATATTTTTTTCAAAATTTTTTTTTATAAATCTTAAAAGATTTCGAAAATATTGAAAAAAACGGACATATTCTTAAAAAAAAAAAAACATATTTGAAAATTTTTTTTTGAAAAAAAACGGACAAAACGAAAGAAAACAGACAAAACATAAGAAAAACGGACAAAAATGTAAGAAAAACGGACAAAAACGAATGAAAACCGATAAAAACGTAAGAAAAACGGACAAAACGTAAGAAAAATGGACAAAAACTTTAAAAAACGAAAGAAAACGGACGAAAAACGAAAAAAACGGGGGGAAACGGATAGAAAACGGATAAAAACGGACAAAAACGGATATAAACGGACAAAAGCGTAAAAAATGATTTAAAGCATATAAAAGCAGATTTAAAAGGGATAAAAGCGTAAAAACGGACAAAAAAAGCGGGGAAACGGATAAAACGAACGAAACGGATAAAAGCGGGTGAAAACTATTATTAACGGAGGGACTAATTGGGAAAACTATATTTTAAAAAATAAGGACTAACGGTGCAAAATTTATTAACGAAGGACTAACTGCGCAAAACACTTAACGGACTGCACTAACGAAAAAAAAGTATAGGGACAAAATCCGTAAGATTTGTAAACCACAGGGACGAAACGCACTGAAAAAAAAGTATAGGGACAAAATCCGTTATTTTGACCAAACCACAAGGACGATTTATGTAATTCACTCTATTTAATATATTGCATTGTCTTTAATAAGTAAGTGTATTTTAATCTATCAACATTACTCATTTTTAAAAATTCTTAGTTTTACGCAAATGTGTTTTTTCTTTACTAAGCAAGTTTCCATGCATAGCGACGGAATTTTATGATGGAACATAATTATAGTTGAGATATTTTAGTTTAAGTGTTTCGTGTAACATTTATGTATATATCTTAAAAAAAATCTAAATTTAAATGCAAATGGTTGTAACATACAATAATTTAACGCAAAGTACAATTTTTTAAAATGTGTTAAAGAACGTAAAAAGTATTAAATAAAACTGAAATGAAACATGACAACAATTAGTTGAAGTAGTTATCTTCTATAGTTTTTTCTAGTTTTTCTACACATGATATGTCATATATATATATATATATATATATATATATATATATATATATATATATATATATATATATATATATATATATATATATATATATATATATATATATATATATATATATATATATATATATATATATATATATATATATATATATATATATATATATATATATATATATAGGTCACTAGTTTTACAAACACAAGTTATAAAGAAAGGAGATGAGGCGATTGAACAAGAACCAAACACACACACAATAATATGAGACGGTTATGCGTAATAGAGTGAATGAAAGGAAAACTTGAACAACCAACCCTCAGTGAGGGTTATTACATGGTTTATATAGGCAAGGAGCTAGGCAACACTCCTCTCCTTCCCTATTCCTTATTAGGCTTGGGCCTAAGCATGGGCCTTCTACATAAGCTCGACCTTAAACAAACATAAAGGCCATAATAAAGCTACCTATTACATATGAAATATAAATACTTGAAATATGTTTAGGAGTGATTCCAACAATCTCCCTCAAGTATATATGAATGTAAACGGTGAAGGCGTTGATGTAATAGTAGCTGCGACGCCTTCCGACATTCTTCTTTCTTGTGAGAGGAATTGTCTTGATTCGAACAATCTCCCAGTAGAGAGATAGTTATCTTTGAACAGTTATGCTCGACGTCATCTTTAACTTTGTTCTTTGATCATTGTTCTTTGTGGTGAAAGTGATAGTATGTTGTTGTTCGCATCAGCGGTGTGCTTCAGTGTTCCTTTCACGCTCCGGTGTCTCCACGTCATTCTTCAACATGCTCACACGCTCTTTGACGTTGGAATTCAATACTAATGAAGTTCTTTGTCTTTAACATTGTAGATTCTTTGGTTTGACGAAGAATCATTCGACGATTGTGTTGCTTTTGAATAGAACTTCCATTAGTGATGATGTTGGCGTGAGCATGAGAAGAATCAAGACGATCATCCCGCTCCGAGCTTCCATAAGAAGAAAACATTTCAAACGGTTAGTAATAAGCGGGTTCCGACACTTACAAGTTTGAACTTTGAGAGTGTTAACGAGATAGTGTTGGGAATTCGTGAAAAGTTGATTCTCACGATCGAGAAACAATGGATTCTGTCGAAGAAGAGTTTCATCAAGTACTATAAACATACAAAAGTAGGAACTATGTCAAGTTATTCATCAAGTAGTGAAGATATAGGTCTCATCAATCTTCAAGCCGTGGAATCTTTGAAGTAGTGAAAGTGAAATCATCAAGCGGTGGAATCGCTAAAATCAAGCAGCGGTGGAATCTATGAAGTAGTGAAGCGGTACCAATCATCAAGCCATGGATTCTCGCTAAAGTAGTGAAGCCGTGTATCTCTGCTGAAGTAGTGAAGCTATGGAATCTGCTGATGTAGTAAAGAGTGGATTCTGCTGAAGTTATATTTATGCTGAAGTAGTAAAGCAGAAATCGTGATTCTGCTGATAGTGTGAATCCACGTAAGAAAGGCAGGCGCTGTATTATTTATATGTTAGCTCATCATTATTATTGTACTGCCCGAGGTTAGCTTTAGTGAACTGCCCAAGGATAGCATGGGCATGCGTATGAGTTTTATATTTATTATTTAGTTGCATGCTTGTACTTTAGTTGCATGCTTGTTCTTTTCCCAAGAAAGGGAATAGTGTTCCTTGTCTATAAAAGGAACTTAGGTCTATTGTATTGATATAACTTTTTCAGAAAAACATTCAAGAAAAACCTCTATAGAGAGGGTGGAAAGATCCATAGAGGATCATTAGTCTTATTTGAAAAACCTTGTCGGTAACTTTGATTGTGTTCTTATTATTCCGCTGTGCATGTTCAATCATTGTTACTATACACTCTAGTTGAGTCCGGATCTTGGATTTCACAATTGGTATCAGAGCCAGGTTGGCTCTCGATCTTGAGTTTACAAGGTTTTTGGGAAGACGATACAAAATTCGCAGTTCTTTAAAAATTCGTAATGTTTCGCAGACGCTTTCAAACGATCATAACTTTTTCGTGAACCGTTGGATCAGTGAAATTTTACCGGAGCTTCTATATACTCATCTAACTTTCCACCAAGGGTTTGTTGATATGAGGTCTCACCAAAAGATACACGCGCGTAAAACCGCTGCAGACACCATCATGTAAGTTGAATTTTTCAAGTTTTTAGTAACACCAAAAGTGTCACTAAAGACCAAAAGTGTCGTGGTATGATATAAACACTTTGACCGTTATGGTGTTATGGTGTGGATCATTAATTTGATTGGTCTATTGGGTTATCACGTGGGTTACAAAGTGTTGAGGTCTATCACATGAGATCACACGTGTAGTCAATTTTTTCTCTCTCCGTTCTTCTTTCAAGGTTTACGTAAGGTTAAACAAAATTTTGGTCCCCACAATTTCATTCTTCACCAAGTTCATAAGGTGGTTCTTTGGAATTTTATCGCTACATTCACTCTGTGCAATCTTTTCTCCTCAACATGGCGTAATTTGATAATAATAGGATGATGTTATATTTCCTTATTTGATGGATGATGAGTAATAAGTCGGGCTAAAAGATGGAACACCGGATCATGAATAATGATATGAATGTCGGAAGGTGATCCAAATGGCAGCAGCTTAAAAGGATTGGAAGTGATCGTGATGGTAACTTCATTATTCGTCTTCCAACGACTGCGGATGAACACATTGCTGTACAAAGAGAGTCAAAGGCCTGTAATATCTTGCTTAAATCTATTCCCGCAGATCATGTAGCAGAGTTTCGCTATATGGGTGATGCAAGTTTTATATGGAATGCGCTTAAAGCGAGGTATGGTGAAAAGGCTAATCTCAAGAAAATGAGCAAGGAAGTTGATGCTGAAGGTTATGCCAGTCCGCCAATTGCTTTCATGGGAATCTCTCAGGTACATACTTGTGATTATAGTTGTAAGGAGAAATATAATGAACTTAAAGAAGCCTATGATTCTATGAAACCTAAATATGATGAATGCTATATTGATAATGAAGCTCATAAACTAGCATTAAAAACAGTAGAACGACAAAAGGTATGGTTTCAAAAGAATCAAACAGCTTATGAAGAAAAAATAAAGTTCTTACAGCTTGATCTAGATATTGCAAATATTAACTTGAAAAGAACTGAGAAAGAAAAAGCTGATGCTACTGCTGAAAACCTAGTGCTTAAAGAGAAACTAGATGAGGAAATTGCTAGACATAAGGAATGGTTATTGAATGGAAATAAGTTAGCTAGTCACATCTATGCTAGTCAAAATCCTAATACTCCTATAGGTTTAGGCTTTGAGAAGTATGTAGGAATAGAAGCTAGGAATGATAGTCGTAAATCAACTCCAGCAGGGTTAGCTAACTTTATAAAAGAAGGTGATTTGCATGCTGTCCCTGGACCTATTAGAGGTGAATTCATGCCTATTAACCCGTCCATTCCAGATGCCTTTGATGGATCACACCATTTATATAGCAAAAAGTCAAGTGACTTGCCAGTCCTTAGTAGCAAAACTAATGAATCTGTCTCTTGTTCTACAAGTGACAAGTCATCAGACCTAAAGTCCACTGACTATGCCTCATGTGATTCAAGTGAGAAGTATGACTCACCTAAGCACACACCCATGACCACACCCAAGTCCATAGTAGCTGATGATGAGCTCAAAACAAAGCCAGTTGCTTATTCTGTTAAACACAATTTTCCTTCTAGATCTGTTTTTGATAAGTTTAAATGTAATAAACAAAGTTGTGTTAAGAATAAGTCATTTAAGAAGAAATCTTGTTTTGTGTGTGGTAGTAAACTCCATCTTATTATAGACTGTGATTATCATGAGAAAAAGATGAGTGCTTCCTCTCGCCACAAGACTTCTAGACCCACATGGACTAATGTTGCTAGTATTCCTCCATTTGTTCCCAAAGTTGCTCATGTGAAACCGTAAACTTGTTCCTACTTGGTAAACCAAAGGTGTATGCATCTGCTTTCACGACATGCTTAATAGGCCTTTTCCAGTTCCTCGGTGGAGGATATTCTTCACCGATTACTCTTTGGATGGTGGAGCAGTAAGGCTAGGCTTATGCCCTATAGACCTAAAAGTTCTTATTTTCAGTCATATACACCTTATGTATCTCATATGAATAAGGCACATGGTGGAGTTAGTGTGACAACTGTTGTTAAGCCCTCAACATGTTATTCTTGGAAAACTCAAAGGAAAGGTTCATTCTGGGTACCCAAGAACAATAGTCTTTGTCAGGTGCATTGATTGAGGGGAGGCATAAGCCTAAGGGGAGGCTTATTGTTGTTTTTTTGTTTTCTAACCATTTTGCAAATTGTTGATCCTCATACGCCTAAGGGAGGCTTAGTGTTTCACGACACTACAACCGACTTTGGTTTCTGCTGCTTGATGGTATCTTGTACATGTTTTGGTTATTTCTATTTCTGCTTAGTTAAAAAAAAACTCTAACCTGTATGTGTTCAGTTTCTCCTAATTCTAGATTGCAGGTTTTGATGTTGGTTCATTACTACACCACTCATGGTTTTCATCTCACCATGTCTTTCTGACACAAGAGTTGGCTAGCCCACAAGATTATGGCTTGTGGTAAAGGCTGCGGAAATCCATAAATGGTAATCAACTCACCATGATGTTGACGGCATTCCATCAAAGAGTTGGCTAGTCCTGAGCAAACGGCTACAGGTAAAGACACATCAAATCCGTTTATATGGTTCTTTGGTTTGCCTATAAATCGATGGTTATCGGTGTACCATAGTTTTCGAACTTAAACATTTGGCTACTCCAGTAGTGATGGCTATTGGTAAAGAGACATCAAATCCATTAATTTCAATGATTCACCTCTCACAGGAGTTAACACACCTGGAAGTGATGAGAATAGTATTGAACTAATATATTTTGATGTACATGATGTCATTTGTTGCTGCAAAGTTCTGGTGTTTCAAAGTTGTGTCATCATAGAGATGTAATTGTTTTGGTTCTTTGCTGCTGATGTTCTAGTACAATCCTCTAGTTCTGAACCTTTTAAAGATCTGGAAACTGGAACTTAAATGATACAATCCTCTTGGATTCTACAATCAGTCTCATTTAAATTCCGGTTTAGGGAGGATTGTTGGGAATTTCGTGAAATGTTGATTTCACGATCGAGAAACAATGGATTCTGGCGAAGAAGAGTTTCTGTTTCAAGTACTATAAACATACAAAAGTAGGAACTATGTCAAGTTATTCTATCAAGTAGTGAAGATATAGGTCTCATCAAGCATCAAGCCGTGGAATCTCAAGTAGTGAAGCGGTGAAATCATCAGCGGTGGAATCGCTAAATCTTGAAGCAAAGGAATCTCATCAAGTAGTGAAGCAACCAAATCTTGAAGCCATGGATTCTGCTAAAGTAGTGAAGCCGTATCAATCAAGTAGTGAAGCTATGGAATCTGTGATGTAGTAAAGAGTGGATTCTCATTGAAGTTATATTTATCTTCAAGTAGTAAGCGTAAATCGTGATTCTGGCGATAGTGTGAATCCACGTAAGAAAGGCGGTATCAGATTATTTATATGTTAGCTCATCATTATTATTGTACCGCCCGAGGTTAGCTTTAGTGAAGCGCCCAAGGATAGCATGGGCATGCGTATGAGTTTTATATTTATTATTTAGTTGCATGCTTGTACTTTAGTTGCATGCTTGTTCTTTTCCCAAGAAAGGAATAGTGTTCCTTGTCTATAAAAGGAACTTAGGTCTATTGTATTGATATAACTTTTTCAGAAAAACATTCAAGAAAAACCTCTATAGAGAGGGTGGAAAGATCCATAGAGGATCATTAGTCTTATTTGAAAAACCTTGTCGGTAACTTTGATTGTGTTCTTATTATTCCGCTGTGCATGTTCAATCATTGTTACTATACACTCTAGTTGAGTCCGGATCTTGGATTTCACACATAGTGTGAAAACACAACTCTAATTCTTACAAAGGCCGTTCCTGAACTGGAGTCCCACAAGTGAGATAACACGATGTACAGTACATCTGATTCAGATGAGTCGAGGTACACCGTAGCATCACCTCACGATCAGACCGTTTGAGACACACTCCGCGTAATCCACGGGAGTTACCGGCGAACCGACCGTCGGTCGTTTGATGTTGACCCGGCAGAGTTTCCATTCAATCACCGAGGATCATGATGTGAACCTCTCATAAATGTTCTCTGCATTGCTAAGATCATGAAGGACTCGATATGAACCATCGATAATCTTATTTGTTGATCATCAAGTGATTAAATGTCAAGTATTCCTAAGAGATCTTTTGATGAATCTCGTGGCTCTAGACTCAATAGTGCGTTTTGGTTTTCCGAGCGGAGACTAGGGAGAGGTCTCCTTCTTCAATACCCGATCTCTAAGAGAAGGCCAATAGTTTACATAGGGTTCCCGTGAGAATGAAACAAGCTTCATTGAGAAAAACTTGAGTGGCTAAGAAGGTTTAGTGCATGCGCCACCGGGTCCATGACGACTTTTAATCTTCAATACGGTGTCACCGGTGTGACCAAGAGTATATGAATTGAACCCGGTGTCCGCCTAAGTTGAATAACTGAGGGCTATTTCTTTTCACCCTTTACTTTACATTTCTTTTGATTCTTCAACTCCTTCTTTCTCCGATTCTCATTTTCTCCTTTTATAATCATTCCTAAGGACTTCTAACACTAACTAATGGTAGTGTCCTTGGGTGGATCCTCCGGCTCTGGCGGATCATAGGACTGTTATTCCTAACCTTAGTCACCTTATAACCCATGACTAACCTATGTTTGCCATTAAAACCATCAGATGTTAAAATATCTCTCAAAGGGTTTGTTAATGAAAACATGTTTGAACCATCGTGAGAGATGATGTTTTGCATAAATACTCCTCCACATGTGCTTAATAGTTTTAATGGTTAAATGCACAGTGAGGAAAGAGCGCACTTTTGAATTGATTCATCAAGATAGACAATCCCCATGAGACACGGTTACGTTGCATAGTTAAAGAGTTACATTGTCGCCTTTAGGTGACAACTAGCTCTAATAACTACCTTGAAGGTGTAGAAACCTCGAAGGTTGTCATACCCGTCGAGTTCATGTCTATCAAGAGTTTCTCGAATGGTACTTTCTACTTGGACAAGTCCTTTCGAGACACGTTTACATTACTAGCGAACTAGCTTGAAATTATTACCCGTCCAGACAAGTCTTTTCGAGTTACTAACAGTTTAGTACCGTCAATTCGTTGGTTAAGTCTAAGGTACATGATTCATTTGCATTTTGTACAACATATTTCTTATCACACAATTTTCTCCCCTAAAAAATGGCATATAAAATGTTATTTTTGAACGTTTGAGAATAAATATGACCATTTTGAGTGTCATGGAAGATGACCACTATGAACAATTTGTGAACAAAGTTTTAAATCAAATACTCCCCTCAACTAGTGATATTAACGGTTGAGGTTTTGAAAAATCATATGGGAAGTACTTGTCTTTTGAGCAAAACCTTGAAAAATGAAAGGTTTGATAGGTTTTTCTCAAAATAAGAAGCTTCGCTCCTTTTATAAGGATTGTGGCAATCGAGGCGCACTACGTGGTCCTTTCTTGACAATTACGGGTTGTATAATCGTTATGTGTGCACAAGCCATAGACATATGTAATAAATCATCCAAAATTATATGAAGGAAACCATTTAAGGGTACCAGGAAGTGCAGTGATGTTCCCAGAGTGCGCGCAGGCGCTGAAAGCGGTGATGTTTCTCCGGTCGACCACCAACATAGCTCTCCAATCGTCTCGAATCGATCCTTCGAACAACCGCTCATCAATCATGGTGATGATTCGCCTCACATCCCTCCTTTCCCGAGAATTCCGGCGCTTAGGAGACCCAATTTTCGGGCGATATCCTTCAACTCAGACGCCAATCCATCCCTAACCGCCTTCAAAGTATGATCCCGAATTTGTGGAGTTCACTACACGCCATTAAGCGCTTTGAAGTTCACTATGGTAAACAACGCCGAAAGGTTTGCTTATGAGTGTATATTGAGGTATCTGGTTGAGATCGGGAAGAGTAAGCATTGGAGGAGTGAGGTTGACGCCGTCGATAAGATTCAACAACCATCCGGATATCTTCAACACGCTCTTTGATCACGATCGCCTAATGAAGATGAGAACCGACTTGATAAATTCACGTTGAACTTCATCGAGAATTGTCGATACGACCACTGCACTTTGGCAAGATACATGTCTTCGATGTCGTTGAGGACAAGTTCTCAAAGTCGACCTCGGAGAATCCATAGTCCTGCTCATCTTGTCGTTTGACTATGATATTCTTCAAGAATGTGTAGTCCCACTTAGACTTGAGATCAATGTGTTTGATGGCCACGATGTCCTTAGAACTATACATCGCATGTTGAGACTTCAACCAGCAACACAGAGTAGATTCTTCGCGCTCGTGCCAATGATGAATCCCATACAATGCATCTTGGTCGATGCTTGCACGCTGTCGAAAACAAGTGATTTGCACGCCTCGATAGCTATGCGTTTGAGTAAATAGCACTGGAATGGAAGAGTCAATGATGTAGCGATTTTCGCGAACCATCGCTACCGTAAGAGAAAATCCAGTGTCTGTTAAAGAAGTATCGGAAGGAATCCGTGGTTCGTCTGTTTGGCCAATGGTCGGTAGGGTTTGGTCCAATCCGTGTAGTATGGAGGGTTGTCCCTTTGTGTGAAGTCAATGTTTGCTTCCGGATTGAGCCAATCCATGTTGTTAGACATAGCTCGGCGATGTTCTCAAGATGATATTCGACCGAGGGCGCTTTCGAGTCAGTTTTTAGAAGTTGAAACGCTTCATTCTTGATTCGCTTCAACTCGATTTCGTCATTTTCTTCACATGGAACTTTTCTTGCAAAAGTTTTGCGTGCTCAATGTAGAACCGTCACCAATTCTTGACCTTCATCGGGGTAGGAGTTTGATTGACAAGTGTGGAGAACCATTCAAACTCTTGGTTTTATCGTCATCTAGCCATGATACGACTCCAGCCGAGTCGCTTCTTCTTCTTTTGGAAGGCCTTGATGATGATATTGGTTTCGCACTTGTTTGGGTGAGGTGGGTTGTTGTCGGGGCTCAAGGACCTCTTCATCGCCACCACCAGATACTCAAAGTAATCACCGCTTTATGAGTCGGGGTGGTAACTCGGAATCGCCCCGAGGTTTATCAAGAGAAGACCGAGGTGGAGGAGACTTTATTGAGAAGAAGTCCGTGGTGGAGGAGGTGGCATCAAGTAGATTTACCGATCGCTTCGACGCTTAGGTGCGAGTCCTTATCCTTATCATCGCCATCTCTTGGTCGTTTGGGTTGATCGGCCGACTCCTTGCATGATGATCCGAGTTGAAAATCAAGTAGATTTTCGAAAATTTAGCTTCATCCGAGTAAACGTTCAGATCGCTTTGACATTTGCATCACTAGTTTAGCGATTAACTCGTATTCTGAGAGATCGCCTTCTTTGGCCATTGTATGTTTAACCAATGCGACGATGTTAGGGGTGAGTTGTCCGAAAATACTTCTCTAGTCACACCGGGACAAGGTCGAGAAGAAACTTGTGGGTATGATCTCTTGTTGTCTTCTCCGGTTCCTTTTGGACTTTAGGAACGATATCCGAAGGTACTTGTTAGTGTAACCTTCGATCATTTCGCTCAGCCTCTTTTCGATGACTCTTCATGAACTTCGAACAAATTCCTTTCTTTCTCCATCTTGTCTTTCTCATCATTTAAGTATGAATTTGGTCAAAACCAATTCGGTTTTCGTAAAGTATGTCCTTCTTTCGACTTGTTGGACAAAGATTCACAATCTTTTATGAGTTTGAGAAACCAAGATTTAGGTGGTTTCTTCACCGATTTGGATGATGATCCGTTGACTTCGTTGATGGTGGTAGTGATGAGTGAGATGATGAGTCCGATGAGGAGGAGACATGAGGAGGCTTGGGGTCCTTAGGCGGTTCGAAGTTTCCTTCTAAGACCGTGGGACTACCCAAAAGTAACTTGTCATAATCATCATCATTATCTTTCTCACCATCTTAGTTTCGTGGTTCTCAAACTCATATACGATAGTATCCTCCATGTGCTATTGTTGTTGCGAAGAATGGTGGCGCGGATCCCTACCGGGTTGATTAACCGTATCGATCTCGGAGAGAGCGGCAGCCCACTTGATCCTCCGGCCACCCATTTGATCTTTAGCAAATTCTTGACCTTTTGAAGGTGTCGGCGTTAGAAATTTCTTCCGTATGATTGATCCATTGCTTTTCTTCATCTTCGAGCTATCATCATGTGGCACAAGTGCGTGAGTCTTCCTTTTCCTTTATTAGTTTGAGGACTTGGAGGTTTTGGCACCGAGGATTTTCATCCTTTGAAGTTTCGTAGTATGTGATCTCTTCATCTCGTGTCAAGAGCATCGAGTCCTCGCCCCCGAAATGTCTTTGCGGTTCGGTGAAAGGATCGAGTGGCTTCCGAGAAGGATATTTCTTCAGGGGTAGGTTTCCTCTTTGAATAGGTTTCTTCTTTGGAACATTCCTCGACTATCTCACTTGTGACACTTCCAAGACTTCCTTTTCGGTTCTCCTTACGGTGTTCCGAAGATTTTTCGTCGAGATGACCAACTTTGCCTTGTCTCGACCGCTTCAGATACCTTTGTATGCGTTCGAGCTTTCGACATCTTCGCTAGAAGGAAATCGGCAAAGACAAAGACCTTGTTTCTTTGTAGACGCTTCCTTGATTCGACAGATAGAATAGGTTCCGTCAACATATCGTGATTGTCGGGGTCATTGAGCCTCTTGGGAATATCGTGATGAAGTCCAAGTGCTCTCTGGATCAATAGTTTAGTGTATCCGATGTAGGGAATCTTTGAGCCAAGTTTGTTGAGAAATGACATCATGTCATCCCAAATCGAGCTTCGATAGCGATGTGTTTCATGTTGACCAATGCCCAAAATATTTGCGGCCCATGAGCTTAGGGTGCTCATAGCCGCCACGACCGTAAATGACTTGGTGATGATCATGTAGAGAGTTCTCGTGGTCGAGGAATACTCTTAAGCTCTACGTGAGAATGCTTGGTGATTACTCCAGTAGCCTCGCCATAACCGATATCGGTTAAGAATTGGAGAGTGAGCTCTTCAACGGTGTGGCATATAGTTTGGTTGGATCGACATCGAATTAGGAGAATGACCCTTAAGTCTCGCAGTGTAATGGTGACTTGTTTGTGATTCGTAGTCACCGCCACGCAGTTTGTCCTTGACCCTTTCCATAGTGTTCCGTAATCTGTTGGATGTAGATCTCGTGAACAGCTTGCAGAGTGAGTAAGCATGTTACGATACGGATGAGTCCTCGTAATGTCAATAGCAATTAAACACGAAGATTCAGAGCAAGTGAGGTGTCAAAGTCAACACGAGATTGTTCTTTCCTATCTTCATTGGATAGCCATGAGGATAGATATCGCAATGGAGAGAACTTGGTGCATCCACATTCATTTGTTCGACTATGTCGTGATCTCGAAATAACATTAGCCAAAAGAACCAACATATCGAAAGTCATAATGTTAGTCAATGTAAGGTCTTATTGTCTAGTTATTGAATGTACGGTGATAATGATTGTTACGAGTCCTAAGTCACTTGTATGTTCAATAGTTCAATGATGTCGTGAAATGTTTCGTGAGTTAGTTAACTTTAAGTTTTAAAGTTTATTTTATCACTTATTGTTCACAACATATCAAACGATTTAAGTTTATTAGTGACATTTTGGATTCGTGATGATATGATTAGTTTATTTACAAGTTTGAACACGTAACAATTCATACGAAGGTATGATCTCGGCTTATGCGTAGGATTGGTAAAGTTATGCGAGACAGAATGATATATGCGAGGCGTAAACTTACGCGTAGGATCCTAACTTAAGCGTAAGAAATGTTACGCGTGAAAAAAAAGACCTTACGCGATAGCTTATGCGAGGTATATATTAACCTTACGCGTAAGGCTACCGTAAGATTTGACCTTATGCGTAGAGGTCATCGCCACGATATCCTTCACGTGATACGCGTAGTCCCATATGTAGAACCTTATGCGAGACGCCACGCGTAAGACTAATCTTACGCATAACAAGCTACGCCGTAAAGTGATCCTTATGCGAGATTAACAACAACCTTGATTACGAATATTAAGTGTTGCAAGCCCGAAATAAATCATCACATCATCAATGATTAACACATAGCATTCGGCTTTATGATGATCAAAACACAATTGACATTTTTTCGATTCTGGCGAGAAACTCTTACGCGTAGTTTTAAAACCCTAAATCTAAGCGTATGAATTTTAGCCATGGATTATGCACCAAAGTTTTCGGTATATCTTAGATGTTGTGAGAGCATATTGACCAAATCTTAACACTTAGTTTGCAAAGTGAATCAAAATACCCAATTTTTAGAACATTAAACCCTAATTCCTAATTCTGAATCAATTAAGGTTTCTGGGTGGTTATAAGGCATGGATATCATCAATTCATCATCACATAAGCATAGCACAACAATCTTTTTGACCAAAACACTTCACATTTGAAAATACCCAATTCGATTCATAAACCCTAATTTTCAAAAATCATCAATTCGTGTTTCTGGATGGATTTTAATGGTTAAAATGGTATCATTGATGTATTATGAACGTTTTGACACAAACCATTTCACCACAAACACACACATATTGATTGTGTGTTCATACGCATAAGCGTAGATCACCTAATTATGCGTAGAAAACGTTTTAGCCGTAGGATTTACATGAAATTTAAAACCTTATCATAAAAACATGTTGTGATCACGAAAACACTTACAAGATGAAGATCAAAAACACGGTTTTCTTGAGTGAATTTTAAGCGAGGATGGTTTTAGGTATTTTGCAATAAATGAGAAGTGAAAGTAGGTGGGAGGGTGTTTTATTAAAAGGAGTTTAACCTTTGATGCTTTGGTCCCTCCACCTTTCCTTTTTCAAACAAAACCATTTAACTTCCATTTTGGTTACCAAACGAAGATTTTAGGAAAGAAACATGACGACACTCCCCCGACTTGAGAAAATAATGAAAGGTTATTAATTTAAGTCCGAGGAGTGTCTTTGAACCGAAAATGTACCACCATTTGTAAAAGAATCAATCGAGATATGATAACATGCAAGTACACGATGTTTTGAAGCGGTTAAGAGTTTATTTTCTCCCCTCAACACTTGATCGAAAAATACCGAATTTTGAAAGATTAAAGTGTTGATGGAAGAAATGTACTTGCCATGTTGAAAGAAATATAGATTAGGAGAATATTTTTGTTGTTTTATCGGATTATATATTTTTGTATTTTGTTTTGAAAAGATATTTACGTAAGATGTTTTGGTGTTTGATGAGGTTTTAAGACTGTTTTAAGAGGTCATCCAATTCCTCTTGAGTCAAACACCTCATACCAATTCGGTGGACCAACTCATTAAACCTAGCGGGAGGCAAGGCTTTGGTGAGCAGACCGCCAATTGATATTCGAGAGCCACAAAGTATAATTCAACGGCACTGCTCCACGTGGTCCTTGATGAAATGATAGTGTAGATCGATGTGCTTTGATTTGAGTCTGTGAACAGAGTTGCACGAGATGGCAATGGCACCGATTGTCGCAAAGACATCGATTCATCAAACACGTAACCATAGTCTTTGAGTTGTGTTCTCATCCGGTTGACTTGAGCACAACACGCGGACATGGCTACATATTTCGCCTCGTTGATGACAACGATGTACAATCCTCGCTTCTTTGATTGCCAAGACACCGGTTTATCACCAGAAATTGTAGAGCTCCGAGGTACTTTTCCTCGAGTCTATGCATCCCGCGTGATCGCCTCAAAAGCGATTAGTTCAAAACCGAATCCTTCTGATACCGGATCCCCAAGTTAATGGTTCCCTTGATGTATCGGAGGATTCTTTTAGCCTCGTAGAGGTGGGTTTCAGTTGGTCGCGATCGATAACGGGAGCATAGATAAACGGCAAAGACAATATCGTGTCTCGCTAGTGTTAGATACATGAGAGACCCAATGATACTTGGTATTTGGTAGGGTCAACCAATTTCCCATGTAAATCAAAGATCTAATTTCTTGGTATGGGCCATTGGTGTGGCATAAGTGTCACAGTTGTCATTCCAAATTTGTTTAAGAGTTCAAGGGCATATTTGACCGACTCAAGAAAATACTATGGGGTGATTGATGAACTTGCGGTCCTAGAAAGAACGAAGTTCACCCATCATAGACATTTCAAAATTTTTCTTCATTAGTTTTGCAAAAGCGGTTGAAAACTTTTTATGTGTCGACCCAAAATGATGTCATCCATGTAAATTTGAACAATTAAGATATGTGCCCGTGATATTGTATAAAAGAGTTGGGTCAACCGAGCCTTTGGTGAAATTATTGGCAATGAGGAAAGATGATAGCTTATCGCACCATGCCCGAGGGGCTTGTTTGAGACCATAAAGAGCTTTGTTCGGTTTGTAGACATGGTTCGGGAACTCGGGATCAACGAATCCATCGGTTGGTCGACATAGACCGTTTCTTTAAGTTTTCCATTGAGAAACGCTGTTTGACATCCATCCGATAGACCGTCATATTCATATGAGCTACGAACGCGAGAAATATCCGAACGACCTCAAGACGAGCAACCGGAGCAAAGATTCTTCAAAGTCTATTCCTCTTCCCGCCGATAACCCTTAGCAACTAGACGTGACTTGTTTCGATGACGCTTCCTTCAAAGATCCAATTTGTTTTTCCAAATCCATTTTAGACCAATGACGTAGACCCCTGTTGGTCTTTCAACCAGTTCCCATACTTCAAGACGTTTGAATTGGTTGAGTTCTTCCTGCATGGATTCAATCCAGTTGTTCACCGTCTGTGTGAAGACGTTGTCTCGTAATGATTGGTTGATTCGGGTTGCCAATAATGTTAGCCAGAGGATGGTCTTTTGTCCATCTATGTGTAGAGGGTTGATGTTGGTATACATTGTGCAGATTCTGAGGATTCAAATGGTTTGTTGAAGATTCCGCAACATCCGTGCAGCAGCCTCATTAGCAAACGGGTCAAGAACGATTTGGATCAAAATCTGCAGCGGGGTACTTCATTCGTAATATCATCACCGGTTCATCATTGTTGGAAGCGGTGTGTTCAATGCTGTGTTGGAGTCAACCGTGTAGGTGCATCTTCAACAAGAGTTGTTGTAGCAGTGTATCGTATAGGAATATTATCGGGTTGTGCAATGGATACACCAGAGCCGTTCATCAATATCGTCACGTAACGTAGAAGCAAATAACCTTTCTATTTGTTGACGATTTAGTGAGGGCTTTCTTGGTGATGATGGGGTTGAGGAAGTTTAAACGGTTGTGACGGGTTCTAAGTCATTATACTCGAAGCCATTTCCGTGAGTTCATCGAAATGAGAATGAATCGCTTCCATTACCTCCTTAGTTCGACGATTCCATTCTAAACCTTTAGAATTGTCACAAGATCCAATAAAGACTCCAATATCGCCTTTGGCATTGAGCTTTCCAAAATCATCACGATCATTATTTGGATAGCAAAGGGATCCAAATACATGAAAGTGTTTGAGGTTCGGTTTATAGTTGTGGACAAGCTCGAAAGGTGTTTTGTTGTGGCGTTTTGTGATCATAGATCGGTTTGAGTATAGCATGCGAGATACAACGCCCATAAGTAATCTGGAAGTTTAGCATTTATTAACATTGTTCTTGCGCCCACTAACGCTCGGTTTCGTCTTTCAACAACTCCGCTTTGTTCGGTGTGTACGCAATAGATGTTTGATGTTGAATTCCACTTTCTCATAGAATTCACGAAGGGTTTTGTTAACAAATTCAGCCTTTGTCTGCTTTTGATTATTCGACGGTGTTATGGAGTCGAACTGTTTGAGAAAGGTGATGATCATTTGTGGAGCTTGGTCTTTGCTACGAAGAAAGTAGACCCAAGTCCATCGCGAGTAGTCATCAACAATTACTAAGATGTAGCGTTTGCCATTGATCGCTTGCACGCCGCGATCGGGCCACACAAATCCATGTGAAGAAGATGTAGTACATGTCGAGAGTCGTGTTCCACCTTTGAAGGAAAATGAGCACGAGTGCTTTTCCCTTGTTCACAGTCGAGCAAAGGTGATCTTTTGAATACCTAATCGCGATTCCTTCAACTAGTTTGTGTCGAGCAAGGTTGGTGATGGTTTGAAAGTTTAGATGTGAGAGACGACGGTGCCATAGCCAGGATTTTGTAGATGTTGCCTTTGAAAGTAAGCAAATGGGAGAGGAAGCAACCATGTCTTGCATAGAGATAGTGTAGAGACTATAATTACGCGAGCCGGACATAAGGTCATTTCGTTGTAGATCACGAATGAAACAAGTTTTCTCCCGAAAGCAACCTCCAAATCTCCATCACAAAATTGACCCATCGAAAGCAGTTGTGACCGAGGCCTTCTACATAGTAAACCCTGCCGATTTCAATGTTCCCATTGACATAATCTCCGAGCCCATGATGGTCGCAAGTGATCGTTCGAATCTGCGGTGCCAATGAACTTTGCAATAAAGTTTGATAACAGCTTAAGGTTGCTCGTCATGTGTCGGGAACATCCGCTATCAACAATCCAGAATGATCTCAGACACCGCATTACACACGCATTTGACGGATGGAATAGAAGTAGATGTGGAACCCGAATGTTAGAGGGTTCCAAGGTATATTAGATACACACATTAATAAGTTTAGGCATCCATTTAAATCCTAGTGTGTTGTATATCCATTTCGCCATCTATAACTACTCTTTGCTTTAGTCTTAGTGAAAGCACTAGGTGGTACTACATTCTTAGGAGGTGAAGTGAACTACCGTGATAGCAATGGTTGCCTTAGAATCTAAAGAAGGTGGTTTACCAAGCACGGACTTAGAATGATTAGTGGGCCTAGAGGTATTCCGATTCTTAGGATTCCGTAATTGAGAGATTATAGCTTTAGCAACACATTTGTCATGACAATCGTAATTCATACTCTTTCGAAAAATAACACAAGGTGCATCGATGAATATCAAAAGTACTTAATGAGTTTAGCATTCGTTACATCACTATTTGTATTACATTTGCCGACGCAACATCTATAGTGGAAGCAACATGAGTTTTATTCGAGTCCTAGGGTGTTCTTCTACTTTAGCATTCCTTATTGATCTTTTCTTAGGTCGCAACTTCCTATTCTTCGCTTGAGTGCCCTAGGGCGTGAAGTGCGGACGCTTGGAAAAGATGCAACTATTCTGCTTGAGAGAGGGAAACACATTAGCAACTTGTGATTTGGCGGTGGGAATTCTTGGTTCACGATTACTAAGTGTGACTGGTGCTAATCTCTTAATCACAAGAGGCGGAAGTTGTTCATACTTTCCTAACATTTCCGTAACTTAGAGAAAGTGTGAATCGATCTTGATTTTCGTAACTAATATTTCCAAGAAAATTCATGACATCTCTAGTGTGAGCAAGATAGTGATCAAGTTCGTTTGATGCTTCAAGTCAAGTCTTTTGAGTAAATCAAATATGACACCATATTCTGTTTAACTTTTAAAAGTTCTTGTTCATATTTTGAGATTTGACTTTTCAAAGACACGTTTTGATCATCCAGTTGCTCAATTTTAGGATCGAAGATTTTCACCAACCGAACGATTTTCTTTTGAAAACTAAGTTGATGGTTGTGAATATCTTTTCACACCAATGAAGACGACGCTTTGCATTGTAAATTTCGGTGAGTAATCGCTTATTTTCGACTTTTAAAGACTCGATCCGAAGCACATTATCGGTGTTCTCAACAAGAATAACAGCTTTCAACAATATCGCAGAGATGTAATCGATGCAAATGGCAAGGCATGAAGTAACACAACATTATGGATATCAAGACGAGATAACATCTTCCAAGAGTCGATCAACATCTTTTCTCAACAGTTTTTTATGCTTTGTGTTAGAAATAGATGTTTCATTTTCTCGAAAACGCTTTTCATTACCCCAAGTTCCTTATGAAAATCCTTTTCCTGTGCAATTGCACAACTTTTCAAGTTTTTAACATTAGGTAAAAGATTTTTCCGAAAATGTCTCTTTGTTCTCTCGCGAGGCGATTGAAAATGTTCAACTTTGATTTCGGATCGATATTCTATCTCATGTTGTAAAATTTTGAGGTCGACCATGAAAATATCAAAATATCAAGAATTTTTCGATTTTCGTGTTTTGAGTTTACTTCACTAATGGAAGGTAAAGGACCATAAGTTTGTGCAAAACTGCTTTGAGATTAACATTAGAAGACTCGTGTTTTTGATGATAACCCTTGGTGTGTTAGAAGAATCCGTTGGTGTGACGAAGTGACCGCGTTTTTATAATTAAAAGGTTTGTTGTAAACAACGTTTTTAATTTTGATCGACTCGCCTTCGCATCTAATTCCTCTTGACGATGATATTCAACAACACTCATGACAAGATTATCAATTTTGTGTTCTGACCGAAACTTCGTGAGTTGGTTTGAATGTTTTTAGTGAAAGCTTTGGTTTGTAATCGCCAGATTTTTCCATATCCTTTTGGATTGGGTTTTAAGGTAAACTTTTCAATAGTCATTATCGATTCACCATGTTTGTAAACAATGCTTTAAACTCTTTAAGTTTGTTTTGCAAGTCGATAATTTCTTCAAGAAGGTCATCTACCCGATTCGTTGAATGCTTTTTGTACGCGGAGAATCGTTTTGACAATTTAACAACTCACCTTAGCTTTTGATTTTCCAAGGTGAGAGTGTTAATTTGTTTTTATGTTCGTGTTTCGCTTGTTCTAATTCGCATAACAAAGCATTCTTCGAGGCGCTAGATCACGATCCGTCTCTAAATATTTTTCGCTTTGATGAGATTTTGCAAAGCGGCTTCAAAACCTTTTTCACGGTTGTCTTGAGTTTTGAAAAGTTGAGTTGCATTTGTAAACATTCAAAATCCTTGGTTAATAGTGCATTTTACTTTTAAGGACCGATTTAATGCAACACATGCGACAATTTGGGATTGTTGGTCTTTACAATGTAACAAGATCGGATGGGGCAAAGGTTCATCTTGTTCAACGTGTGTCATAACATGATCATTATTTAGATCCTCAAGTATAACCACGAGTCAATTTGATTATCAAGGGAAACCATAAGGTCTTACGGATCGTCAAATGTAACTACGGGTTTATTTGAAAATCGCCGAATGAGATGTAGATGACTCATTTTGAACATTCGAGCCATGCCTTGATTCGAGATATTGATGGAGATATTAGTTCGATATGATGATGGTTTGTTCGGTACCGAGACAAGCCATCGATGTCATACACGGGCATGTTTCACTCATGTGTAACTCTTGCATATTAGCCATCAACATAACGGTGCATTGGTCCGCAAGTCCTCCATATCATCATCCGAGTCGTGACCGCCATAAAGCTTTGTTCTTTGTCCGTGAGAGATCCACCACTTCATCCTTAAGAGCCAAAAGTAAAGCCTCTTTGAAATAAGCACCGCCCCTAGTCCTTGGCTTTGGGCATGCATTAGCCAGTGTCCCTTCTCATTGCGCTTGTAGCATCTAAGACCATTTAACCGATTCTCGAGCATTTCTGCTCCACCACTTGAGCTCGTTGTTATTCCTACCCACATCATTAAACCCTTGACCACCGCCCATCCGACGACCATAATCACGATTCGAACTTCAACCCGTCCATTGTTCACAACACTTGAGTCCGTGTGTTAGATGAGGAACGAATACGATTGTTGGATTTGTTGGTGTAACGCCAAAAGCATTAGCAATCATCACACATCCTTGTTGCAATGCTTCAATGGATCGATTTCTCAAGAGCTTCACCGACATATGCTTGAGCATTGTTCTTGTATGGAACCAATTGATTTTGTTGAGGTTGGTGCTGTGAAGGTGTGTTTGAAGCAGATGGTTGAGTTGCTGGTTGAGAGGGATAATTCTGTTGAGCATACAAGGCAAGTTGTTGATTATCCGGTTGTGACTGTTTCACAAGTTGAGAGGGATAATCAACTTCCTTTTCATGAGGCTTCAAGTAATCGTACAACAATCCATAAGTAGAATGATGCATATTCTTCGCTTGACGGAGAAAGATGACATACTTCTCCCATTCAGGAGCAAGACTACTCAGGAACTTAGTATTCACTGCAATTCTTGGCATGATGATGTTGTGTTTATCCAAATCATTGATGATGTCTCGAAAATCGATGATGATAGGACTCTAGTGTCTCTCCGTGTTCAATCATGAAGTGTTCATAAGCCAAGTAAATTTTGGATTCCAAATCCTCCCGATTGAGTATGTATCCTTCCATTAGAAGACGAATATGATCCCACATTTTTGTGCGATCTTTTGAGCATCAACACTACGAATAATTGAGTTTGGTAATCCTAAGAGGATGTATTCCATTGCAAGTTCATCGACTTCATAGTGTAGAAGTTCAGAGGATTCAAATCGCAATGATAGCAATGTTGGTTTGTTCATCTCTTGGTGGGCAATGCAGTTGGATCTCCGGCACAATGATGAGGCATCTCAAATGGACCTTCCAAGATAACCTTCTTTAAGAACTTTCCATGTGGCTTCTTTAGATCACAAAACCTAAAGAACCTTATCACCCATTGATCGTAGTTTCTGGAGTGAGCATTGGAGGTCTATCAAGTGATCCGACTTCATGAATTGATTGTTGGTCGATTAAAGCTTCACACATCTTTGCAAACCAAGTGGGTTCCTTCATAGTGTTCCTTGATGGATGTTGATTGAAATCATTAGTATAGGTTTGAACTTGAAGGCTTGGTGGTGGTTGAACCATTTGTGGTTGTGGAATTGCACCAAGTTGTGGAGTATGTTCTTGATTAAATTGTTGTTGATAAATAGCTTGTTGTTGATTCCATTGTTGATGTTGTGGAGTTAATTGTTGTTGTTGTTGATGATTATAAGTGTGAGGAAATAGTTAGAGTATGGTGGTTGAGACATGATGATAAACTTGTGTGGTAAAATGGATCTTTGTAGTCGAATGAACCTTTGTTGATGAAGTGTCCTTAGGCGTAGAAAAGACAAGAACCAAGTAGCACTTATGCGTAAAACACCAAAAGATACGCGTAATAATAAGAAGTTACGCTGTAGGATTTAGCTTACGCGTAAGTAAGATAAAAACACTAAAGTTATGCGTAGAAAAAAGTTAGGCGAGAAAGTTAGGCGTAGGATTACCTTATCGTAGACCTAAGTTTACGCGTAAAGTGAATCTTATGCGAGAATTTCTACGTGTAAGCTTATGCTTATGCGTAAGTTTAGGGTTTTGCTCAAATGATCTTTTACACTTCACAAAGGCAAAAGATATCCAAAGTCGACGTATTTTCGGACTTATCCAAGTAAGAAAACACGGAATAAACCAGAAAATGAAGATCAAACCAAGGAAAATCTTACGCGTAATTTTAGGGTTTTGATACGCGAGGATTACTCATAACTTTGATTTTGCCCAAATGTGTTTCTAAACCAGATTTTTGTTATGGAATAGCTTCAATAGTACCAAAAGAACACAAAATGTGAAATTTGATGTACCAAAACGCTAGAGCGGGTTACGCGTAGAACGACACCCACAAACAAAAACAAGCTTAAAACGTAGATCCACGCGTAAAGTTTGAAACTTTTGCCAAAAACAAGTATTTTAACACCTCAAAACATTGAAAGTACAAGAATCTTGGATTAAAAGTGTAAAAACGTGTTTTTAAGCGAACCAAAGTATCACTCGTTAGCCTTACGCGTAGGACCAAAACCCACTTCAAAAGCAATAACGATTCACCCAACTATTAGGCGATTGATACCACTGTTAGGTCACTAGTTTTACAAACACAAGTTATAAAGAAAGGAGATGAGGCGATTGAACAAGAACCAAACACACACACACAATAATATGAGACGGTTATGCGTAATAGAGTGAATGAAAGGAAAACTTGAACAACCAACCCTCAAGTGAGGGTTATTACATGGTTTATATAGGCAAGGAGCTAGGGCAACACTCCCTCTCCTTCCCTATTCCTTATTGGGCTTGGGCCTAAGCTTATGGGCCTTCTACATAAGCTTGACCTTAAACAAACATAAAGGTCATAATAAAGCTACCTATTACATATGAAATATAAATACTTGAAATACTGTTTAGGAGTGATTCCAACAATATCTATACTACTTATAAAGCACGCATATCCCCCTCCTAACTCCAAACCTGAAAATTAAGATTCAGCCATCCGCACCTTAATCCAAGCCTAAATTTACACACACCAAACCAACATCCAATCCTAAAAATTTACCAAACCAACAAAAACACATAAACTACCAAACAAACAAATACCCCACACATACTTATCCTCCCATCCCTTTATTTTAAAAACACACACACATCTCATCTTCCAACCAACTCTCTCACACATACTCTCTCATCTCTACACACACACAAAAAAACTCACACCATAAAAACTCACACAATAAAAACTCTCTACCGCCGGCGCCACCACATACCGGCGCCACCACATACCGGCGCCATCACCATACCGGCGCCACCACCCTACCGACGTTTTGGTACGTTTTTCTTATACACCCGTAATTTTTTTTGTTAATACGCGTTTTTTTATCTTTAAAAAAATAGTTCCGTAATTTATTTTGTTAAATACGTGTTTTTTAGTCTTAAAAATAATAGATCCGTAACTTTTTAATAAATACGATTTTTAAAAAATATTCTTTTGATAAATTTGCGTTTTTTTGTCTTTAAAAAAATAGATCCGTAATTGTTTTTGTTAAATACGCGTTTTTTGGTCTTTAAAAAAATAGATCCGTAATTTATTTTGTTAAATACGCTTTTTTTGGTCTTAAAAATAATAGATCCGTAACTTTTTTTTTTGTTAAATACGCGTTTTTTGGTCTTAAATAATAGACCCGTATTTTATTTTTAATAAATACGCGTTTTTTTGTGATAAAAAAATAGTTACGTAATTTTTTTTTCATAAGTATGCATTTTTTAGTTTTTTTTTAAATCTATATTTTTTTTCATAAATTTCCGATTTTTATTATTAGATCTATTGATTTTTTTTTAAAGTTTCGTATTTTTTAAGTTTTTTTTAAAAAATCAGTATTTTATTTTTATTCTTTTATACAACCGTAAGTTTTAATTTTTTTTAAAGATCCAAATTTTTTCTAGATCTCTTTTTTTAAAATACGTATTTATTTAATTACTATTTTTCAAAGATCCGTAATGTTTTAGATCTAATGTTTTATTTGTAGATTTATTGATTTTTTTGTAGATCTATTTTTATTTAAATATCCGTATTTTTTTTGACAAATCTATTTTTTTTAAAGTTTTTTTAGATATATTTTTATTTGTAAAACTCCGTATTTTTTAAAAAATTTTTTCCGTAATTTTATTTAAATATCCGTAATAAAATACGTATTTTTATTTAAATATCCGTAATTTTTTAGATATATTTTTTAAGTTTTGTTTTTTTGTCAAAATCCGTATTTGTTATAAAGATCCGATTTTATTTTGTAGATCTAATGATTTTAAGTTTGTAGATCTAACATTTTTTATATTTTTTTGCTGCCGCCACTCTTGCCGGACAAGTATCCGGAACAGTAGCCGAAATCATATTTATGTAGACTTTTTTATAAAATTTATGACGTAAATGTTGTCATAAAGTATAGAGTGTAAATTTTGTTACAAGTTTATAGTGTAAACTTTGTTATAAAGTTTATGATGTAAATATGTTGTAAAATTTATAATGTAAATTTTGTTATAATGTTTATGGTGTAAAATTTTGTTACAAGCTTTTAGTGTAAACTTAGTTATAAAATTTATTATGTAGATTTGTTATAATGTTTATTGTGTAAATTTGTTATAAAGTTTATTGTATAAATTTTGTTATATACTTTATTGTGTAAATTTGTTATAAAGTTTATTGTATAAATGTGGATATAAAATAGTTGATGTATTTTGAAATTTTTAGAAACTTGAAATATTTTGAAATTGTATGAAATTTGAAATAATTTGAAATTTTAAAAGTTTGAAATATTTCAAATCTTTTTGAAATTTGAAATATTTTGAAATTTTTAATTAGTGAAATTCATGAATTTTAAAAATTCGTTTTCTTAATAAAATTTTAAACTTTGATTTTTTTTTGAAATTTGAAATTTTTTAAAATTTAGAATTATTGACTTTGATTTTTTTTAATTTGAAATAATTGAAATAGTTTAAAAAATTTGAAATAGTTTTAAAAGATGAAATAGTTTTAAAAATATTTTAAAAAAAAATTAGATTTTTATTAAACTTTGAAAAGTTGGAAATTTTTAATATTTTGAAAAGTTGGAAAAGTAGGATAAAGTTGGATAAAGAAGGAAAAGTAGGAAAAGTTGGAAATTTTTACTTTTTGAAATTTTTAAAATTGTTTAAGTTTTAACATGTGAAATTTTTTAAATTGTTTAAGTTACTTTTAAAATTTGAAATAACTTTTGGAATTAAAAAAGTTTAGAAGTCTTTAATTTTTAAATTATTTATAATGTCAATAATGTAAATATAGTTATTTTAGTTTTAAGTTATACATTTTTTGTTGCCTAATTATTGATTTATTATTGTATAAAAATGGCCAACGCATTTGATGCTATAGACTTTTCGTCGTTTAGTAATCGAAATTATGACCTATGGTACACAAACACAATTGTTCGAGATTGCTGTGGGACAGCACGCTGGAGTTAGAGTGCTCTTGCCAAGAATTTCTCTTGCTCCATCTGAAGACGACATGTTCCCTTTCAAACTAAAGAGAACACAATTCCCCGTGCGCTTTAGCTTTGCGATGACTATTAATAAAGCTCAGGGCCAAACAATTCAAAATGTGGGTGTCTATTTGCCAGATTCTGTTTTCTCTCATGGCCAGCTTTATGTGGCATTGTCTAGAGGGATATCTCGTAGAACAACAAAGGTATTGGTTAAACCATTCAAAGAGTTCCGTCAACCAGGAATCTATACCTCAAATGTCGTGTATCAAGAAGTTTTACGTGACGAGTAACATGTGTTGTTAATTAATATTTCATAATTGATGTAATCTTTTATATTAAGTTTCATTAAATATTTTTCTATGTGGTTTGATATATGTTAAGAATTTTTGCTAGAGTTGAATTATCACATGTTACAACAGTTTGTAATTACATTTTCATCATTTTTCACGTTTTATTTTGAACGTTATACAAAACAATTACCACAATATCGTATATCGTTAATCGTCGCCACCACTATAGCTTAAGAAAAACACAATAATCGAATGCCAATTTAGTCAACAAAAAAAACAATAAATAAATAAATAAGTAGATAAATAAATAAAAGTACCATAAACCACAACAATCTATAAAAAAAATTACATGTTGAATAAGATGTTTGCCGGTAAATAATCGTCGCCACCCCTATACCTTCATAAAAACACAATAATCTATTGTCGTTGTTGTGCAATCATGCCTTCAGAAAAAATGCTTTTCGAAAAGGATTCCGAGCGATACATATACAATTTTTGAAAAAATTATTCGCCGCAGAATTTTGTCGAAAACTAAACACCGCCGCTAGCGCGGGTACTGCTAGATACCACCGCCGCAAGACATGGCTATTCGCTAGATACCGTTGTTTCTACGCCGCGGACACTCGGCTAGAAACCGCGCCGCTAGAAACCGATGCCGCTAGGCACGGTATCGCTTAGTATATATATATATATATATATATATATATATATATAACAGAGGCATTTTCCACAAATGCCAGCTCAATGCCATGTAATTCAATTTTATGCCACATAATCATTTGTTGTCCAACTAAGCAATATTTTTATCCACCTAAGCACTAATTGTAAATTTCGGAATTTTAATAATTATTTTTGTAAATTTCGGATTTTTATTAAATATTTTTGAAAATTATTTATAAAAAAGGAGCCTTGCAAAGATTGAACCTTGGTTATTTGGATAAATAACAAGTGTGTTTACCGCTTAGGCAACAAGTTATTTTGATAATTATGTTGCATATTATAATCTATAAATGCCTATAATTATATTGGAATTCAATACTAAATACAATTTATCTACAAAAATTATATTAAGTAATTATCTTTTTTTAAAATTATTAACCAAGCAATGTATAAACGACTTCCATAATGATGTAATCCATACGAAGAAAGAAATCAGATAATAATACCTTTAAACCCTAAAAATTCGAATTTGAAAACCTTCTTTTGCAGCCATATTCGACACTGAATAACTTTCACATAAAATCTCAAATCGACGATACCTCCAGTGAAAAGTTAGATGGGTATATAGAGAAGCTTCAGTAACAATTGTAGCCCGATCCAAAGGTTCAGGAAAAAGTTATGGTCGTTAGAAAACAGTGCTGCAGATTCGAATTTGAAAACCTTCTTCTGCAGCCATATTCGACACTGAATAACTTTCACATAAAATCTCAAATCGACGATCCCTCCGGTGAAAAGTTAGATGGGTATATAGAAAAGCTCCAGTAAAAATTGTAGCCCGATCCAACGGTTCAGGAAAGAGTTATGCTCGTTAGAAATAAGTGCTGCAGATTCGAATTTGAAAACCTTCTTCTGCAGCTATATTCGACACTGAATAACTTTCACATAAAATCTCAAATTGACGATCCCTCCAGTGAAAAGTTAGATAGGTGTATAGAGAAGCTCCAGTAAAAATTGTAGCCCGATCCAACAGTTCACGAAAATGTTATGGTCGTTAGAAAACAATGTTGCAGAAAACATTGATGTTCGCGGACAATCTCTTTAAAGACTCGAAATCACTAAGGTATGCGTTTGAAATTGTTAGTTGTTACTTAAATAGTAATTCAACTGATGTGAATCACCTTGCTAACGATAGTGAACAGTCGTAAATCAGTTGGCAATATATTTTTAATTCACAATTATTAGAAGAGATGTATGCTGTCTAAACTCCTATGATTTGTAACGTTATGATATTATCGTATGTGTAAAGACCCTTTTATCACGTATACCTTATCACAATGTTAGACACAAACACACTTTATGCGTAAACCACAACAGTTACGCTATGCGTATGAGAAAGATGAAGAAAAGAACTTGGTGACTTGATGTATAGATCGTGTATATGTTTAGAGAGAAAGGGAGAAGAAGATGAAACTATATTTCATAAAGAAATCACACACACACACACACTCAAGCACACCCCTCAAATGACATATTTGAGGGGTATTTATAGTACAAGAGAAATACCCTAATGGGCTTGGCATGGGCCGTGGATATGGACTTGGATTGGATTGGGTTACTTGAACTTATACAAGGCTAGCTTAACTAAACGTCTAGCCATTTAGCTTAGCCCAATCCACGAGCCCTTTGACTATTCTAGCACGATATCTAACACACGTTACAAAGTTCCTAAATGTGAATGACCATCACTTCTAATAAAAACTATTAAGGCAACAATCTCCCTAAGGGTGGTCATTCAAAAGATGCTCCACTTGATTAGGTCTTTACTTTTCTCGAGCTTGAACTTTGTGTGTAGATATAGAATAGTCTTGTTTCATTGTTCCTTCATGCATTGTGATCAGTTAATATGGTTGTCTGCCGTTGTCAACTTTGTTGGTTAGGTGTTTCCACGCCTTTCTCTACCATGCTCACACTTCTATTTGTCTTTTGGTTACCAATGATGTAGTTCTCGAGTCTTTAAACTTTGTAGATTCTTTGACATTGACGAAGAATCATCTTTGATTTTTGTTGCTTTTGATTTTGATGAGAACTTTCATGTGTTGTTGGTATGAGCATGTGGAGAATCTGCACGATCAATCCGCTCCGGAGCATACATAAGAAGAAAACATAAAAACAGGTTAGTAATAAGCGGATTCCGACTTACAAGTTTGAATTTCGAGGGTGTTAACAACATAGTGTGAAAACACATCTCTAATTCTTACAAAGGACGTTCTCGAACCGGAGTCCCACAAGTGAGATAACGCGATGTACCGAGGTACACCTACGCTCGATGAGTCGCCGAGGTACATCAAGCATCACCCCACGATCAGACCTTTTGAGACACACTAAGCGTAATCCACGGGAGTTACCGGTGACCGTTGTTAGGTCGCTTGATGTTGACCCCGGCAGAGTTTCCATTCAATCATCGAAGATCATGATGTGAAACTTCTCATAAATGTTCGGCAGATTGCTAAGATCTGCGTAGGACTCTAGAATATATCACTTGTGTCCTTATAGATGAACAACAAGCGATGTCATGTCAAGTGTTCCTATGAGATCTTTTGATGAATCTCGTGGCTCTAGACTCAATAGTGCATTTTGGTTTTCCTGAGCGAAGACTAGGGAGAGGGTCTCCTTCTTCAATACCAACGATCTCTAAGAGAAAGTCGATAGATTATGTAGGGTTCCAAGTGAGAATGAAACAAATCCTTTTAAGAGGAATTGAGTGGCTAGAAGGTTTAGTGCAGTGCGCCACTGGGTCCATGACGTCTTTGTCTTCAATACCAGTGTCATCTAGTGACAACCAAGAGTGTATGAATTGAACCCGATTTCATCCTAAGGTTGATTATGGAGGGCTATTTCTTTTCACCCTTTTTCATTATATTTCTTTTTAATTCTTCAACCCCTTATTTCTCCTTTCTCACATTACTCCTTTTTTCAATCATTCCTAAGGACTTCTAGTTCTAAACTATTTGTGATGTCCTTGGGTAGATCCCTCCGGCTCTGGCGGATCATATGACGGATTTGCTATCCTTAGTCACCTTATAACTCCATGACTGTCCTATTGTTGCCATAAAACCATTTTTCTTGAAAATCTCTCAAAGTGTTTTTTATAGAAAACATGTTTGGAACACTTCGAGAGTTTTGTATTTTCAGAAACACTCTCCCTTCACATGTGCTTATATGTTTTGACAGAAATCTGCACATAGAGGGTAGAGTTCGCACTTTTTGAATTAATCGACTTTAAATGAACTAGACCGATTCGAGACACGTTTACATCACTAGAGAACTAACTTGAAATTATTACCCGTCCTGGTCAAGTTCATAGAAAGTTTCTCGAGATGGTACATTATTCCTCGTCAATTCAATGGTTACGATCGAGTCGAGCTCTTTGAGAATCAAACAACGATCATTAAACTTTTGATCACATTTTAATCACGCCTCCTCCCACTCAAAAATAGCATATTCGTGATATTTTTGATATCAAATGATTAAACAACATTTTAGAATCTTTTGGGAGACAAACGGATTTGATTTAAGCATGAATTTGGAACATTTTTGTTTTATACTCCCCTTTAATAAAGCATAATCAATTAAAGGGTTTTAGAGGAGTTATCTTGAGCACAAAATATTTTGAAAGATTTTGAAAGTCTTTTGAACAATCTTTAAATAGGTGCTCAAGATGATGATGATTTTCACCGCTTTTAAATGTAGTGCATCAAGCGCACATAAGTGCTCGATTTTTCTTTAAAACACGAGTTTTGGTTTGAAATAATCAAAAGCATTATTTTTGTCCGGGTTTCGCATCGAATTATACGAAAGCCATTTTTAAGAAATTTTGAGAAACGACATGTTTTGGAAAACATTTAAAGAACTCTCGCTCAAGCATCCGTACATGCCCGTATCATTGTTGAATGACATTTCTAGAAACGCATGTAATATCGATTATACGAGAGACATGTCGTGAGGAGAATATTTTGGATTTTGATTTTATATTGTTTTTGTATTTTTAAAAGTTTTATATTTTTATATTTTGCTTTTGTTGGTTTTATAAAAGAAATGGAAAATCAAAATAGAAGATAAAGAGAATGAAGAAGAAGAGTTAATGTAATTGGAACCCTCTCGATGAGTGGGTTCGAGATATTTGATTCACCGCAACCAAAGAAGAAGAGTTTTCACAAATAACAGTGTTAGAAGTACAAGATTCCTCACGGTGAGGGTGATCACTATCAACGGTTGTAGTGGTTTCTACTTCCTTATCCTAATGAGTTTCACTATTATCTATGTTGGTGCAAGTATCAAAAATCTTTCCTGTGGGAATCCACCTAAGACCTACTTTGTTGAAAACTTTGCACGTGGGTTTCCACCTAAGGTAAGATCTAGGAGATGTTTTCTTTTCAGATGTAGCGGAAGACTCATTTTGGAAAAACTACGTCCTGAAGAGATCGTCCTATTAGGTGTCTTTTTTTTTGTCTTTTTTATCAACGGGCTTGTTTTTATCACGAGAATTATATTTCTTGAGATATTGTGAGACACATGCATCATGATTAGCTGAAAAGACACATTTTTTACATGTAGTACAGACAAATTCAATATTCTTGTTTAAAACAACGGCTTTAACTTTGTCACTACAAATATTTGAAATTGTTTCTTGTTCAAAAAGACTTAGAATTCCTAGTGTTGTTTTCTAAGGGCATAGCATTTTCTTTTTGCAACTACTCTTAGATGCAAGCCAATCCCTAGTCTTTTGTAGAGTGTTCCTAGGTAATGGTTTACTACTACTAGAAAGGTTTTGAAATCTTGTAGAATTCATCACCCTAGATGTTGCACCTTGAATTCGCCTTTTCGAGTCATGCCTTTTTCCTAGCTTCTTCTAGATAGTGATGTTGACCATGTCGTTAGAACCGATGATTCTTTAATCGGATTTTTGGTCACATTCGTACTATTCCTAGAAATGCTGTGTAATCACTTTAGGTTTTTCAAAGAATCGCTTTTTCTTTTTCAAAACCTTTGATAATTCTCTTTTAATAGGCAAAGTCTGTGGAGTGACTGCTTTTGACAAATCATTTTTCTCATTGACTTTTGGAGCAAACCGAGAAATAGACATTTTTGTTTGAAAACCGGTTTGGGAACATTTGTTTTCTCCTCACCAATGGTTTTGCAAACTTAGTATCCACAGCCTTTCCTTTTGAGTTCCCAATGAGCTCGAAAAGATCATTTTGCTCTTTCATGTCCTTGTAGGCACGCTCATACGACGCTTGTCATACTTGCATTCCTCGATTTTCGATCAAGTTGTTTAAAATAGGACACGTTTTCTTTTCAAGTTTTTCAAGAGCTTTTTCATATTTTGAAACAATTGCGGAGGTCTCGATCGAGTCTTTCATGATCTTCAATGTAATATGTTTGTAAAATAATGGACATGATATCGAGTTATAACATCTTCAAGAGATAATCATTTAAATTTTCCAAAACTTTGATGTGTTCAACACTTTCGTTAGCTTGCTTTACTGTGGATTTGTGGTCCTTGACAAAGTCAACTATTTCATTCAAAAATGCTTGTTCAAAATGAATTACCCTTGCACCGATGGCATTCACCGAGGGCAATTTGAGTTTCAAAAACTTTCTTTGTTCGATGTCAAAACTAGAGAACCGTTGTTAGGTGTAATAGTGGTTTTAGTTTTACCGTCTCTTGAAGATCCGCATTTAGTTTTCACATTGTCTAAAATACTTCTCGCATCACTTGTGTTAAAAGGATTGTTTGAAGACATTTGTTCAATGTTCGAAAGATATTTGGAGACAACAACTGGTTTTGAAACAGATTTTGAAACTGGTGTTGACTCTTTGTTTGAAACACTTTGTGTGATGGAGAACTTTGACTTTTCTTTTTGATTAACAAATGTTATTCCAGAAATTTTGTTCCATTTATTATAATCAATAGGTTTGATTTCCGAACCTTTTTGTTTCATTCTTTCTCTACTCTCCTTAGATAGTTCTAACGTTTCAAGAGAATCACGAACAATAATGGGTTCATGTAAGACATTTCCATTGTTTAACACATTCTGAGGTTTCTGAGCTTTCTTGAGGAACGAAGAAGGGTCGTTACCAAGTGCCATTTTATGATTAGTATGAAAATATGGATTTGTTTGATTAATCAGCATATTGGTTGATTTGGCTGAATGACCCGTTGTAACAAGCAAATTTTCCAATTTTTTGATCTTTTCATTCTTGTCAAGAATTTCATCAAGAAGAGAGTCTTCTCGTTTTGAAAAATCAGCAATCAACTGTTTCTTCTCTTCTTCAAGATCAGAAAACATTGTTTTTTGTTTAGAAAGTTGGTCATTTAGATCAGAAATTTCCTTGTTTAAAGATTTTATTCTCAAGTTCAAATTCACATCATGTGTGTCATACTTGAGTTGCAATTGTTTTTCTTTTAAAACAAAATTTCGATAACCAATTTCTAATTCTGACACTTTGTTTGTATGAAATTCAAAAGCTTTTGCGTTCTCCTTGTAACTCTCAAGCTCAACGTTCAATTTAGTATTCGCGGCCTTAACTTCGCGATTGACCATTCTAACTTTCTCAATTTCAGTGCCACAGTTATTGATTAATGTTTCAAAATAAGCACGTGTTTCCTCATCATTAGCACCAATCTGTTCATCTTGACCTTCATTAGGATCCATATATGGAGTTTCAGAGTTAACATTGCTATTAACTTGCTCCCCCTCATATGTGTCATAATAAGGTTCGGGAGACACATAATGTGGCTTCTCATGACTAAACGAATTAGCAACATTACTATAATTTGGTACCTCATTGAGTGGATCTGTGTCGTAGACAAGAGGTGAGTCAAAAGTAGCACTTGATGTTGTGTCCTGCTGGTTGAGTGTAAGACAGTAGCTTGCATTATCATTTGCTATCTCTCGCCTGTCTCCGGATACGTAAATTGTATTCCTCAAGAGTCAACTCTATTCCCAATTTTTCTTTCTTTGCTAACAACACCCGTACTTGAGGTTCGAGGTAGCATCTCGAACCGACGATACCTCGAATCTTGGCTTTGAGGTTCGAGGTAGCATTCGAACCAAGTTAAAACAGCTTATTCCCATTTTGATATCCCATATTCGATTCACAATCGACCCCGATGTCCAACATATTGTCCCGCATATTGCATCCGATTCCCCATTTGTATACCCGTAGCAAATTCATTCGATTCCAATAACATCAACCATGTGTCCTTCTTGACTCATATGAATACTTGGTTGAGAAAACTGCGTGATTGTACGATGAAATCCATGGGTTGTTGTTATTCGTGTAGAGTAACCACCGATGTTTAATGCATTATTGGCGAATGCAAAGAATAGCAGCTTGTGTTAGGAATTAGAAATTCCGTATTAAAGTGTCGGTCACCTCAAGTATATGTAATCGTTAGAAAGCTCGTAGTCGTAGTTCTTTAAGTTAAGTAGTATTTAGTTAAGTAACACCGTGGAGGACGGAAGGGTCTTTACCCACCGTATGCCCGATCCACACCCGATGTGTGGCGATTTATGTAAGACTATAAATACTCTCTACCTTCCAAGGTAGAGTTGGAGCTCATAATAATATCTTTCACTTTCTCTCACTAAGTTCCCTAAACCTCTAACTTCTCTCTAGAATTCCATCTATACGCCACCTTGTGTTATGGTTTGATGTATGTGAAAACTAATATCTTACAATTGGTATCAAGAGCCATGGTTAGATCATATCTTGCACATCTTTGGATTTCTAGTGGTTTTAGGTGGTTTTGAGTTTGAAAAGTTTAGTGGTTTTGCATCATTTGGTTGATTTCTCGGGTTAAAGTTTGGATTTTGTTAGTACTTTTATGTTTAGAATCATCACAAGTGTGTAGGTTTTCATTTGGTAAGCTTAAATCATCTTGGTTGGGTTGTTTTGGATTGAAAAGTGATGTTTATGTGGTTTTTTCATGCTAGCGACTTAACTCACGGATTAGTTTCTTCGTAGCTACTTGCTTTACAAATTTGTAGCGAGTTACGCTTTAATCCTAGCGACTTAGATCTAGCGATTTACAAGACAAGTAGTGGACTCTCCACCACGGGTAGCGACTTGGTGATAGCGACTTGGTCCAGAGCGAGTTGCTCTTTAGCGACTTGTATCTTTAGCGACTTGAGTAGTAATGTCGCCAAAATTTTGCTAGCGACTGAGGCTTAGCGAGTTACTACTTAGCGACTTGCATTTGTCTAGCGACTTGGGACTCTAGCGATTTAGTGGTGTAGCTAATTAAGTGTTAGCGACTTAGTGCATTATCTTCTAGCGACTTAGTGCATTATCTTCTAGCGACTTGAGTGATTGTTTACGGTTTCTCTTGATTTAGTAAAACCCGTAAAAGAATCTATTTCCGGTTTAATCATAGAGTTATAAAATCCCGTATAACTGTTAACATGTCTACCAATGTTCCTACTATCATCTCCATGCTGCCAAGGATGTTCAAGCACTGGCTCGGATACTGCCCACCCATGCTTGACAGAATCGACTACGATTCTTGGGCTCAACGAATCGATTGTATTGCCTTGAAAGGAAAATGGTGTCAACATTCTCAAATCCATTGATGAAGGACCATATCGAGTTGAGACGACTAGAGACATACTTGATACTAATGAAGATGGTACTCTGCTTACGGAATGGATGACCTAAGATGTATGATGAGCTTGATGATAAGGATAAAAAGAGATTCGATGCGATATCGTGGCTTCAAACATTGTTCTCAAGGTCTTCCTAAAGACATCTACAAGTCGATCAATCATAACACGATGCAAAGGCGTTTGGGATAATGTTAAGATGCTTCTCTCGTGTTCGTAATTAACTATGGAAGACAGAGAATCCCAACTCTATGACTAATTTGAGCACTTCAAGATGAAACCGATGAGAATTTCTATGAGTACTATGTGAGATTTCATAAGTTAGTGAATGACATGAGGAACATCGAATGACTATGCCTAACATTCATGAACTTAAAATTTGTGAACAACATGAATCCCGAATGGCACAAGTTTGTCACCACCGTGAAGCTCACTAAAGGATTGAAGAATACAAACTATGAGCAACTCTATGCCTTCCTCCTTCGTAATGAGAGACATGCTATGTTTGAAAAACTGATTTTCAATCGCTCAAAACCAACTGTGGAGAGACAAGCTCGCCTAATGACTCAACAAATTTTCTACTCAAACATCGGAATCACAACCAAAGCATCACAAGTCATACCTTGGGTAATGGTAATCACAAACTCATTCCCGATCCTATGTTCAAACAAGTCGATGCCGATGCACACGTGGTAACTTCATTAATCAACTAGCTCTTCTCATTAGTCAAAACATGAATTCTCTCCCACAAACCAACAACAACCTCGTAACAAAGATCTAACCCACACAATCAAGCCACCGTTAAAGATGGAAGGATCGTGGTGCAACCAGCTCAGAAAGACAAGATGATCGGGGAAGAGGTGGAGCGGGAGAGGTTATGTTGGCAACCGTAATCGAGGAAGGAATGGTAACCAAGGTCAAGCTAAGCAAATCAAATGTTATAACCGTGGTGGTGAGGACACATTGCAAGGAACCGCACATCTCCAAAGCGCCCATGTACGCCGACATTTGAGAGATAAGATGTCACCGCACAAGCTCGTGACAATGGTGCCGCTTTGGATGAAGAGGAATTGTCGTTTCTTGCCGAGGGCAATGCCAAGACCTATGATGCGATGTGGATGAGCAAATTTATTCAGAGATAGGTCACAATCATCGAATGCCTTTCAAGTCGCCGACCGTGATGCATATGACTGATGTGGATGATGGACCCACGGCACACACAATTTTTATGGCTAGCATTTCTCCAATGGTTTCTCCCAAGGTCTCTTCTTCACCACTAGTGGCCCATCCCATGACAAGCTCATCTCGAGGTATTAAAACTATACAATGATGTCGATGTGCAGCAGATGCATGACAAAGTACAATCAATCGAAACTATTGAATCAAATATTGAAAATATGGGTAATATCGACATTGTCCCATATGATCAATATGTGAAGCAAAGTGAAAGTGAAGTTGTACCAAATGATGCATCTTCTGCAGTCAACAATGATTATGTTTTTGATGAATACACCGCATGTGCCTCGATGATTCTGTAATTTCAACTAAATGCCTATAAAGAACGTGTTGCTATTTATGAACAACGTGCTAAATTTGAGTTGACCACTCGTGAGCGTGAAATGGATGACCAATTGTGTACAAGAATTAGAAAAAGTAAGTTTAGAGAAGAAGTATTGAAACAAGAATTAAATTCCTTGCAAGAAAAACTTTCTAAAACAAATTAAGCAAAAACAAGAACTTCAAGAAAATGTGAAAATGCTTAAGCAAGAATTTAATGCAAAGGAATTAAAACTCTTGAGAGATTTTTCTAATCGAAAACTTTGAAAACAAACTTGAAAACAAGTTGTACATACAAGGAAACACCATTCGATCGCTTCACATGGTCACTAAACATCGAGTCTTAAGCGATAAGCATAGCATTCCCTTGTTGAGGAACCAAATCCAGAGGTAATTAAAAGGCTAGAAATGCTCATAAGGTGCTTTATGATGGTAATGAAATCCTTAAGCCTAGACGAAACCTAGTTGTGTTGAAAATCGAGGAAGATAAGAAATCAAATGAAATCACTAGGAAAAGATGAATATGAAACAAAATGATCCTAAATGCAAAGAGAAAAAATAATTATCACTCCTCATGACTACAAGAAGGAAAACCGGATTTCCTTGAACAAGTTTAAGCCTCGGACATTGTTGACTCCCGAGCAAGTCTTCTCGAAAAAGGATTTAGATAAGCGTAAAGCGGAAAATATTGTTGAAACAAACCTCCCTTTGGAAAATGCCTAGAGCGACGTGTATCCTCCCAATACACCAATGCATCTTGTACCTAGAACAATTGCCACTAAAAGCAAGACATTAATTAGCCAATACGTTATATTTCAACTATTTGTTGATTTTGAGAAAACTTGCAAGAAAAGGATCACACCCATCGGTATAACTTAAGGAGAAAGGGTTTTGAAAAATGAAAGAATGTTATTTAAGCGAGGTCATGCCCTTCTTTAAACTTCTAAAAGATCACTTTGAGAGTCTTAAAAGGGATAGAAACCGATATTAAGGGAATGGAAAAGGAATTTGATGCAATGGTTGTTGAAGTTAGTGACTATGAGCGTGCACTAAAATATAATGAGATTGAGAGAAAGAACTTGCATACATTAAATGAGAATCTTATTATCGAATGTGTTGCTCAAGATGTGTTTTTCATCGCCTCAAATTGCTCTATTAATGCTTCCCAATTTCATGAACTATCTGTTGTCTCGAAAGTCTCTCATGATCGTGTCATTGAGCTTGAAAAACTAATTCTAAACTAAACGAGAAAATTGAGTCGATGATCACGACAATTTGGTTAAACATTTTTCTAAACTAGAAGTTGAGCATTTTAATTTACAACCGAAATATCAACATCTTAAAGAAAATGTCAAAACTTCAAATATCAAGACATCTTCGATGCTCCGAGTTTGATGCGGTTTTCAAATTAACAAACGTGATGAATGATTCAAGCTCGGTGCAACACGATCGTAAAGTTGAAAGCCCAAATCTCTCAATTAAAGGGTCAAACGAACAATATGACAGCTCCCAAATGCCTCCTCCTTTAGATTCTCGAATTCTCAAACGCTTCATCTTCAAAACCTAGTAAATGCTTTACAAAAGGAAAACGAAAGTTTTCTAGAAGAAAATGAAAAGGTTAAACGTCATTTCAATGAGTTATTTGAATCAATTAAGGTCACTCGTAACAAGAATAACGAACAACTAGCTTCATTGCAAAAGGAAATTGAGAATCTGAAGAGTCAGGTAAAAGGGAAAATGCCAATGACCAATGGGGAGAATGGTGTATCAAAGGTTCACTCTTGTAATAAATATGCTTTGTTTGTGACATATGTCCCTCCTCATCTAAGGAACAACAAACTAGCTATTCAAACATATTTCTCATCTCTTAAGGATTGCTTAGAATGTCTGCGTGAGATTGTTGAAGAGGATAAGCTAGAGAAACCTCATGATAATGCAATTGGACATGCATGCTTATATGCCAAACGATCTCAAGAAATCTTAGAATACTTGATCACAATATGCCCAAAGACATTAGGTGAGAGAGTTAACCTTTGATTCCATGTTCGATGCCTAATGCCAAGTATGATATGCACTCGATTCCCAATGCTTTGAATGTGAACCGTAGTGTGCCTTGAGTAGTTCGATTCTAGATCCATCAATGCTAAGAAAGAGAACTCAAGTGTGCCTTCTAGGAGTACAAATCTCAAGACTCTAGTTTTAAGAAAGTGAACCTTAGTGTGCCTGCATGTAGTTCAGATCCCAAAGACATCTAAACAGTAATGCAAAGAGTAGTAAAACCAACTAATGTTCCCATTCCTCTACAGAGTAATCATGACATTAAAGGGAGCAGTCAAAGTCTCAAGACAATACAAGGAATGATAGGACCTCGCAAGCTAAGAATGTGCACGGAAAAGAGTAGAAGAACAATCTAGGAACTTTAAGTTTGAATCGAATAAAACGAATCGTGTTGATTCTAGTATTAGCCATAGGCGCATCGTAATTAATTCAATTCGATACTATTTGCAAACCTTGTATTGATGTCGGCTTGAATTATGTCTCTAATCATGAATGTGATGTTAATGTTCGCCTAATGATGTTAATTGTCCGATTAATATTGTTAATGCTAAAACTCATGCTAAGAAGGCTAAAAGGCAAAACGAAAGAAAGTTAGAAAACAGTGGAAACCCACGGGAAGAACATTCAAGAAATTAGGCTTTTATTGGATACCGCTGGTCATAAGACTAATCGATAATGCCCACTAGAAAATGGATGCCTCACCGGTAGAACTATTCCTTAAGAAGTGATCACACTATGAACAGGCCAATACGTACACTAGTATCGCATCTATTCACAATGATTCCATTGCCTCACTTTTCGATATGAATGCTTCTATTTCGATGCGGGTGTTCCAAACATTGTTACTAACCAAATGGAACCCATTCTTGCATGGGGATCCCAATTATCCGCTTATCCATTCTTGTCTCGTGTTCAACCGCAGATCGCTCAAATCGCTCGTGGTACCGGACTCAGCCGTTCCAAGCATATGACCTGAGACCGGTCTCGGCTCATGAACTTCGTGAGCAAATTCATCGGACCGTTAGATTCGGTAATGATCATTTTGGTGCTATTATGGGTTATGGAGATTACGTTGTTGGTGATAGTGTCATCTCTAGAGTCTACTATGTGGAAGGTTTGGGTCATAACTGCTCTCTGCTGGTCAATTCGTGATTCTCGATCTAGAAGTAGCCTTTAGAAAACATACCGCTTTGTTAGAGATCTTAATGGTAAGGAACTGCTAAAAGGAACTCGTGGCTCAAATCTTTACACCATCTCTATCGATGACATGATGAGGGCTTCCATCTGCTTGTTATCAAAGGCTTCAAAACAAAGTCATGGTTATGGCATCGTCGCCTCAATCACTTGAACTTCGCACCATCAACGATCTTTCCGTAAAGGACTTAGTTGTAGGTTTACCTAGACTAAAGTATGAAAAGGATCATCTTTGTTCAAGATGTCAATTGGGAAAAGCAAGAAGTATGCCCATAAACCCAAACCTACTAACTCGTCACGAAGTTCTTCATATGATTCATATGGATTTATGTGGACCAATGAGGTGCGTAATATCTTTGGGAAGAAATATGTGTTAGTTGTGGTTGATGATTACTCTAGATTCACTTGGGTCAAGTTCTTAAAGACAAAGGATGAAACTCCCGATATCATCATCAAACTCATCAAACAATTGCAGTTCGACTAAACAAACCGCCGTAATTATCGTAATGATAATGGAACCGAGTTTGTCAACAAACAACTTAGTGAATTCTATGAAAGCGTTGGAATCACCATCAAAGAAGTATTCCACGAACCCCTCAATGTAACGGTGTAGTTGAAAGACTAAATCGCACTCTTGTTGAAGCCGCTAGAACAATGCCGATCTACTCAAAGGTTCCAATGTTTCTATGGGTCAAGCAATTGCCACCGCATGCTACACACAAAATCGTTCCTCGATTCACACTGCTCATGGAAAAACTCCATATGAACTTGTCCACAACAGAAAACCTAATCTATCTTTCCTTCATGTGTTTGGTGCATTGTGCTATCCAACTAATGAGGTCAAGACTTAGGAAAACTTAGGGCTAAAGTCGACATTGGAGTATTTGTAGGATATGCACCAAACAAAAGGGATACCGAATCTACAACAAAAGAACCCGAAATATCATGGAAACAATTCATGTTACGCTTGATGAGTCGACCGGTCAAATGGCTCTCGGACACTCCAACTCAGACCCGCACTTCAAAACATCCCATTGGTTCATCCCTTGTTCCAAACTCTTCTCAAGAAACTCCATATGTACCTCCATCCGAAGATGATTTAAAGAAATTGTTTGATCCTATGTTTGATGAACTGTATGATTCAATTACTAATGAGGTGTTGATCCTACAACAGAGGATGCTCATATTCCCGTGAATGAAGTCAATCCTCGCCTCTATATCTTTAAGTCAAGAAGCACCGTCACGATCCTTCGCCTCATCAACAAATCATCATTCTTCAAATGTACATCATGGAAATGTTTCGCATCAATGATGAAGTTAATCCCTTTGCTACTCTCAAGATGCTCCATTTGAAAACATATTTGCTACTCCCGAATCATCATCGAACCATCTTCTTCAGAGACATCGACTCGCCTACCTCAATTCCTCAACAACCGCCACATGAACACCTCGTAAAATGGACTCACGATCATCCATTAGACAACATCATTGGAAATCCTCTCGTCTCAGATCAACCCGAAACAACTTGCAACCGATGCCTTATGGTGCTTCTTCAACTCCGTACTATCTAAGATCGAACCAAAAGATGTTAAACCGCCATGAATGAAGATAGTCGGTTCAATGCCATGCAAGATGAAATTCATGAGTTTGATCGACTTGATGTATGGGAGTTAGTACCGCCCAGATCGTGCTATGATTATTGCTCTTAAATGGATCTTCAAAGTGAAACTTGATGAGCATGGTGATGTGTTGAAGAACAAGGCTCGATTAGTTGCTAAAGGATATCACAAGAGGAGGGTATAGACTTTGAAGAATCTTTTCTCCGCTTGCTCGAATCGAGGCAATCGTAATCTTCCGCTAATGCCGCTAGTAAGAACATGGTAGTATATCGATGGATGTGAAGACGGCATTTCGAACGGAGATCTTAAAGAAGTCGCTCACGCCACCAACCTCAAGGATTTGTGAATCAAGAGCATCCTACTCACGCTTATCGCTTGAAGAAGGCTCTTTATGGTTTAAAGCAAGCTCCAAGGGCATGGTATGATACATCACAAAGTTTCTTCTATCAACCGGATTCATCAAAGGAGCATTGATCCTACATTGTTCACCGTGAAGTCGTGCAAACATTTAATTCATGTTCAAATTTATGTTGATGATATTATTTTGCCTCGATGCACCCAATGGAATGTGATCGTTTTCAAATGAAATGAGTTCAAAGTTTCAAATGTCAATGATGGGACAAATGTCATTTTTCTTGGGATTACAAATTTCACAAAGTCCCGGAGGCATTTTCATAAATCAATCTAAATATGCAATGAGATCTTAAAGAAATTTGGATTTGATTCAAGTGACCGCTGACACCCCCATGATTGATCGAACCAAACTAGATGAGGACCTCTCGTGGATCATGATTGACCAAACAAAATATCGTAGTATGATTGGATCCCCGATGTATCTCACGCCTAGTAGACTGAGACATCTTGTTCATTGCTTGCATGTGTGCTAGATACCGTGCTAAGCCTACTAAAAGCACCTTGAAGCGGTTAAACGGGTCTTCGGTATCTCCAAGGAACCATCAATATGGGACTTTGGTACCCAAAAGACACCGGTATGTCACTAACAAAGATATGCGCATGCGATCATGCAGGTGTCAAGATACTCGTCAAGCACGCCAGAGGTGCTCGTTTTGGGTGATAAGCTTGTGAGTCGGTCTTCAAAGAAGCAAATGAGTACTTTATTTCCTCTACAGAGGTTGAATACATAGCCATGTCATCTTGTTGTGCTCAAATCTTATGGATGAGATCTCAATTATCCGACTATGGCTTTGAATTCAACAAAATCCTCTCAGATCGTGATAATAAAGTGCTATTGCTCTCTCATGCAACAACGCTCAACACTCAAGAGCAAAGCATATCGACTTTCGACATCATTTCATCGTGGAACAAGTGGAAAAAGGTGTGGTGGAACTATATTTTGTGAGGTCCGAATATCGCTAGCGACATCTTCACCAAAGCTCTTCCAAGAGAACGTTATGAGTTTATTCTTCCACGCCTTGGTTTGAAAAGTCTTCAACCAGAAACTCTCAAACGTCTTCAGGAGGAAGACGAGGAGTAAAGGTCTATCTTCATCTATCTCTTGTAAATATCTATTTCAAAATCAAAATACAAAATTATAAAACCCTCAAAAATCAAATAGAAAATTATAAAACTTTCAAAATCCATAAAAAATCTGAAAAATTCAAAAAATCTTCAAAAAATATTGTCAATTTGTCATGTTTTTCTCGATTCGATAATATCTACGGTCTTTGTGCTGTCATTCAAAGAATGACACGGGACTTTAGATGCTGTTCAATTCTTAAAAAAAAAAAAAAAAAAAAAAAAAAAAAAATTTGGGAGAAAGAGAAATGGCTTATCATCATTTCAGCAAGAACTCCGCTTTTCAAAGAAAGAACAGAGCCATACTTTATCATGTTTTCAAAATTCTATGCTCGATTCTATAAACATTCATCTCATTGAAAACTAATCGCTTTGAAAAATAACTCGTCTCTATTTTTGATAATCATCGGGACTTATTTGTCAAAATCTCTATCTCTCAATCAACAACCTATGTCATTGATTGAGGGGAGAATGATTTCAATTAAATTAAAAAGTTATTTGGCATTAAATTGTTTTCAAAAGATGTACATGCATGTTTTATCAATGGAGTTTAAAGTCTTAAATCCGATCCTTATCGCTAAAACGCTTTCATAATCAAGTCACAACTCTTCTTAAAGCCTTCAAAATCAATTTAATCTATAAGAGATCACAAATCTCAAATGATTTGATAATTGTGATCGGGGAGAATGTGTGATTTAAATTGGATTTAAACCGATAATTCGGTAAATGATTTTATAAGGATGTACATGTCGTCCTTCCCACATGTGACAAACAATTTCAAATTTTCAATGCACATGTTGAGGGGAGCATCTTTCTTAAACCTTTGATTTGAAACGTGATCGATTATCTCATGTGCAAGTTCCTCTAGTATGTGCAAAACTCTTTTCAAACCTCGAGGCACATATTGAGGGGAGCGAATTTATGGAAACCTCATCCTTCCCGAAATGCTATATCTACTTGATTTGATGTGGGAAGTGATGTTGATATCTTTAGAAAATGGTAATCAAAGAAGTTAATTCTTTCTCTTGCCTCCGTGTGCAAAACTTTTTCAAATACTTGATGCACATGTTGAGGGGAGTTCTCGTTCTAAAATATCAAAACAATTCAGTACAAAATGCTTTGATAATATATCACAAGTATCCGAATTGATTTTCAAATGGTTTTCAATTGGTTCCAATGGCGATGAACAATACCAAATAGGCCGACCAACTTTACTTCATGTACGGTGATATAAGGATGATAAGGTTAGGTATGTGTTCCCATGATCCGCCGAACCGGAGGGATCTACCCAGGACAATCCACTAGTTAGTGTAGAAGTCCTTAGGTATGATGATAAAAGGAGAAAATGAGATATGGGAAGAGTGCGGACTAAGACCGAGCTAGTAATCGAATAAACCCAACAAGGTTCTAGCTATGAAGTCTCGGTAAGCATCAAGGGTTGAAGAATTAAAAAGAATTGAATGAGGAAAGGGTGAAAACAAATAGCCCTCCATTTATTCAACCTTAGGCGTAAACCGGGTTCAATTCATATGCTACCGATGGTAACATCGATATTGAAGACAAGACGTCATGGACCCAAAGGACGACCGCACTTCAACTTTCCAAACCACTCAAGTTCCTCTTAAAAGGACTTGTTTCATTCTCACGGGAACCGACATTATCTATCGACTTTCTCTTAGAGTTTGTTGATATTGAAGAAGGAGACCTCTCCCTAGTCTCCCAAGACAGATCCAAATATGCACAAATTGAGTCTAGAGCCACGAGATCATCAATAAATCTCATTAGGACACTTTCAATGAAGACTCTCTTTTCACACAATGTGAAAGAGAGATTATATCTTGAGTCCCACGATTATCCTTGTGGTATTGCCGTAACATCCGAGTAATGTGTATACATATTCACAATGAAGATGGAAAGCCTTCGAGCCAACATCAAACAAGCTCCCGGTAGGTGGCATGTGAGATCTATTATATGGATCAACCATGTGACAACCGAATGAAACAATGGGCGATTCAATCTCTTGAATCAATCTCGTTCAGTTATGGATTGACGGATACCTTTGAAAACCGGTCTTTGTGCTTAAAAACTCTTTTCTTTAGCACATCGACCGTGTACTCATTTTTCAAAACAAAAGGTGTTTTTATGATTGATAATTGATTTTCAATAAAACCTTCGTTGTATTGCAAAACAATTTCTATTGAGCAATACACGATTGTTTTTCAAATCTCTTTTCATCAATCGATGGTCTTAAAATTACCGTTCACTCACTCCGTGTTGTCTTCTTTGAGATGTTCCGGTTTGAGAACAATTTAGAGTACCGCGAAACCCCGTCAAGGAAATTCTTCGAATTATACCGACCACAGCAAGACTTGTAATCGATCAACGGGAACCGTGGGCCGTGTACCTCAATTCAACGAAGTGATCAAAGACACTTTCGTGTGATTTATTGCTAATCTGTTGTATGCGTGTACACCCGACGCTTGTAATGATCGTAATAAAGCGGTCAATCCATAGCCGCATGCTCACTTAACACATTCATCTCAAAAGAAATCATGATTAGTGCATCAATGACTCGATACTTTCACCCATGCTTCGCCACGCCGCGAATATCATGAATCAACTAAAGCTTCCGCTACTCGATGAGAAGATTTCATGATCCGTAATGTGAGTATGTCGGTCCTAAAGTCACAACATCACATAATACCAACACCACAAAGGATGTCTCGTAGAGATTTTGATAGTGATGATCTCAAAAGATGGCTCAAATTTATTATCACGTGAATCAAGAAAAGACCTCCACTTGGAGTAACCAAACATGAAATGTGAAGAATCAATGACTACGAGCTTAGAGCAAAGGACTACATCAAGAATGCAAGATCAATTTGTTAATGTATTATCTAGTTGTATTCAATGTAATTTTGGTACATGATTGAGGTGACCTCCTTAGGGAGATTGTTAGGAATTAGAAATTCGGTATTAAAGTGTCGGTCACCTCAAGTATATGTAATCGTTAGAAAGCTCGTAGTCGTAGTTCTTTAAGTTAAGTAGTATTTAGTTAACAACACCGTGGAGGACGGACGGTCTTTACCCATCGTATGCCCGATCCACACCGATGTGTGGCGATTTATGTAAGACTATAAATACTCTCTACCTTCCAAGGTAGAGAGTTGAGCTTATAATAATATCTTTCACTTTCTCTCACTAAGTTCCCTAAACCTCTAACTTTCTCTCTCTAGAATTCCATCTATACGCCACCTTGTGTTATGGTTTGATGTGTATGTGAAAACTAATATCTTACACAGTTGTATAACGATCTTGCATTGTTGCCATTGATGAAGGTATAATATGATAAAGTTGATGTAGGATCGATTCAACGATAAAGGAGTTGTGTTTAAAAGGTTATATCCGTTATGGCCGTTTAAAGTTTTGCTGAAAGTCGTACTCGTGAACGTGGTTCTTAGGCGTAAAATTTTTCTCTCCCAAAAGTTTGAAATTCTCAGTAAAAATCAATTCTAAGGTTGTATGAAAAATTTGATTTTTGACAATTTTGACGCCAAATTTGACTGAAAAATTTTGAATTTGGGTCCAAAAATTTTAATTTTAATTTTGACCAAAATTTTCTAAGTTATACCAAAATTTGAATTTCGCGTAAAAATTTGAATTTTTTTTTAAATCAATAAGCGTAGAAAGAGCTTAGGCGTAGGGAGAAGAAGTTACGCGTAGAATGCTTAGGCGTAGGATTCCTATGCGTAGGATGCTTAGGCGTAGGATGCTTATGCGTAGACAGAACTTACGCGTAATACCCAACTTACGCGTAACAATAGAGTTATGCGTAGACTAAAAACTTAAACGTAGAATCCTTATGCGTAGGATTTACTTATGCGTAAGACAAGCTTAGGCGTAAGAAAATACTTATGCGTAAGAAATTATACGCGTAAGATTTAGCTTATGCGTAAATCTAGGGTTTTGCCCAAAAATCCTTTACACTATCACAGTGTAAAAGATATCCAAAAGTCGAAGTGTTCCACAAACTTATCCAAGTGAGGGAAGCACTGAGTAACCGTTGAAGCTCGAAGAATCTGCACCAAAAGTTATGCGTAAAATTGAATTCTTACGCGTAAGACCCACGCGTAGGATTAGGGTTTTGACTTTTCTTACGCGTAAGAATAGGGTTTTGACCAAAAAGTAGTTTACGCGTAGGAATGCCCAGAAATGAAAAAACATGAATTTTTCACCCAAAAACACGTTTTCAATCGATTTCTTTTGCACAAACTTCTTCCAAAACACTTAAAAAACAATAAAGTATACAACTTTAAGCTTCAAACCACGTAAAAATCAAAACTTTATGACAAAAAGGTCTCGTTTTATGAAAAAACGCAACTATTGTGAGAAACTTTAACCAAAAACGTAACACAACACTCCTAAACCATTGTTAGGCGATTGATACCAATTGTAAAGCCCCTTTTATCACGTATACCCTATCACAACTTTAGACATGAACACACTTTATGCGTAAACAACAACAGTTACGTTATGCGTATAAGAAAGATGAAGAAAAGAACTTGGTGACTTGATGTATAGATCGTGTATATGTTTAGAGAGAAAGAGATAAGAAAAGAAACTTTATTCCAAAGAAAACATACACACACACACTCAAGCACACCCCTCAAATGACATATTTGAGGGGTATTTATAGTACAAGAGAAATACCCTAATGGGCTTGGCATGGGCCGTGGATATGGACTTGGATTTGATTTGGTTACTTGAACTTATACAAGGCTAGCTTAACTAAACGTCTAGCCAATTAGCTTAGCCCAATCCACGAGCCCTTTGACTATTCTAGCATGATATCTAACACACGTTACAAAGTTCCTAAATGTGAATGACCATCACTTCTAATAAAAACTATTAAGGCTAACAGTATGATACGCCAATGTAGTCAATAGGATAATAATATCAATTGCAGCTCTTTCTAAATAGTAGGTTTTTTGTTTTTTGAGTGTATAACATGTTGATGTTGTCGCTGAATAGTTTGTTTATGTTGATGATTTTACAGGAACAAATAATCCTAAGTTTAACAAGAATACATAAAAGAATGACATTACAATTGATGCACAAGCTACAGGTAGTAAAAACTAATTATCATACTATGCTTGCATGTTGCATGACGTGTTTTTGTTATTTTTAATTTAATTGGTTGTTTTTGTTTATGTTGATGTTTGTTTGTATCTGAAAAATTGTATTGCATGATGTGTTTTATGTTCATGTTTTTTGGTTGGTGAATCTTTATTATGTATAAAGGATTATGATATTTTTTAAGAATATTGTGTTACATAATTCATACAAGTTTATGTCTTTTTGTTGCATGATGTGTTTGTGTGGTTTTCAAATTAAATTGGTTTTTTTTGTTATGTTGAGGTTTGTTTATATCCGTAAAATTGAATTGTTATCAGTTACATGATGTCTTCTATTTTTATGTGTTTTAGTTGGTGAATCTTTATTATGAATAAAGGATTAGGATTGTTTTTTAGAATATTGCGTTACATAATTCATACATGTTTATGACCTGTGATCATGAAATCATCCAGATAAGAGGAAGAGAAGAATTGACACAAGCACAATTAATGCTCCTTCTACAAGTAGTTAATCATAAAGTAATATAGTCTACATATTTTCGTTGCAGTTAAAATTGAATTGGAAACATAATACAATTTTGGTACGTGTTTCCACCAGTTGTGGCACCATTAAGTGAGAACAGTGTCATCGATATGTCGTTGTTTGAAAGTGACACACTGTGAAAAGATCTGGAACCCATGTTCAGAATGAAACAATGGCATCGAAAGGTAAAGTTAAACTGCTTTTTGATTTAAATGTTATTGCTTAAAGGTTACAAAGATTACCAAGTTCGATGCTTTCTTACCATGGAGATGCATTTTTTTTCATATATATTGTATTATATTGTTGAGGAATGATATGATATAAGTTTACTGTAGTTATTAGTTAGATGGTTATAGAGCAATATATATATATTAATATATGTTGTATGAAGGGTTCTATTCTATGTATCCTTAACTGTTGTCTGTCATCAGGTATGAAGAATTGAAACACTTAGTTTGCTGGAAAGCTATTAGGATTGTTGCTGATGGTATTGGATGTCTAAACAGAAAATTTGGACGCTGGTATGAGGCTTCTCATTCTTTCGGTTACTACTCATTATAATCATTAATACCGATATGCGTTCTTAGTGGGTGTGTTTGCATGTGCCTTTGAAATGGGTCATTTGATATTAAAGAATTTAAATTTGATTTTTTTCTTTTTGAAACGGGTCATTTGATATTAAAGGATGTCTAAACAGAAAATTTGGACGTTGGTATGAGGCTTCTCATTCTTTCGGTCACTACTCATTAACTCTTGCAATAACTAGCAGCCCAAGCTAGGGATTTTTTTGATTTTTTTCTTTTTGAGAAAAGCTTCACTAGCTAATGAAATTGATATTTTTAATTTTTAAATTTTTTTATATCAAACTAAAATGGATAAAATCTGTACTGGGTTAAGACTAATTGTTCTGACCCATTTGAAGCAAATGGTCAAGACTAAGCAACTTTAGACCGACAGTAGCCTAATCAAAACATTTTTTTTATTTTTTTCCTTTTGAGGGAAGTTAAAAAAGCTATTGAAATTGTTATTTTTATTTTTTAAAAATTTTTATAACAACTAAAAATGAATTAAAATGCTAGGCTTAAACTGAGGAAAACCACTATTTGGGACAAAACCACCAACTTTGAGCTACTAGCAGCCCTAGCTAGGGATATTTTTGATTTTTTTCCTTTTGAGAAAAGCTTCACAAGCTAATGAAATTGCTATTTTTATTTTTTAAAATTTTTTATATCAAACTAAAATGGCTAAAAATATGTGCTAAATGTACTCATTTGAAGCAAATGGTCAAAACTGAGCAACTTTAGACCTACAACAGCCTAATCAAAACATTTTTTTGATTTTTTTTCCTTTTGAGCAAAGTTAAACAAGCTATTGAAATTGTTATTTTTATTTTTTAAAATTTTTTATAAGAACTAAAAATGAATTAAAATGCTAGGCTTAAACTAGGGAAAACCACTATTTGGGACAAAACCACCAACTTTGAGCTACTAGCAGCCCTAGCTAGGGATTTTTTTGATTTTTTTCCTTTTGAAAAAAGCTTCACAAGCTAATGAAATTGCTATTTTTATTTTTTAAATTTTTTTATATCAAACTAAAATGGCTAAAAATCTGTGCTAAAAGTCTCGGGTTAAGACTAATTGTTCGACCCATTTGAAGCAAATGGTGAAGATCGAGCAACTTTAGACCCACAAAGACCTTAATCAAAACAATTTTTTTATTTTTTTCCTTTTGAAGGAAGTTAAACAAGCTATTGAAATTGTTATTTTTATTTTTTAAAACTTTTTATAACAACTATGTTAGCCTTGATTATTTTTATTAGAAGTGATGGTCATTCACGATTAGGAACTTTGTAACGTGTGTTAGATATCGTGTTAGAATAGTCAACGGGCTCGTGGATTGGACTAAGCTAAATGGGTATTAGTTTAGTTAAGCTTGCCTTATATCCAATCCAACCCATGTCCAAGCCCACGAAGCCCATAGAAAGCCCTTTAGGGCATCTTGTATTTAGAGATAAATACCCCTCAAATGGTCATTTGAGGGTGTGCTTGAAAGTATGTGTGTGTGTGTGTGTGTTCTTCATTTGCAATAAACATCATCTTTATTGTTTATCTTTCTACGCATAACATACACGGTTTGTATAACATCAAGTCACCATCTTTCTCATCTTTATTTCTTTCTTCTAAGCTTAACGTTTGTGTTTGTGTTGAACGTGTTCTACGCGTAGCGTGGTTTCACGTGGTGATACTTGGGTTTGTTAAGTGGGTTTGTGATAAGGTTGATATATCTAAGGTCCTACAATTGGTATCAATCGCCTAACAATGGTTTAGGAGTGTTTTGGTTGAAGTATGTTTGTTGTAGTGTACGCGTAGTCTTCGTTCTCAAAGATTCACGCATAAAACTTTAATTTTTGCACTTAAATCTTCAAGATTCTTATGGTCTAAGGTTTATATAGTGTTAAAGATTCTAGTTTTGGAAAAAGTTCAAGCTTTATGTGGTTTACATCGCTTTTAAACTAGTTTTTGGTTCGTTGTTCATTTCACGAAGCACAAAAAGCATTTTGGGTGTTTTGGTCAAAACAATCTTGTTATTTGAGTGTTTTAAAATTTGTTTGTGCATCGAAATTGGTTGAATTGTAAGATATTAGTTTTCACATACACATCAAACCATAACAAAAGTGGCGTATGAATGAAGTTCTAGAGAGAAAGTTAGAGGTTTAGGAACTTAGTGAGAGAAAGTGAAAGATATTATTATGAGCTCCAACTCTACCTTGGAAGGTAGAGAGTATTTATAGTCTTACATAAATCGCCACACCTCGGCCGTGGATCGTGCATACAGATGGGTAAAGACCCGTCCGTCCTCCACGGTGTTACTTAACTAAATACTACTTAACTAAAAAGAACTACGACTACGAGCTTCCTAACGATTACATATGCTTGAGGTGACCGACTCTTTAATACACCGGAATTTCTAATTTCTAACAATCTCCCTAAGGAGGTCACCTCAATCATGTACCAAAATTACATTGAATACTAATAGATATTACATTAACAATTTGTTCTTGCATTCTTGATGTAGTACTTTGATCCTAAGCTCGTAGTCATTGATTCTTCATATTGCATGTTTGGTTACTCCAAGTGGAGGTCTTTACCGATCCACGTGATAATAATTATGAGCCACTTTTGAGATCATCGCCTATAAAAATCTCCGAGACATCCATTGTGGTGTTAGTATTATGTGATGTCGTGACTTTAGGACCGACATGCTCACATTCTCGATCATGATATCTTCTCATCGTAGTAGCGGAAGCTTCGCTGATTCAAGATATTGGCGCAGCGTGAGCGTAATCATGGAGTGAAAATATCGAGTCATTGATGCACTAATCATGATTTCTTTTGAGTTGAATGTGTTAAGTGAGCATGCGGCTATGGATTGATCGCTTCATTTCGATCACCGCAAACGCCGGGCGTACACGCATACAACAAGCTATAATAAATCGCACGAAGTGTCTTTGATCACTTCGTTGAATTGAGGTACACGCCCACGGTTCCCGCTGATCAAGACATGTACCGCCTGTGATCGTATAATTCAAGAATTTCTTGATGTGGTTTCGCAATGCTCTAGTTGCTCTCAAACCGAACATCTCAAAGAAGACAACACGGAGTGAGTGAACCAATAATTTTAAGTCCACCGATTGATGAAAAGAGATTTGAAAAACAATCGTATTGCTCAATAGAAATTGTTTTTGCAATACAACGAAGGTTTTATTGAAAATCAATTATCAATCATAAAGACACCTTTTGGTTTGAAAATGAGTACACGGTCGATGTGCTAAAGAAAAGAGTTGTTAAGCACAAAGACCGATTTTTCAAAGGTATCCGTCAATCCATAAGTCGAACCAGATTGATTCAAGACTTGAATCGCCCATTGTTTCTCGCTCGGTTGTCACATGGTTGATCTAATGAATAGATCTCACATGCCACCTACCGTGAGCTTGTTAGATGTTGGCTCGAAGGTTTTCCATCTTCATTGTGAATATGTATGCATATCATTCGGATGTTCCGCAAAACCACAAGGATAATGCGTGAGGACTCAAGATATAATCTCTTTCCACATTGTGTGAAACAGAGAGTCTTCATTGAAAGTGTCATAATGAGATTTGTCGATGATCTCGTGGCTCTAGACTCAATATGTGCATATTTGGATCTGTCTTCGAGACTAGGAGAGGTCTCCTTCTTCAATATCAACAATCTCTAGAGAAAGTCGATAGATAATGTTGGTTCCCATGAGAATGAAACAAGTCCTTTAAGAGGATCTTGAGTGGTTTGGAAAGTTGAAGTGCAAGGCGTCATTGGGTCCATGACGCCTTATCTTCAATACCGATGTTACCATCAAGAGCATATGAATTGAACCCGGTTTCGCCTAAGGTTGAATAAATGGAGGGCTATTTGTTTTCACCCTTTCTCATTCAATTCTTTTTAATTCTTCAACCCTTCAAGCTTACCGAGACTTCATTGCTAGAACCTTGTTGGGTTTGTTCCAAGACTTGCTCTACCTCAGTCCGCACTCTTCCCATATCTCACTTTTCTCCTTTTATCATCATACCTAAGGACTTCTACACTAACTAGTGGATTGTCCCTGGGTAGATCCCTCCGGTTCTGGCGGATCATGGGAACCAATACCAACCTTATCATCCTTATATCACCGTACATAAAGTAAAGTTGGTCGGTCTATTTGGTATTGTTCATCTGCCATTAGAACTAATTGAAAACCATTTGAAAATCAATCCAGATACTTGTGATATATGATATGTGCTAAACCGTCAAGTCTAATCACACAAGCTAGCCACTTGTGAATGGCTAACCGTAATAGACTTAAAACTGCTTAAAACACAAATACAATGAATTCCTGGAGAATAGAATGAATTCCCGGGTCGTTTAGTCCCACGGAGACTCAATGGTGTGCAAACACTAATTCAGATGATAGAGTGATCACTAAGGATAGTGATCAAGAAGGTTTTGATTTGAGAAATTACACCACCGATTGATTGGAATGGAATGGAATACGAATAGAAAGCACAACAATCGATAAAAGAACGTAAATACGACGCTTAAAAACTACGACACGCACAAAATAAAAAGTGAAATCTAAGAAATAAAAGACCTAAAAATATGAAAATAACATTTTGGAATCCTAAAAATAAAAGAAAATTATTTTTAACACTATTTAATTAATTATTATTAATTAAAAACTCTTTAACTATTTAATAAATACTCTAAAATAGAAGAAAATACAAAATAAGGCTAGAAAAATAAAATTATGATTCAGAAAATCTAAAATATTATAAAACTAATTTTAAAATTAAAAATATATTTTTCACACTTTTATCTAATTATTACTAATTAATTATTACTTAAAATACACTTAATTACTAGAAAATATAAAATAAACTTGGAAAATAAAATTTTAACTTGGAAAAATCTAAAATATGATAAAACTAATTTTAAAACTGAAAAGATATTTTTATGCTTTTAATTATTTATTACTAATTAATTACTATTTTTAACTATTTAAAATTATAATAAATACTAAAAGATAGAGAAAATATGAAACTTTTTAAAAATACTATATGATGATAGAAAACTAAGAAAAATAGAAAACAAGATTTGCTTATTAATAAGCTAGAAAGAAAAATCAAAAAGCTAAAACTTATTAAATAAACACTATCACTGATTTTAACTTGATATTTTCTTGGATTTTCCTTTTGAAAACTACTTAAATACTAAAAATATGAAACTTTAATAAAGGCAAGAAATTTACAAATCACAGATAAGCTGTTTGAGGGCTTATAATCCCAACAGTTGGCATAATGAGCTTATTTTGGAGATATAAGCTCAAACAAGGTAACCAGCTGAAACAAAAGCTCAAAATAGATGCAAACAAGCTAATGCTACTCAAATGAAGCTAAAACACACAGATAAGCACATTTCTAAGATAGAAATAAGCGAGATAAGCACTTTGCTATAATGTTGAAAACGTAAACGGGACAAAGTTTAAGCTACTTGCACCTCTAGCCAACAAGCTAAAAAGTGAAAAGCAAACTTGGAACCTCAAGATGACCAGGTTGGCTACCCAAAGAACCAAAGATCACAAGATTTGACCAACTATTAAGCTCTGTACAAGCTTATCAAAATGGACCTATTCACTGTGCACAGGGCAGTTTTGCAGACAAGGTACCCAAAAGAAGCTTGAAAATAAGCACTTAATAAGCTAGACAGAAGTGAACTACCATTTTTATATTTTTGTTTAGCAACTAGACTTTAATACCCTAAGAGCTTTTAAGCTAAAACTTATTATTAAACCCACAGTGAAATTATCTTTTTTATTCAAAAAGGACCCAAGTGAAAATTTGACTTTTGACTTAAACTAAAAGTTTGACTTATATGAACTTTGATCTGATTCTAAGCACTGATTATGTTGTTATAAAGTGAACTAAGACTGATTTGAGTACTTTTAACAACTTGCTAACACAAAATCATGATCCTAGATCTTAAAATTCCAACAGTGACTGCACAATATGTGATTAAAAGAATTTTGACTTTTCAATAACAAGGACTGGTTTTTATGACTGATATGAGTTATTTAGAACAAGTTAAACAGATTTCCAACAAGTCCAATGACCAGAGAACCTTTAAACACAAATAACCAAACACTACTTATGATGACTGTTTTGGAACTTTTTCAAGCAAATCACAAATTAAAACCATAAAGCGGTTTCGGACTTTATATCATCACTAAATAAGACCAAATAAACATAAACCAACAAAGGATAATAACATAAAACTAAGAATTAAGACTTAATCTAGTTTAATCACAAAACGAAATTTTGCTAACTACTAATTTAAAGAACAAACCACTGGTTTTAATGATTAATTACACTTAACTAAGACTAAATAACACAGAGAAACAGAAATTTAAGCTAATTAACAAATACAACAGTGAAATGCAAAATAGATAAAAAGGCTTACAAAAGCTTTCCAACTGAAAACAGAGATCAAGGACCAATGAACACCCCTATTAGCTTACCACTAAGCTTCTAACCCAAGGCCATCCATGATTTACCCTGCTCCAGTTGTGTACACCATTTCCAAGTGATTTTTGATTTTTTCACTAATTAATTTGTATTTTTGGTGATTTTTCGATTTTGCTTCTAAACCGAATTTTAGTGTTTCTAATAGCTTAGAAAAGCTATCTAGAGCTTATGTGGCTTATTTCACCATATAAACAACCAATAACAACATTTGAAGCATATGAGATTTTCTAAAGAAAAATTGCATAAACTGAATTGAACTTTAAAACTTGAAATTACTTATTAAAAGAGATTCAAATACACTTGAGAGACTTAAACAAAGTACTTGGAATTAAAAACATACACTGGAAAACTTAGATTAAAGAAAACGACTAAGGAAAATTTAAATTACACTAGATACCCATATACATTGCATCCCATCCTTCCTTTATAGACTTTTGTGACTTCTAGATGCCCTCTGATTGTTTCCCACCAACCGAGCCTTGGATCACTCTAATTCATCGAACCATACAAGTGGATTTTGGCGCCAATTTTCTTCAAAGCAGGTTTTGCTATTAATTGGAGTTTGGTTTCAATCAATTAAAGGTTTTGGTGTTAGTGGAGGTGGAGGGGACAAGGTAAGGGGGGGGGGGGTTGAAGAAAAATGGGAAAACCATGCCTGGTTTTGGGGAATCAGAGGTGGTGAGGGAGAGCTACAGTAGAAGCTGTTTTTGGGCGGTTTTCTTGGTTGTTTGACTTTCGTTGACCCGTGGCTAATAATACAAAGGGTGGGCTGGTTTTGGGCCAACGGATTATGGATTGGATTTGGATTGATATAACAAAAGGGCCGGTTTGGTTTAATAGAATACAAGGACCAAATATGCAAATTATCCAAACCTCAAGGACTGAAAGTGCCACATTTCCAAACTTATCATAAGGACTAAACTTGACAACTTTGATAGTACAAGTACCCTTTTTGCATAAATTCCATTTTAAAAGGTCCAAGGACTAATTTTGCAATTTTCCAAAGTTTAGGGACCTTTTATGCAATTTGACCAAAAACTCATTCAAGGACCAATTTTAACAACTTAGAATATTTCAGGGGCCTTGAATGATAGAATTCTACATTTTTGAATTTCAGGGACTAGATTTGACAACTTTTAAAACTTGAGGGACTAAAACTGCCAATTTTGCAAACTTGAATCATTTTTCATCCGATTTTGATCTTTTGCATTTAAAACACATAAAACAACGATTTGTGATATTTTGATCATTTTGATGTGTTTGAGTGTTTTCAGATGATTTTGCGTTTAGATTGTACAAAAATGATGAGTATTTGACACTCATCAATCCCCACATCGAGATATTGCTAGTCCCTAGCAATGATTTGAGAAAACTTAATGGATTTGAAAACTCTTTACCAAAAGCCATCACTACGGAGTAGCCAAATGTTTCAGTTCAAGTAAGAACTATGGTACATCGATAACCATCCGATTTATTGGCAAATCATAAACAATATAACGGATTTGATGTGTCTTTACCGTGTCGTTTGCTCGACTAGCCAAATCTTAGATAAATTATCGAATTATCTTTGGTGAGTGAATACCAATTATGGATTTTCCATCGCCTTTACCACAAGCCATAAACTTGCGGGCTAGCCAACTCTTCACTTTTTAGGATATGGTGAGTTGAGAACCATACAATTTTGGGCAAATTGCAAGCCATATAAACGGATTTGAGAAATCTTTACCAAGAGCCGCTTGCTCTGGATTAGCTAATCCTTTTGTCTTACGTATATGGCGGATCGATAACCAAGATGAGTAAGTGTAGAACACTTACTCCAAAAAAAAATTTTTGGCCAAAACGGGAATGGGTGGATAATACATGATAAAATTCGTGAGAATTCCCCACACTTAGAAATGAATATTGCCTCAATATTCAAAGTACCAATGTTATGCTTAAACCGAGAACGTAAAAGGAAATACTACGCCATTATTATGAAAGATTTTTTTAGAACATGATTTTATATACAACAGTGCTGGGAAACTCCCCACACTAGGGTGGTAGAAAGAGGGTAAGAAGACGTAAATATGGGTGAAAACCCATATGGTGTGTGCTAAAGTTTTGATTACCGAGTCACTAGCTTGACTCGATCCCCGCATTCATTTGTTCATGGGAAAGTAATGTGGAAAACCAATCTCAATCGGACTTTCATTCACGGTGTTAATAAACACATGAACATCGAAAGTTCCATTCGACGAGATACAACCGGTATTTTAATAGTAGAAACTATAAAAATAATACGGGGTCAAAGATGGTGTCCTCATTCCCGAAAGAGAAAAGGGAAAGAGCAACCACACCATTTGTGAAGAATGGAATAAATATGTGCATCACAATGCATGTCCATTCCTCATCGAAGAAGTAAATCACCATTTTGACATTTTAAGCTTATATTTGAAGCTTTTATGGTGATTATCAAAGGAATTTCCGGAGGGAGGTTTGGGGACGATTCTTCATTTAATAAACTTTCAAGAAAAGGATGTCCCCTCGAATCCAAGTAAGAATCATCAACCCCTGTTGGGATTGACTCATCACTTAGAAAAGCATCGACTTCATTCCAAAATTATCATCTTCCTCATCCGGTGAGAGAAGGAATGGAAAAGTCGGAAACAATTGGATCGGGAGATGGAATGGATGATGGATCTTTTGAGAGAGTTTAGTTTCTCCTACAGAGTTAACAAACTCAATACGATAAACCGATTAGGAGGTGGGACAAGTGGTGTGCTCTTAGAGCTAGAAATTTCCACCACTTCCGATAAAGTCTCCGATTCTAGATCATCATCATCAAGAATACTCATGACTCCTTGGTACAACTTTCAAACCATTTGTTTGAACCGGGGTTGATTTTAGAGCTTTTAGCTCAACACGTTTTGTGACTCCTCTTAACCGTGAATTAGAGAGTGTTGCATCGATTCTTTTAGATTTTGATCGATTGTGGCAACACTATGTTTGTTCGAGAGGTTTGGAGTTCTGGTTGATATTCAACGTGAGCTCTTCGTTGTCAACCCGTATAGTCAACTCTTCGCAAATACATCAATCGAGCACGGCTCGCTCTCGAAGGCTCTCCCAAGATGAGGGAACTCTAGGATCCGCATCAAGTCTACTACAACAAAGTCGGCCGGAAAATGAAACTTCCCTACCTTTACCACGACATCCTCGGCTATTCCAAGTGGACGAGTTATTGTACGATCCGCTAGCTCGAGAGTCATACAAGTAGGAGTAAGTTCGGGAGAGAAAGTTTCTTCCATACCGAGAGTGGCATGAGGTTAATGCTAGCGCCAAGATCGCCAAGGCGGAGCATTGAACCATCCCCAAGAAATCACATGGGATTAAAACTTACTGTGGTCTTCAAGCTTTTCGGAAGCTTTTAAGAAGGACCGATCATTGCTCATTGAGAGGGTTTTAGCCATTTCAGATAACTTATCTTTGTTGCTTAGTAACCCTTTAAGAGTGGATGCAAATTTGGGCATTAGAACGAGAGCATCAACGAAGCTTATATCAAAGTGCAGTTCATTGAAAATTTGAAAATTTTTTTCCATTTGCTCTTTGGTTTTGTCTTTGAGCTTCTCATCATGCATTCTTGATGGGTAAGGAAGAGAAGATTTGATTTCTGTTTCTCAACAGGAGCCACAGGAGGTTTAAAAACAACTCCTGGATTTGACTTGGGTTTCTGGACAACTTGAGGTTGGACTACCGAAGGTGGGACATGTGCGGTACTTCGTGGGCTTGAAAAATGCACCTTGTCCGTAGGATCCTTGGTAACTTGACTCATTGGCACAGGTGGAGGAGGCATTGGAGTCAAAGGTCCATTGTGTGTCCGAGGTTCACTCTCCACTACCTTAGGAGAGAAGAAGAAGAGGTAGTAGGAACAAGAGTCCAGTGTATGAAACACCACTTGGTTGTGATCGCCTTGGCATCGCCCCTCGGGTTAGCGATCGTATTGCTCGGAAGTTTTCCGAGCCCGAGGGTCGATCATTTAAAGACTTCTTAAGATCACGATCCGACCGACCAACAACCTGCTCATTTCATCTTGGGATTTCATGAATCGCTTCAAGAACTCATCGATGATGGTCCTGGAGGAATAATGGCGGGAGGAGCTGGAGGGACAATTTGAGGTCGTATGTTTTGATTATAGCCAAAATTCCCTTGATTAGGATTCATATTCCCATGAAATTGATTCCTCGATTAAAATTGTTTTGATTAAGGTTCCTTGATGTTGGAAACCTTGATTGGGTCCAGGATAGAAATTACCTTGGTTTTGATAACCTTGGTTCATTCTTGGTTGGTTCGATTCGGTTTTGCATGTTATGATTCTCGATTAAAACCGGTGGTGCTCGATTAGTGTTAGCACGGTAGTGTGGTTCATTTTGAGGACGGTATTGATTACCTCCTTGCTGTGAACTACCGGCTAGAGCATTGGCTTCAAATGGACTACCATCGGTGGCGGTACAATTGTAGTATGCATGAGGACCACCACAAGTAACACAACTCTCGACTTTCTTCACTTCACCATGTGTTGGTGTCTCGAGTGAATGTCACTTTCTTCGGTTAGCAAGAACCAAAGCTCGAACAATGTCTCGTGAGTTTATCAATCTTAGCATCGGTGCTAGATGTACTCACCGGGATGAAGAAGAAGAAGGTCCAAAGATGAGACCGATATGTCTTTGCTCCGAAAGGACGGACCGAGATTTGTTCTCAATGATTTGCAAGGCCTCTTTGTGGTCTTGCTCAGAAATTACCTCCGCGGAGGCATTCAAAGAGTCTTGATTAGTCCGATTGAGACCATTGTAGAAAGTATCCATTTGCATTAATTCGGTAAAACCGTGATGCGGACACTTCAAGCAACTCTTTGTAACGATCCCATGCCTCCCGAATGATTCATCAAATCTTTGAGAAAATTTCATTATCTCATTCTTAAGACTTGTGGTTCGGGATGGAGGATAGAACTTGTTAACGAACTTGGTGACTAGATCTTCCCATGTCTCTATAGAACGAGGGGTTGTTTCTCGAGCCAATTCGGGCTTGTCCTCTAGAGAAAATGGGAATGAAGAAGCTTGATAGCTTCATGTGGGACATTCTTGTACTTGATGGTAGATGCAATCTTGTTAAACCATCGAATGTGTGCATGAGGATCATCCCGCCAAAACCATAGAATTGGCTTTGGGTTACTAGATTAAGTAACCGGTTTTGAGCTCGAAAGTGTCACCACGATGGTCGGGACAACAATGGCATCTCCGTAACCCTCGATGGGTGCTTGAGAAGCTCATTCATGGGTTTATCTTCGCCATTTCGATAGGAGGTGGTGGTGGTAGACGTTCCTCGATCACGGTGAAGGAGCCGAACGCCCTCTACGTCACGAGGAATGTTTCCAAGTTCGAAAGTGGACTTGTAGAAGCTGGAAGAACGAGTGCGCATGCACTAAGTATAAAATCAATTTTCAAAACAAATGAGGCATAACACAAGTGAACTTAACCAATAATCATAGATGAAATGGCTTCTTTGAAAAGGTACACCAAATCACAAGTGACACAAAGGCAAGTTTTAAATCGATGTTCGGGAACTTATTATGGTCACACCCCAGTTAGTAGGTGTCTTGCCTTGATTTGCGGTGGTTGATTTTTATGTATATTTTAAGTACCACTAAAAGACGTAGGTAATGATTTGAACAGATGGGTTTAAAAACTTTTGGACAATATTTTGGTATCGCCTCGTTTAACCAAATCGTATTTCTTTAAGAATCACCTTAAAAGAAACACAAGATAGAAAACGTTCGATTGTTTTGTTGTTTTATATTTTTTGGTGTTTTAACACTTTAGGAAAAGTGTTAATGAACTTTTGATATTTTCTTATAACTTTACAAAAACTTTTACAAATGATGGGGTATGTGCAAGAATGGGTCCGAAAAGGTTAAACACACGCTAAAGCCTCCCCAAGAACGGCGCTAAAATTTTGATCTGTGCTAAACCGTCAAGTCTAATCACACAAGCTAGCCACTTGTGAATGGCTAACCGTAATAGACTTAAACCGCTTAAAACACAAATACAATGAAGTCCGGAGAATAGAATGAATTCCGGGTCGTTTAGTCCCACGGAGACTCGATGGTGCGCAAACACTAATTCAGATGATGAGTGATCACTAAGGATAGTGATCGGTAAAGGTTTTGATTTAAGAAATTACACTCTTGATTGATTGGAATGGAATGGAATACGAATAGGAAAGCACAACAATCGATAAAGAACGTAAATACGTGACGTTTAAAACTACGATACGCACAAAATAAAAAGTGAAATCTAAGAAATAAAAGACCTAAAAATATGAAAATAACATTTTGGAATCCTAAAATAAAAGAAAATTATTAGAAAAAGAAAACTATTTTTAACACTATTTAATTAATTATTATTAATTAAAACTCTTTAACTATTTAATAAATACTCTAAAATAGAAGAAAATACAAAATAAGGCTAGAAAAATAAAATTATGATTCAGAAAATCTAAAATATTATAAAACTAATTTTAAAATTAAAAATATATTTTCACACTTTTATCTAATTATTACTAATTAATTATTACTTAAAATACACTTAATTACTAGAAAATATAAAATAAACTTGGAAAATAAAATTTTAACTTGGAAAAACTAAAATATGATAACACTAATTTTAAAACTGAAAAGATATTTTTATGCTTTTTAATTATTTATTACTAATTAATTACTATTTTTAACTATTTAAAATTATAATAAATACTAAAAAGATAGAGAAAAATATGAAACTTTTTCTAAAAATACTATATGATGATAGAAAACTAAGAAAAATAGAAAAACAAGATTTGCTTATTAATAAACTAGAAAGAAAAATCAAAAAGCTAAAACTTATTAAATAAACACTATCACTGATTTTAACTTGATATTTTCTTGGATTTTCTTTTTGAAAACTACTTAAATACTAAAAATATGAAACTTTAATAAAGACAAGAAATTTACAAATCACAGATAAGCTGTGAGGGCTTATAATCCCAACAGTTGGCTTAATGAGCTTATTTTGGAGATATAAGCTCAAACAAGGTAACCAGCTGAAACAAAAGCTCAAAATAGATGCAAACAAGCTAATGCTACTCAAATGAAGCTAAAACACACAGATAAGCACATTGCTAAGATAGAAATAAGCAGATAAGCACTTTGCTATAATGTTGAAAAACAGAAAATGGGACAAAGTTTAAGCTACTTGCAGCCCTAGCCAACAAGCTAAAAAGTGAAAAAGCAAACTTGGAACCTCAAGATGACCAGGTTGGCTACCCAAAGAACCAAAGATCACAAGATTTGACCAACTATTAAGCTCTGTACAAGCTTATCAAAATGGACCTATTCACTGTGCACAGGGCAGTTTTGCAGACAAGGTACCCAAAAGAAGCTTGAAAATAAGCACTTAATAAGCTAGACAGAAGTGAACTAACATTTTTATATTTTTTTTAGCAACTAGACTTTAATACCATAAGAGCTTTTAAGCTAAAACTTATTATTAAACCCACGGTGAAATTATCTTTTTATTCAAAACGACCAGTGAAAATTTGACTTTTGACTTAAACTAAAAGTTTGACTTATATGAACTTTGATCGATTCTAAGCAATCGATTATGTTGTTATAAAGTGAACTAAGACCGATTTGAGTACTTTTAACAACTTGCTAACACAAAATCATGATCCTAGATCTTAAAATTCCAACAAAGGATCGCACAATATGTGATTAAAAGAATTTTGACTTTTCAATAACAAGGACTGGTTTTTATGACTGATATGAGTTATTTAGAACAAGTTAAACAGATTTCCAACAAGTCCAATGACCAGAGAACCTTTAAACACAAATAACCAAACACTACTTATGATGACTGTTTTGGAACTTTTTCAAGCAAATCACAAATTAAAACCATAAAACTGGTTTCAGACTTTATATCATCACTAAATAAGACCAAATAAACATAAACCAACAGTGATAATAACATAAAACTAAGAATTAAGACTTAATCTAGTTTAACTGTCAAAATGAAATTTTTGCTAACTACTAATTTAAAAGAACAAACCACTGGTTTTAATGATTAATTACACTTAACTAAGACTAAATAACACAGAGAAACAGAAATTTAAGCTAATTAACAAATACAACAGTGAAATGCAAAATAGATAAAAAGGCTTACAAAAGCTTTCCAACTGAAAACAGAGATCAAGGACCAATGAACACCCCTATTAGCTTACCACTAAGCTTCTAACCCAAGGCCATCCATGATTTACCCTGCTCCAGCTGTGTACACCATTTCCAAGTGATTTTTGATTTTTTCACTAATTAATTTGTATTTTTGGTGATTTTCTGATTTTGCTTCTAAACTGAATTTTAGTGTTTCTAATAGCTTAGAAAAGCTATCTAGGAGCTTATGTGGCTTATTTCAGTCCATATAAACAACCAATAACAACATTTGAAGCATATGAGATTTTCTAAAGAAAAATTGCATAAACTGAATTGAACTTTAAAACTTGAAATTACTTATTAAAAGAGATTCAAATACACTTGAGAGACTTAAACAAAGTACTTGGAATTAAAAACATACACTGGAAAACTTAGATTAAAGAAAACGACTAAGGAAAATTTAAATTACACTAGATACCCATATACATTGCATCCCATCCTTCCTTTATAGACTTTTGTGACTTCTAGATGCCCTCTGATTGTTTCCCACCAAATCTGAGCCCTTGGATCACTCTAATTCATCAGAACCATACAAGTGGATTTTGGCGCCAATTTTCTTCAAAGCAGGTTTTGCTATTAATTGGAGTTTGGTTTCAATCAATTAAAGGTTTTGGTGTTAGTGGAGGTGGAGGGGACAAGGTAAGGGGGTTGAAGAAAAATGGGAAAACCATGCCTGGTTTTGGGGAATCAGAGGTGGTGAGGGAGAGCTACGATGAGAAGGCATTTTTGGCGGTTTTCTTGGTTGTTTGACTTTCGTTGACCCGTGGCTAATAATACAAAGGGTGGGCTGGTTTTGGGCCAACGGATTATGGATTGGATTTGGATTGATATAACAAAAGGGCCGGTTTGGTTTAATAGAATACAAGGACCAAATATGCAAATTATCCAAACCTCAAGGACTGAAAGTGCCACATTTCCAAACTTATCATAAGGACTAAACTTGACAACTTTGATAGTACAAGGACCCTTTTTGCATAAATTCCATTTTAAAAGGTCCAAGGACTAATTTTGCAATTTTCCAAAGTTTAGGGACCTTTTATGCAATTTGACCAAAAACTCATTCAAGGACCAATTTTAACAACTTAGAATATTTCAGGGGCCTTGAATGATAGAATTCCACATTTTTGAATTTCGTGGACTAGATTTGACAACTTTAAAACTTGGGGACTAAAGCGCCAATTTTGCAAACTTGAATCATTTTCATCCGATTTTGATCTTTTGCATTTAAAACACATAAAACACGATTTATGATATTTTGATCATTTTGATGTGTTTGAGTGTTTTCAGATGATTTTGCGATTTAGATTGTACAAAAATATATTATCAAAACATTTTGTACCGAATTGTTTTTGATATTTTTAGAATAAGTGCTCCCCTCAACATGTGCATCAATTGTTTGAAATCGTTTTGCACACGGAGGCAAGAGGAAGAATTAACTTTCTTTGATTACCATTTTCTAAAGATATCAACATCACTTCCCAAATCGAATCAAGTAGATAAAGCACTTTGGGAAGGATGAGATTTTCATGATTTTGCTCCCCTCAATATGTGCCTCGAGGTTTGAAAGGAGTTTTGCACATACTAGAGGAACCCGCACATTGAGATAAATGATCACGTTTCAAGTCATAGGTGTAAGATAGATGCTCCCCTCAACATGTGAATGGAAAATTTGAAATCGTTTGTCACATGCGGGAGGATAACATGTACATCCTTGTAAAACCATTTACCGAATCCTCGCTTTAGTCCAATTTAAATCACAAATTCTCCCCCGATCACAATTATCAAATCATTTGAGATTTGTGATCTCTTATAGATTTAAATTGATTTTGAAAGCTTTAAGGAGAATTGTGACTTGATTATGAAAGCGTTTTAACCGATAAGGATCGGATTTTAAGACTTTAAACTCCATTGATAAAACATGCATGAATATCTTTTGAAAACAATTGAATGCCAAATAACTTTTAATTTAATTGAAATCATTCTCCCTCAATCAATGACATAGGTTGTTGATTGAGAGATTGATATTTTGACAAATAAGTCCCGATGATTATCAAAAATAGAGACCGAGTTATTTTTCAAAGCATTTAGTTTTCAGCAGATAAATGTTTATAGAATCGAGCATGGAATTTGAAAACATGGTAAAGCATGGCTCGTTCTTTCTTTGAAAAGCGGTTATTGCTCGAAATGACAATAAACCATTGTTTCTCTTTCTCCCAAAAATAATTTTGATTTTTGATTTTTTTTTTTTTTTTTTTTTTTTTTTTAATAATAAAAATTCGAACAATATCTAAAGTCCCGTGTCATTCTTTGAATGACAACAACAAGACCGTAGATATAATCAAATCGAGAGAAACATGACAAAATGACAATATTTTTTGAAGATTTTTCGAATTTTTCAAAATTTTTTATTTTTTCTATTTTTTTTATTTTTATTTTTTTTTATGAATTTTGAAAGTTTTATATTTTTCTATTTGATTTTTGAAGGTTTTATAATTTTGTATTTTGTTTTTCGAATAGATATATACAAGAGACAAATGAAGATAGACCTTTACTCCTCGTCTTCCTCCTCAAGACGTTTGAGTGTTTCGTTGAAGGCTTTTTAATCCAAGACGTGGAAGAATAAACTCAAAACGTTCTCTTGGAAGAGCTTTGGTGAAGATGTCTCGCTAACCGATATTCGGACCTCACAAAATAGAGTTCCACCACACCATTTTCCACTTGTTCCCCGATGAAATGATGTCGAATGTCGATATGCTTTGCTCTTGAGTGTTGAACGTTGTTGCATGAGAGAGCAATAGCACTTTATTATCACAAGACAAAGGGATTTTGTTGAATTCAAAGCCATAGTCGATAATTGAGATCTCATCCATAAGATTTGAGCACAACAAGATGACATGGCTATATATTCCGCCTCAGAGGAAATAGAAGTACTCATTTGCTTCTTTGAAGACCACCACAAGCTTATCACCCAAAACCGAGCACCTCCGCACGTATTTCGACGAGTATCTTGACAACCGCATGATCAAGATCGTGATAGGTCGTTAGTGACATACCGGTGTCCTTCGGGTACCAAAGACCCATATTGATGGTTCCTTGGAGATACCGAAGACCCGCTTAACCGCTTCAAGGTGCTTTTTAGTAGGCTTAGCTCGGTATCTAGCACACATGCAAACAATGAACAAGATGACTAGTCTACTAGCGTGAGGTACATCGTGATCCAATCATACTACGATATTTCGTTTGGTCAATCATGATCCCCGAGTGGTCCTCATCTAGTTTGGTTCGATCAATCATGGGGTGTCAACAGGTCACTTGAATCAAATCCAAATTTCTTTAAGATCTCATTGTATATTTAGATTGATTTATGAAAATGCCTCCGGACTTTGTGAAATTTGTAATCCCAAGAAAATGACATTTGTCCCATCATTGACATTTGAAATTTTGAACTCATTTCATTTGAAAACGATCACATTCCATTGGGTCCGCCGAGGCAAAAATAATATCATCAACATAAATTTGAACATGAATTAAATGTTTGCTCGACTTCCGGTGAACAATGTAGGATCAATCGCTCCTTTGCTAAATCCGTAGATAGAAGAAACTTTGCCGTTGTATCATACCATGCCCTTGGAGCTTGCTTTAAACCGTAAAGAGCCTTCTTCAAACGATAAACGTGAGTAGGATGCTCTTGATTCACAAATCCTTCAGTTGGTCGACGAGACGACTTCTTTAAGATCTCCGCTCGTAAATGCCGCCTTTACATCCATCCGATAGACTACCATGTTCTTACTAGCAAGATTAGCCGTAAAGATTTCGATTGCCTCGATTCGAGCAACCGGAGCAAAAGATTCTTCAAAGTCAATACCTCCTCTTGACGGTATCCTTTAGCAACTAATCGAGCCTTGTTCTTCAACACATCACCATGCTCATCAAGTTTCACTTTGAAGATCCATTTAAGAGCAATAATCATAGCACAACTGGAGCATGTACTAACTCCCATACATCAAGTCGATCAAACTCATGAATTTCATCTTGCATGGCATTGAACCGCTATCTTCATTCATGGCGGTTTTAACATCTTTTGGTTCGATCTTAGATAGTACGGAGTTGAAGAAGCACCATAAGGCATCGGTTGCAAGTTGTTTCCGTGTTGATACAGACGAGAGGGATTTCCAATGATGTTGTCTAATGGATGATCGTGAGTCCATTTTCTAAGGTGTTCATGTGGCGCTTGTTGAGGAACCGAGGTAGCAGAGTCGATGTCTCCTCAAGAAGATGGTTTCGATGATGATTCAGAGAAAATATGTTTTCAAATGGAGCATCTTCAGAGTAGCAAAGGGATTAACTTCATCATTGATGCCGTAAACATTTCCATGATGTACATTTGAAGAATGATGATTTGTTGATGAGACGGAAGGATCGCAGCAGCGCTTCTTGACTTAACGATATTGAGACCAAGGATTGACTTCATTCATAGGAATATGAGCATCCTCTCGTTGTAGGGATCAACACCTCATTAGTACTTGAATCATAAAGTTCATCAAACATAGGATCAAACAATTTCTTTAAATCATCTTCGGATGGAGGTACATATGGAGTTTCTTGAGAGGAGTTTGGAACAAGGGATGAACCAATGGGACTGTTTTGAAGTGCGGGTCCCGAGTGGAGTGTCCAGAGCCATTTGACCGGTCACCATCAAACGTAACGTGAATTGTTTCCATGATATTTCGGGTTCTTTTGTTGTAGATTCGGTATCCCTTTTGTTTGGTGCATATCCTACAAATACTCCAATGTCACTTTAGCCCTAAGTTTTCCTAAGTCTTGACCTCATTAGTTGGATAACACAATGCACCAAACACACGAAGGAAAGAGAGATTAGGTTTTCAATTGTGGACAAGTTCATATGGAGTTTTTCCATGAACGGTGTGAATCAAAGAACGATTTTGTGTGTAGCATGCAAGTGGCAATTGCTTCAACCCATAGAAACATTAGAACCTTTGAGTAAATCAAGATTGTTCTAGCGGCTTCAACAAGAGTTCGATTTCGTCTTTCAACTACACCGCTCGTTGAGGAGTTCGTGGAACACTTCTTTGATGGTCGATTCCAATGCTTTCATAGAATTCACTAAGTTGTTTGTTGACAAACCGGCCCATTGTCTGCTCGATAATTCGACGGTTTTGTTAAGTCGAACTCGCAATCTGTTTGATGAGTTTGATGATGATATCGTGAGTTTCATCCTTTGTCCTTAAGAACTTGACCCTGTGAATCTAGAGTAATCATCAACCACAACTAACACATATTTCTTCCCAAAGATATTCTCGCACCCTCATTGGTCCACATAAATCCATATGAATCATATGAAGAACTTCATGATGAGTTAGTAGGTTTGGGTTTATGGGCATACTTTTGCTTTTTCCCAATTGACATGTCGAACAAAGATGATCCTTTTCATACTTTAGTCTAGGTAAACCTACAACTAAGTCCTTTTGGTGAGATCATTGATGGTGCCAAGTTCAAGTGATTGAGACGACGATGCCATAACCATGACTTTGTTTTGAAGCCTTTGATAACAAGCAAATTGGAGAAGACTTCATCATATCATCGATGGAGATGGTGTATAGATTTGAACCTCGAGAGCCTCTTAAAAGTTCCTTACCATCAAGTTCTCTAACAAAGCGGTATGTTTTTCAAGGCTACTTCTAGATCCGAATCGCGTAATTGACCAACAGAGAACAAATTATGACCAAGACCTTCCACATAGTAAACTCGAGATAACACTTCACCAACAACATAATCTCCATAACCCATAATAGCACCAAAATGATCATTCCGAATCTAACATTCCCGATGAATTTTCTCACAAAGTTCATGAGCCGTGACCGGTCGCCAATATATGCTTGGAACAAACTGAGTCCGTGTACCACGTAACGATTTGAACGATCCGCAGCTGAACATGCATAAGAATGGATAATCGATAATTGGGATCCCCATGCAAGAATGGGTTCCATTTGGTTAGTAACAATGGTTGGAACACCCACATCAAAAATAGAAGCATTCATATCGTAAAATGAGGCAATGGAATCATTGTGAATAGATGCAAGATTAGTGTCTCGTGTTAGCCCCTATTCACAAGTGTGATCACTTAAGGGAATAGTTCTACCAAGAGGCATCCATTTTCTAGTGGGCATTATCTCGATTAGTCTTATGACCAACAGGTATCCAATAATAGCCTATTTTACTGAATGTTCTTCCCGTGGGTTTCCATTGTTTTCTAACTTTCTTTCATTTTGCCTTTTAGCCTTCTTAGCATGAGTTTTAGCATTAACAATATTAACTCGGACAATTAGCATCATTAGGCAAGCATTAACACCACATTCATGATTAGAAATGAATTCAAGCAGACATCAATACAAGGTTTGCAAATAGTATCGAATTCAATTAATTACAAGACGCCTAAGGCTAATACTAGAATCAACACGATTCGCTTTATTCGATTCAAACTTAAAGTTCCTAGATTGTTCTTCTACTCTTTTCCAAAGGCACATTCTTAGCTTGTGAGGTCCTATCATTCCTTGTATTGTCTTGAGACTTTGACCGCTCCCTTTAATGTCACCGACACTCCTATAGAGGAATGGGAACATTAGTTGGTTTTACTACTCTTTGCATCACTGCTTAGATGTTTGGGATCCGAACTACATGCAGCACACTAAGGTTCACTTTCTTGAAACTAGAAGTATTGATATTTGTACTCCTAGAAGGTACACTTGAGTTCTCTTTCTTAGCATTGATGATCCGAATCGAACTACTTAAAGGCACACTACGGTTCACATTCAAAACACTGGGAATCGAATGAATATCATACTTGGCATTAGGCATCGAGCATGGAATCAAAGGATTAACTCTCTCACCTAATGACTTTGGGCATATTGTGATCAAGCATTCTAAGATTTCTTGAGATCGTTTGGCATATAAGCATGCATGTCCAATTGCATTATCATGAGGTTTCTCTAACTTATCCTCTTCAACAATCTCACGCAGACATTCTAAGCAATCCTTAAGGGATGAGAAGTATGTTTGAACAACAAGTTTGTTGTTCCTGAGATGAGGAGGACATAATTCACGCATAAAGCATATTTATTACAAGAGTGAACCTTTGATACACCATTCTCCCATTGGTCATTGGCATTTTCCCTTTACCGACTCTTCGATTCTCAATTTCCTTTTGCAATGAAGCTATTTGTTCGTTATTTTTGTTACGAGTGACCTTTATTGATTCAAATAACTCATTGAAATGACGTTTAACCTTTTCATTTTCTTCTAGAAAACTTTCATTTTCCTTTTGTAATGCATTTACTAGGTTTTGAAGATGAAACGTTTGAGAATTCGAGAATCTAAAGGAGGAGGCATTTGGGAGCCGTCATATTGTTCGTTTGACCCTTTAATTGAGAGATTTGGGCTTTCAACTTTCGATCGTGTTGCAATGAGCTTGAATCTGCTCATCACGCTTGTTAATTTGAAAACCGCATCAAACTCGAGCATCCGAGGATGTCTTGATATTTGAAGTTTTGACATTTTCTTTAAGATGTTGATATTTTAGTTGTAAATTAAAATGCTCAACCTCTAGTTTAGAAAAATGTTTAACCAAATTGTCGTGATCATCCAATTCAATTTTCTCGCTTAGTTTAGAATTAGTTTTTCAAGCTCAATGACACGATCATGAGAGACTTTCGTGGCAAATGATAGTTCATGAAATTGGGAAGCATTAATAGAGCAATTTGAAGCGTTGAAAACACATCTTGAGCAACACATTCAAGAATAAGAGTCTCATTTAGTGTATGCAAGTTCTTCCTCTCAATCTCATTATATTTTAGTGCACGCTCATAGTCACTAACTTCAACAATCATTGCATCAAATTCCTTTTCCATTCCCTTAATATCGGTTTCTATCCCTTTTAAGACTCTCAAAGTGATCTTTTATAAGTTTAAAGAAAGGCATGACCTCGCTTAAATAACATTCTTTCATTTGTTCAAAACCCTTTCTCCTTCGCTTATACCAATGGTGTGATCCTTTTCTTGCAAGTTTTCTCAAAATCAACAAATAGTTGAAATATAACATATTGGCTAATTAAGGTCTTGCTTTTAGTGGCAATTGTTCTAGGAACAAGATGCATTGGTGTATTAGGAGGATACACAACGCTTCTAGGCATTTTCCAAAGGGAGGGTTTGTTTCAACAATATTTTCGACTTTTCGCTTATCTAAATCCATTTTCCGTAAAACTTGTTCGGGAGTCAACAATGTCCGAGGCTTAAACTTGTTCAAGGAAATCCAGCTTTTCCTTCTTGTAGTCATGAGGAGTGATAATTATTTTTTTTCTTTGCATTTAGGATCATTTAGTTTCTTATTCATCTTTTCCCTAGTGATTTCATCTCGATTTCTTATCTTCCCTCGCACTCAACGCAACTAGGTTTTTGTCTAGGTTTAAGGATTTCATTGCCATCATAAATCACCTTATGAGCATTTCTAGCTATTTTAATTACCTCCGGATTTGGTTCCTCTATAATGGGAATGCTATGCTTATCGCTAACTCTATGCTTAGTGATCATGTGAGCAATCGAATGGTGTTTCCTTGTATGTACAACTTGTTTTCAAGTTTGTTTTTCAAAGTTTTCGATTAAAAATCTCTCAAGAGTTTTGATTCCTTTGCATTAAATTCTTGCTTAAGCATTTTCACATTTTCTTGAAGTTCTTGTTTTTGCTTAATGCTTTAGAAAGCTTTTCTTGCAAGGAATTTAACTCTTGTTTCAATACTTTTCTCTAAAATTACTTTTTCTAATGATCGTACGCACTTGGTCATCCATTTCGCTCACGAGTGGTCAACTCAAATTTTGCACGTTGTTCATAAATAGCAACACGCTCTTTATAGGCATTTAGTTCGTAAATTACGTAATCATCAGGCACATGCAGGTATTCATAAAAACATAGTCATTGTTGATCGCAGAAGATGCATCACTTGGTACAACTTCACTTTCACTTTGTTTCACATATTGATCATATGGGACAATATCGATATTACCCATATTTTCAATATTTGATTCAATAGTTTCAGTTGATAGTACTTTGTCATGCATCTTTGCACATCAAGATCATCATATAGTTTTAATACCTCCGAGATGAGTTTGTCTTTGGATGAGCCAGCTTGTGGTGAAGAAGAGACCTTGGGAGAAACCATTGGAGAAATGCTAGCCATAAAATTGTGTGTGCAGAGGTCCATCATCCACATCGAGTCGTATGCATCACAATCGCCGACTTGAAAGGCATTCGATGATTGTGACCTATCTCCCGAATAGGTTGCTCATCCACATCTCGCATCATAGGTCTTGGCATTGCCCTCAAGAAGAAACAAGAATTCCTCTTCATCCAAAGTCGCACCATTGTCCCGAGCTTGCACAAGCAAAGATCTTATCTCTCAAGTAATCGCGATTCGTGGACGCTTTGAGATGTGCGCCTTGCAATGTGTCCTCACCACCACAATTATAACATTTGATCGGCTTAGCTTGACCTTGGTTACCATTCCTTCCGATTCTCGTTACCAACATAACCTCTACCACCCACCTCTTCCCCGATCATACCGCTTTTTCCGAATCGGTTGCACCACGATCCTTCCATCTTTAACAAAGAGCTTGATTGTGTGGGTTAGATGTCGCTCGAGGTTGTTGTTGGTTGTGGGAGAGAATTCATGTTTTGACTAATGAGAAGAGCTAGTTGATTAATGAAGTTACCCACGTGTGCATCAAAGATCGCCTTGTTTGAACATAGGATCGGGAATGAGTTTGTGATTACCATTACCCAAGGGTATGACTTGTGAGGCTTTGGTTGTGATTCCGATGTTTGAGTAGAAGGCGGTTGAGTCATTAGACGAGCTTGACTCTCCCCGGTTGGTTTTGAGTCGATTAAGAATCATTTTTCAAACATAGCATGTCTCTCATTTCAAGGAGGAAGGCATAGAGTTGCTCATAGTTTGTATTCTTCAATCCTTTAGTGAGCTTCACAGAGGTGACAAACTTGTGCCATTCGGGATTCATGTTGTTCACAAATTTTGAGTTTAATGAATGTTAGGCATAGTCATTCGATGTTCCTCATATCATTCACCAACTTATGAAATCTCACATAGTACTCATAGACACTCTCATCCGGTTTCATCTTGAAGTTTTCAAATTCATCATAGAGTTGTGATTCTCTGCCTTCCATAGTTAATTCGAACCCGAGAGAAGCATCTTGACATTATCCCATACCGCCTTTGCTTCGTGTTGTGATTGATCACTTGTAGATGTCTTTAGGAAGACCTTGAAGAACAATGTTAGAAGCCCCGATATCAAGATCGAATCTCTTTTCTCCTTATCATCAAGCTCATCATACATTTTAGGTCCGTCCATTCCGTAAATAGGAGTTCCATCTTCATTAGTATCAAGTATATCTCTAGTCGTCTCAACTCGATACGGTCCTTCATCAATGGATTTGAGAATGTTGACACCATTTTCCTTTCCAAGGCAAGACAATCTGATTCGTTGAGCCCAAGAATCGTAGTCGGCTCTGTCAAGCATGGGTGGATTTAGTATCCGAGCCACCGCTTGAACATCCTCGCAACAAAGTGGAGATGATAGTAGGAACGTTGGTAGACATGTTAATGATTATACGGGATTTTATAACTCTATGATTAAACCGAGAAATAGATTCTTTCACGGGATTTTACTAAATCAAGAGAAAACCGTAAACAATCACCCAAGTCGCTAGAAGATAATGCACTAAGTCGCTAACACCTAATTCGCTACACTCCCAAGTCGCTAAAGTCCCAAGTCGCTAGACAAATGCAAGTCGCTAAGTAGTAACTCGCTAAGCCTCAAGTCGCTAGCAAAATTTTGGCAAGCAATTGCCACACAAGTCGCTAAAGATTCAAGTCGCTAAAGAGCAACTCACATGCATCAAGTCGCTACCACTGTCGCACCGTAGTGGAGAGTCCACTACTTGTACCGTTAATCGCTAGGTCTAAGTCGCTAGCTCCTAAAACTTCGTAACTCGCTACAAAATTGTGAAGCAAGTCGCTACGAAGAAAGAAATCCGTGATATCAAGTCGCTAGCAAGAAAACCACATAAACATCACTTTTCAATCCAAAACAACCCAACCAAGATGATTCAAGCTCACCAAATGAAAACCTAAACACTTGTGATGATTCTAAACATAAAAGTACTAACAAAATCCAAGATTTAACACAAGAAATCAACCAAATGATGCACAAACCACTAAACTTTTCAAACTCAAAACCACCTAAAACCACTAAAATCCAAAGATGTGCAAGATATGATCTAACCATGGCTCGATACCAATTGTAAGATATTAGTTTTCACATACACATCAAACCATAACACAAAGTGGCGTATGAATGAAGTTCTAGAGAGAAAGTTAGAGGTTTAGGGAACTTAGTGAGAGAAAGTGAAAGATGTTATTATGAGCTCCAACTCTACCTTGGGAGGTAGAGAGTATTTATAGTCTTACATAAATCGCCACACCTCGGGCGTGGATCGTGCATACTGGGTAAAGACCCGTCCGTCCTCCACGGTGTTACTTAACTAAATACTACTTAACTTAAAAGAACTACGACTACGAGCTTCCTAACGATTACATATACTTGAGGTGACCGACTATTTAATACCGGAATTTCTAATTCCTAACATGAATCACACTCAAAACATCATTTGAATACAAACAGATATTACTTTAAAATATTTTCTTGCATTCTACAATGTATATTTATTCTTCACATACACATGTTTGGTTAACATCAAGTCAGGTCTTTCTCCACGTGATTAATTTTACGCTTTGTTTTGAGATCATGGTTAACAAAAGTTCTACGAGAGTGATGGTGTTTGTATTGGATAATGTTGATAAACGGAGACATCCTACATTCGGGCATCAATCGCATAACAACTTTAGGATGTTTATCATTGTGGTGTTGGTTTAAGTGTTGTTACATCAAAAAGCCATTGTGGAAACGAAACTACATTGGAAATTTTTACTTTAATCTTCAAGAGATAATACCAAAAGTCAAAACCCTAGTTTTACGCGTAAAAGAAAGTCAAAACCCTTTTCACGCATAAGTTTCACGCATAACTTTTTGTGAAGCATCTGTGCAGCAAAGGTATTATCTTTAAATATTTGATCGTTCTCCGGTGCTTCCTCACTTGGATAAGTGTGTGGAACACTTCGACTTGTGAGACATCTTTTTGGATGTGACAAAGGTAAAGGATTTTGGTTTTAAACCAACTCTTACGCATAAGCGAAAGCTTACGAGTAAGCACTCTACGCATAAGTTAACTCTTACGCGTAAGGTACTTTACTTCACGCTTAAAGTTTACGCATAAGACTTACGCTTAACCTTAGGTTTACGCATAATAATTTCTACCTAACGCCTAAGCTCTTTACGCATAAGGATCCTACGATAAGCAATCCCACGATAAGCACCATTTTCACGCATAAGAACCGGTTTACGAGTAAGATTTTGAGCAAAACTTCAAACGGCTATAACTTTTGAACCAGAATCTGCTTTCAACGATCTACCCATCAAAACGACCGTGAGAACGAGGAGAATAGACCGAATGAACTTTCAAGTCCTAAAAACGTCCGAATGAAGTTATTGAGGTTTTTAAGTTTTTAGAGCATATTTTGACTACAACAACCGAGCTTAATCTTCATCCAACACAACTCCTTTATCGTTGAATCGATCCTACATCAACTTTATCATATCATACCTTCATCAATGGCAACTCAACAAGACATTCATGCAAATGGCCGAAAACCGTCCTCCTATGTTGGAAAAAGGTGGTTATCTTCAATGGACAAGTCGAATGCTTCGTTACATCAAGACAAAACCTAATGGAAAATTGATGATCAAATCCATTCTGTGATGGACCCTTCATACCTCGACAAGTCCAAGACCCCGAAATGTTGATGCAACACCTCCCGTCCCACCATTTTTTCGTCTTAAAAGAATCGAATACTCAAGAGGATCAAGCAAGTCAAGCAGATGACATGGAAATTCATATTGTCCAACTGGTTTACCAAGAGACATCTTTTTGTCAGTAGATAGCCAGAAACCGCTTTCGATATGTGGGAACGAGTTAGACGACTTTGTCATGGAACATAAATTGGTCAACAAGACACGGAAAACAAGTTGCTAATCGCTGGGAGAAGTTTACATCTACCCGTGAGAATCCATTGAATCCTACTATGGAAGGTTTCGCACTTTAATGAATGAGCTTATCGAAACAAGTTGACACCCGTAACTATCGTGAGCAACATCAAGTTCTTGAACAATCTACCGTAAGAATGGGGACGATATGTCACTATTGTCAACCAAACAAAAGACTTACATCAAGTGAACTTTGATCAACTCAACGATTTTCTCAAACAAAACCAAAATGAAGTGAATGAAGTCGCAAGAAAGATTAGCAAAGAATCATGATCCATTGGCACTCATTGCAAAGACTCAAACCCGGTGAATACACAACAACAAGCTTCATCATCTTCCACTAACAACAACTTGCAAGAATACATCCTCAACAACAAAACTATCCACCGAACAACAACATTACCAGAACAAGGAATCACCGATCTTGAAATGGAACCGTAAGAAGCTTTGTCACAAGCATTTGCATTCTTGGGTAAAGCATTCAGAGGTCGCTATTCCACACCAACTAACAACAACCAAAGGATTTCATCAAACACTCGCAACAGCAAATTGCATACCGGTGTGAATATGGGTCATCAAGGACAAATGGTTGGAGTTATTGGGAATCGCAGGATATGCTCTTGGATTTCGCATGGGTAATTAGCGGTTCGAATCGTGGTAATCGATGGGTCGAATGTTGGGAATAGAACAATGGGTAATCGAATGGGAATGTTGCAGCCCTAGTCGTGGGAATTATGGAAATGTGAATCGTGGTAATCAGTTAGTTAGTGTTATAACCGTCAAGGATTGGGTCACATGGCAAGGAATTGTCCAACTAAGCCGAAAAAGAAGGATCTTGCGATCTTCGTAAAGCTATCATGTTGGTACAAAAGGAACAACTGGACTTCAATTGAGGCCGAGGAACATGACTTCATGGCTATTATGGATGATTTGAAGACCTCGAGGAACTCAATGCAAACCGTGCATCTTCATGGCAAATCTTCAAGAGACTAAGTACGACATCGATTTCGACGCACCTCCGCCTATGACGCCAACGCAGATTCGAGGTACCAATCATTGATCCATGCTATAACAATGTCATATTTGATGTGTTTACTCATGACGAACAACATTTCGTGACATCAAGACCTACTTATGATACATACCGACAATCCGAGTTGTAGCAATACTAACTCGAGACTCTGGATGTGGATCCTAGTGGAGACGTGTGGCACAAAATACCGAGACCGATGAGGAAACAGTGCTTATTTTGAATCATTAATCAATAATCGTGGCATTGAAATTGAGAAAGTTAAAACGGTCAATCGCGATGTTAAGGCCGTGAATGCTAAATTGACCGCCGAGCTTGAGAGTTACAAGGAGAACGCAAAAGCCTTTGAATTTCGTAAAAACAAAGAATCGAATTAGAAATTGGTTATCGAAATTTGGTTTCTAAAGAACAACTATTGCAAATCAAGTACAACACACTTGATGTGAATTTGAACTTGAAAATTAAATCTTTAAACAAGGAAATTTCGATTTAAATAACCAACTTTCTAAACAAAAGAAATGTTTTCTAATCTTGAAAAGAGAAGAAGCAGTTGATTATCGATTTTCAAAACGAGAAGACTCTCTTCTTGATGAAATTCTTGATAAAATGAAAAAATCCAAACTTTGGAAAATTTGCTTTTAAAACGGGTCATTCTCGCTCAAACAATCAAGATGCTTTCTAATCAAGTAAACCGCATTTTCATACTAATAATAGAATGGCACTTGGTAACGACCTTCTTCGCTCCTCAAGAAAGCTCGAAACCTCGTAATGTGTTAAACAATGGAAAAGCTTTACATGAACCCATTATTGTTCGTGATTCTCTTGAAACGTTAGAACTATCTCGAGGAGAGTAGATCAAAATGAAACAAAAGAATCGGAAATCAAACCTATTGATTATAACAAATGGAACAAAATTAACGGAATTACTTTTGTTAATCAAAAGAAAAGTCAAAGTTTTCCATCACACCAAGTGTTTCAAACAAAGAGTCAACACTGCTTCAAAACCGTTTGGTTGTCTCAAATTCTCTTCGAACATTGAACAAATGTCTTCAAACAATCCTTTTAACACAAGTGATGCGAGAAGTATTTTAGAAAATGTGAAAACTAGAATTGTGGATCTTCAAGACATCGTTAAAACTAAAACCAATATTACATTAAACATCCGGTTTAATAGTTTTGATAATGAAAATAAAAGTTTTTGAAACTCAAATTGCCCTCACCGAATGCCATCAATGCAAGGGTAATTCATTTTGAACAAGCATTTTGAAAGAAACAGTTGACTTTGTCAAGGACCATAAACCGGTAAAGCAAGCTAATGACCGTGTTGAACAAATCAAAGTTTTGGAAAATTTAAATGATTCTCTCTTCAAGATGTTCGACTCATCGATATTATGTCCATTATTTTGCAAACATATTCTCGTTGAAGATCATGAAAGACTCACCGAGACCTCCAAAATTGTTTCAAAATATGAAAAGCACTTGAGAAACTTGAAAAGAAAATGTCTCATATTTTAAACAACTTGATCGAAAACCGAGGAATGCAAGTATGACAAATTGTCGATGAGCGTGTCTACAATGACATGAAAGCGAAAAATGATCTTTTGAGGGCTCATTTGGAATGTCAAAAGGAAAGGCAATGGATACTAAGATTACAAAATCATTGACTCGGGAGAAAGCAAATGTTCCCAAACCGTTTTAAAACCAAAATGTCTGCTTCTATGCCTCCTCCAAAAGTCAATGAGAAAATGATTTATCAAAATCACCACTCCACCGCCTTGCCTAAACAAAATGTTGATAAAGGAAAAGCGGTTATCGAGAAACCAAAAGTTTTAGCACCGGCCTTTTAAGATGAGTATTACTAATGCGTGCCGCCTCCACATCTAAAACATATGGAACAAACGACATAAGTTTAGACAAGCACTCTAAAGAGACTAGGAAAGTGAAACCAATTCTCTAGATAAGATTGTGAATCCTAATGAGTGTGCCTTACCTTCTACAAGACTAGGAAGCACCTCTAGAGCAAGCAGACTAAAGCCTAAAAGCAATACAAGGAACAATAGAGTCTCGCTTGCCTCTAAGAGTAGTAGCTTGAATAAAGAGAAGAAAGTAGAAGAACACCCTAGGAATTTACCGCTTTGTAATAAGAAAGACATTTCATCCGAATGTAATGAACCTATGAAATCTGCTAAGTTTAATGAATCTGTTGAACTGCTTTGTTTAACTTGCAAGAAATCTTTAACTAATGTTCATGATGATTGTGTTTCTAAGAATGAGATTGTTAAGCTTGTTAAGAAGAATGTTCCCAAAAGAACTTATGCTAAACGAATAGAAGACTAGTCGCGAGACTTAGGCTTTACACTACCGATAGGAGCATAATGTTTACTTTAGGGATGACATTTGAAACCCACGGTAGAACTTTCACACTCTAGAATGGTAGAATGAGTGATGAACCCGTCTTACCAATAGAGAACTTCTATGAGTGTGATCGTGGATTTTACCTCTAACCCAAAGGAACCAAAATCAAAACGGTTTCCAAAATCTTCTTATTCGTTATTGGCGTGTTATCAAAATATGTCTTTGGATCGTCGACTCGGGTTGCTCCAAGCACATGACCGGAATCAAGTCACGATCAATTTCGTCTGCAATTCATGGAACCGACATTTTGGAAATGATCATGTAGCAACTATCATGGGTTATGGAGATCTACCTTTGGAAATTATTTGATCACTCGGGTTTACTATGTCCAAGGGTTGGGACACAATTTGTTCTCATCGGAAGTTCGTGATGCAAATTTAGAGGTTGCTTTAGGAAAATGCTTGCTTCGTTAGAAACTTGAATGGCATCGATCTCTTAACGGGAATCGTGATACAAACTTGTATGCTATCGACATTAACCAAATGGCCTCTTCATCACCAATATGTCTTATGACACGAGCATCCGAACTCGGTCCCGGTTGTGGCATAGAAGATTATCCCATCTCAATTTTGACACCATCAACAATCTTGCCAAAGACAACATCGCCAACGGACTTCCAAAGTTCAAATACACCAAGGATCACTTATGTCCATCATGCGAACAAGAAAAAGCAAAAGAGCATCATATAAACCCAAACCGCATCTAGTTCGAAGCAAAGTTGCATATGTTGCACATGGACTTATGTGGCCCAATGAGAGTTGAAAGCATTAATGGGAAAAAGTATATTCTTGTCATCGCCGATGATTATTCGAGATATACATGGGTTAAGTTTCGAGATCAAAAGACGAAGCACCGTGCATCATCATCACCTTTTCAAACGTATTCAAGTACTTCTTCAAACCCAGAAGGGTTGTAAGAATGCATAACCAAGACGAATTCACTAATCGTGAGTTAAGAACTTATTTTGAAGATGTTGGAATAACACATCGACATCGCTTGTTAGAACTCCACAAAGAATGGGGTAGTTGAAAGAAGAAATCGAACTCTTGTGGAAGTCGCCGCACAATGCTAATTTATTCTAGTGCACCGTTATTTCTTGGGTCGATGTTGTTGCCAACGCTTGTTTCACTCGTAACCGATCCCTAATCCATCCTAGATTCAATAAAACCCCATATGAGCTTGTGAACAATGAAAACCCGATATCTCTTACTTTCACGTGTTTGGCGCTTTGTGCTATCCAACGAATGACAGAGAAGATCTTGGAAAACCGAAAGGAAAAGGTGATATTGGAATCTTCATTGGATATTTCGATAACTCGAGGGCATCTGTGGTGTATAATGTAAGAACTAGGAGGATCATGGAGACGATGAATGTGAAATTTTATGAACTTTCACATATGGCTTCGAGAGACTCGCCTAGAACCCGCACTAAACCCCGCAGACTTCGGACACATGATTCTCAGACTCGACATCAAAGAGCTCAATCAACTTTGTTTGACAATCCTAAAGAACAAGAATGGGAGAATTTCTTCGAGTTAATGTTCGATGAATACTATGGTGGAACTTCGACAAATGCATCAAACCATCATTCCGCCGCACCCGCCAAAATCATCCTCCACCACCAATGTAAGATGCATCTACAACGGTCGAAACCAATGCACCAACTCCATCAACATCATCTACATCTACTCCAGTTCTTGCACCCGCTCTACCAAAGAAGCTGATGAGCAAAACCAACACCGTAACGATGCAACGTTAGATGAAGACTTATTTGAAAACCCGCTTGCCACGGAATCACCGAATCATCCTCAAGCTTACGAGAACCATCTAACTCGTGACACGCTTAACCAACGGTATCCTTCTACTCAAGTGGACAAAAGACCACCCAATTGAACAAGTTATTGGTGAACCTTCAAGGCCAATTCAGACGAGACGCCAACTTGCCACCGATTGCGACTTGTGCATTTACCTTTGCTCAATTAGCAATATAGAGCCAAAGAACATTCAGTGAGGCAATGGCGTAACCCGCATGGATAGAAGTGATGCAGAGGAACTTCTCCAATACCGCCTTCATGACTCTTGGGAATGGTTCCAAGACCAATTGACATTCGGCCATTGATCTCAAATGGTTATGGAAGAACAAAAGGGATGAAGAGATGATTGTAGTTCGCAACAAAGCTCGTCTTGTGGCCAAAGGATACGAGAAGAGGAAGGGATAGACTTTGAAGAGTCATTCGCTACCGGTAGCTAGACTTGAAGCGATCAGATATTCTTAGCATATGCACTCACAAAACATCACGGTTTATCGATGGACATTAAGACGCGTTCTTGAATGGAACTCGAAAGAAGAAGTGTACGTGAGTCACCGTAAGGCTTCATCGACTTGGAACATCCGTACTCACGCCTACAAACTCAAAAGGCAATCTATGGTTTGAAACAAGCTCGAGAGCGTGGTATGACGAATCGTCCTCTTTCCTTATCCAAAACAATTTCACCAAAGGAACAGTTGATCCTACCTTGTTTACACAAAATGCAAAACGACATTTTGATTGTTCATATTTATGTGGACGACATCATCTTTGGGTCCACTAATCCGAATCTTTCAAAACATTTTGAAAATCTCATGAAAAGCAAATTTGAAATGTCCATGATGGGGAACTTAAATTCTTTCTTGGTTTACAAATACATCATCCCCTCGTGGAATTTTTATAAATCAAGCTAAATACACAACCGAGATTTTGAAAATCATGGTATGGACAATTGTGATTCGGTCGAACACCAATGGTAACTTCACCAAAAATTGGAGCCGATTTATTTGGGAAACCTATTGATCCGAAGAAATATCGAGCATGATTGGTTCTCTCATGTACCTCACCGCTAGTCGACCCGATATTCATTTTGTTGTTTGCTTATTAGCACGGTTTCGTGCAAAGCTCACCGAATCGCACCTCAAAGAGGTTAAAAGGATCTTTCGGGCACCAAGACATCCATTCACATGGGTCTTTGGTATCCGAAGGAACCGGATTTGATCTAATTGCCTTTTCGGATGCGGACCACGCAGTGATCAAGTTACAAAAAGTACATCCGAGGAGCACAATTTTGGGTGAAAAGTTAGTCACCGGTCTTCAAAGAAACAAGATTGCATCTGCACTTTCAACCGCAAGCCGAGTATGTGTCTCTATCTGCGTGTTGTGCTCAAGTTCTATGGATGAGAACACAACTCACAGATTATGGCTTTACTTTCGATAAAATACCTATGTATTGTGACTCGAAAAGTGCCATAGCCATATCATGCAATCTTGTTCATCACTCAAAGACTAAGCATATCCGTGTCCGCTACCACTTCATCAAAGAGTACGTCGAAAATGGTACTGTTGAATTATTCTTCGTGAAGACTGATTACCAACTCGCCGATCTATTAACTAAAGCCCTTCCAAAAGAAAGGTTTGACTATTTAGTTCGACGAATTGAATGCGAAGCCCAACCCCGAGGAGTTAGAACGCCTTCTCAAATCTTCTTGAAAATGATTTTCCAAAAGTCATTGTAAATATTTTTGAAAACAAAATACAAAATTTGAAAACCAACAAAAGCAAAATATAAAAATATAAAACTTTCAAAAAAATACAAAACAATAGAAAATCAAAATCCAAAATATTCTTCTCACGACATGTCTCTCAGATAATCGATATTCAGACGTTTCTAGAAATGTCATTCAACAATGATACGGGTATGTACAGATGCTTGAGCGAGAGTTATTTAAATGTTTTCCAAAACATGTCGTTTCTAAAAATTTCTTCAAATATGGCTTTCGTATACTTCAGTACGAAACTCGGACCAAAATGATATCTTTTGATTATTTTCAAATCAAAACTCGTGCCTTTTACTGAAAATCACAAGTGTACGCTTCAGTGCACTACATTTAAAAATGGTGAGAAATCATCATCATCTTGAGCACCTTTTCAAGATTGTTCAAAAAGATTTTTCAAAATCAATCAAAATATTTTGTGCTCAAGATAACTCCCTCTAAAACCCTTTAATTGATTATGCTTTATTAAAGGGGGAGTATAAAACAAAATGTTCCAAATTCATGCTTAAATCAAGTCCGGTTGTCTCCCCAAAAGATTCTAAAATTTTGTTTAATCCGATGATATCAAAAATATCACGGTTATCCTATTTTTGAGGGGGAGGAGACGTGATTAAAATGTGATCAAAAATGTTTAATGATCGGTGTTTGAATCTCAAAATGAGCTCGACTCAGACGGAACCAATGAATTGACGGGAATCAATGTTAGTAAATGTACCATCTCGAGAAACTTGTGATAGATATGCACTTTCATGGGTCTAACCTCCTTTTCAAGGAGTGTTTACAACTTCAAGTCGCTTATTAGAGCTAGTTGTCTCTAGTGATGGAACTCTTTAACGTGTCTCGAATCATGTCTCGTGGGAATTGTCTATCAAAGTCGATCAATTCAAAAGTGCGAACTCTACTCTCACTGTGCGATTTCATCAAAACTTATAAGCACATGTGAAGGGGAGTGTTTCAAAATATAAAACTCTGAGTGTCTCAAACATGTTTTCTATCATAAACACTCGAGAGATTTTCAAGAAAAATGGTTTTATGGCAACATGGGACATCATGGAGTTATAAGGTGACTAAGGATAGGAAATTGTCCTATGATCCGCCAGAGTCGGAGGGATCTACCCAAGGACATCACCAATAGTTAGTATTAGAAGTCCTTAGGTATGATTGAAAAAGGAGTAATGTGAGAAAGGAGAAAGAAGGGTTGAAGAATCAAAAAGAAATGTAATGAAAAAGGGTGAAAAGAAATAGCCCTCCTTAATCAACCTTAGGGCAGAAACTGGGTTCAATTCATCTGCTACTGGTTGTCACTAGATGACACTGGTATTGAAGACAAAGACGGCATGGACCCAGTGACGCACTGCACTAAACCTTCTAGCCACTCAATTTCTCTTAAAGGTATTTGTTTCATTCTCACTGGGAACCCTACATAATCTATCGACTTTCTCTTAGAGATCGTTGATATTGAAGAAGGAGACCCTCTCCCTAGTCTCCGCTCAGGAAAACCAAAATGCACTATTGAGTCTAGAGCCACAAGATTCATCAAAAGATCTCATAGGAACACTTGACATGACATCGCCTGTTGTTCATCTATAAGGAAGCAAGCAATATATTCTAGAGTCCTACGCAGATCTTAGCAATCTGCCAGAACATTTATGAGAAGTTTCACATCTGTGATCTTCAATGATTGAATGGAAACTCCCGCTGTGGTCAACATCAAGCGACCGACAAAGCAGTCACTCGTAACTCCCCATGGATTACGCTTAGTGTGTCTCAAACGGTCTACGTCGTGAGGTGATGCTTCGTGTACCTCAATGACTCATCCGAATCAGAGGTGTACGTTGGTATATCGTGTTATCTCACTCATGGGACTCAGTTCAGAACGGCCCTTGTGAGAATTAGAGACGTTTTCACACTATGTCGTTAAAACCCTCGAAATTCAAACTTGTAAGTGCTTAATCGCTTATTACTAACCTGTTTTATGTTTTCTTCTTATGGAAGCTCCGGAGCGGATTGATCGTGCAGATTCTCCACATGCTCATACCAACAACACATGAAAGTTCTCATCAAAATCAAAGGCTACTCAAAGTTAAAGATGATTCTTCGTCAATGTCAAAGAATCTACAAAGTTTAAAGACTCGAGAACTACATCATTGGTAACCAAAAGACAAATAGAAGTGTGAGCATGGTGGAGAAAGACGTGGAGACACCAAACCAACGAAGTTGACAACGGCAGACAACCACATTAATTGATCACAAAGCATGAAGGAACAAAGATTTAAGACTATTCTATATCTACGCACAAAGTTCAAGCTCGAGAAAAGTAAAGACCAAATCAAGTGGAGCATCTTTTGAATGACCACCCCTTAGGGGGAGATTGTTAGCCTTGATTATTTTTATTAGAAGTGATGGTCATTCACGATTAGGAACTTTGTAACGTGTGTTAGATATCGTGTTAGAATAGTCAACGGGCTCGTGGATTGGACTAAGCTAAATGGGTATTAGTTTAGTTAAGCTTGCCTTATATCCAATCCAACCCATGTCCAAGCCCACGAAGCCCATAGAAAGCCCTTTAGGGCATCTTGTATTTAGAGTATAAATACCCCTCAAATGGTCATTTGAGGGGTGTGTTTGAAAGTGTGTGTGTGTGTGTGTGTTCTTCATTTGCAATAAACATCATCTTTATTGTTTATCTTTCTACGCATAACATACACGGTTTGTATAACATCAAGTCACCATCTTTCTCATCTTTATTTCTTTCTTCTAAGCTTAACGTTTGTGTTTGTGTTGAACGTGTTCTACGCGTAGCGTGGTTTCACGTGGTGATACTTGGGTTTGTTAAGTGGGTTTGTGATAAGGTTGATATATCTAAGGTCCTACAAACTAAAAATGAATTAAAATGCTAGGCTTAAACTGAGGAAAACCACTATTTGGGACAAAACCACCAACTTTGAGCTACTAGCAGCCATGGCTAGGGATTTTGTTGATTTTTTTCCTTTTGAGAAAAGTTTCACAAGCTAATGAAATTTCTATTTTTATTTTTTAGAATTTTTTATATCAAACTAAAACGGCTAATAATCAAACCATGTGATGCAATATCTCTAATGAACCATTTGAGTTTGTATTATTACAATAGGCAACATAAGTTTCTATAGCATTGTATTAAGTCGATTGTAAATGTAATGATAATATATTAGACATTGTATTTAAAAACCGAGTACCCGCGCCTAGCGGCAGCAGTGTTTATTTTTGACAATATTTTTGCCGCGAATAATTGTTTTAGACAAACTGTATTTGTACTGTTAGGAAATCATTTTTGATGAATTTTTTTCTCTTTCGGCTACTTGGCATAGTTGCATAGCAATAATTTCTATCAAAGACAGGCCATGTTGATTTGTGTGTGTTTCTCTTGATGGCAATGTTTTAAGTTGCAATATTTGATTAAGATTGTCATAATAAAAGATCGTATATATTAACTATTAAGTCACAAATAATAAATGCCACAATAAACATTCATCAACCTAAAAAGCTACAATGATAAGATTTTTATAATGTCAATCCCATGTGTAGTGTGTGCGATTTTTTAGTTACGTGTAATTTAAAAGTGATAGTGCATTTTCAACATTTTTTGTATTTAGAATAGAAGTATTGAGTATGGATATAGTGAGAAGAATTATTTAAATGAGAAGAGTGAGAAATAATTGTAGCCACATATTTCAAATAAGAAAAAAAATAATAATAAGGAGATGCATCTATTTTTATGAATGCATCTAATATTTGTGGTTGTGGTTTCTTCTCATTCTTCTCACCTTAATTATATTTCTCATTTGATCCTACCTCTAGAAGTATTATGTAAATATGAAAATTTTCATGGTTACAAGTCTAAAAGATAAAAGGATGACATGCAGGGACGCACACAAGATTTTTAAGAGGGTGTTGCAAAAAAAAAAATTGAAGGTTGCACTATCACATAGATAGCAGTTTTGAAATTTTTTTGCACTTTATAACCTAAAATTAAATGTAGTCCGTGCTATACTCGGCATACATGTAGGCCCGTCTATGATGACATGTCTAAACTTGTTATAGACTTTGTGTGTAAAACCGATATTTGATTAATTGTTATAAAAGAAAATTTTTATGTTTTGCTATTAGTTTGTCTTGGTGCATATTTTAGTATATATAGTTGGTACATTTTAGACAGATTTATATTGATTTACGTTCTTTTTCGTTTTATGTTTTTTTCTTTTAATTTAGAGCCAATAGAGTATTATTAATTTATTATAAACTTTTAAGCTTACATAAACTTATGCTTTAGGAACCGCAAGACTCCGTCCTTTAACTAATTTCAAAATAAATGGTTTTAGGACCATGCTTTTTCATGTCTAATTAAAAAGTGAAGAAAATACTCAAATTTTTGTGTTGGACACAACAAAAAGCAAAAGTGAAATTTGTTGTATTGTTTCTGTCAATTGTTTTAACTTTTCGGAACAGCATTTCAATTTTTTTAATTCTCGAGCCCAACAGTTGCCTTGAAACCCAACCTTTTTTTTTGCTTTTCATTCATTTTTCATACTTTTTTATCATGTGAGATTAATAAATAGAACATTAAAACTTTGAAATAAAAAAATAAACACAAACACAAACCAAACAGGTTCAAATATTTGAACAAAAATATGATTCAAACAAATTTTTATACATCCTCAGCAGATTCCGGTAAGGCGGCAGCAGCGTTTGCAATTTCCCAGACGGCGGAGGCGGCAAATTAGGGCAACGACGGGAGTAATTGTTTGGTACCTAAACATAAAAAACAGAAACATATTATAACTCGAGTGCCGTTTGGTTTGCTTGAGGGAATCACGATGGGTATAGATTTGATAAAAGGGTAGAATAAGAAAGAATATTATTGTTCCAAAAGTATTGGTTGGTATAAAAAGTTAGGTATCCGTGAAAAAAAAACTTAAAATCATAAATGGAAAAAAAGTCAGGTAATATTTTTCTCATCACATTCAAAGTTAAAACAAAACCCGTAATAAAATAACCAAATTCAATAATCAGATCCAAAACCCCTTTTTTGTTGTTAAGGAGAATGAACAACATCTAAAATGAGTATAGATCTATATATTATGCATCACGGTCGTTTAATACTATTTCCAAAAAGAGAATCACAAACAAATATCTTTTCGATATGGTCTCCACAATTTATCAGAAGATGAAAAAAGGAAAAATAAAATGTTATTTTGACTTTTAATGATGAAAAAAGAGATCTCAAATGCAATATGAATTTTCTTGTGAACCTGTGATTGTTTTTTGTTTTTTGTGTAAAGAAGCTATCAATGGCAAGTTGACAATTCGAGATGGGTAACAGTGATAACAAGTGTAGAAGAACTTTACCAAATGAATTAAAATACCTCTAAACATGCAAAAATATATAGATCTATATAAAAGAACTTTACCAAATTTCAAAAAAACTAAGTATCCGGCGACGGCCACAATAAGAGATTCCGGCGGTGGCAAGAGTAGATTTTCTTAACTGAACAAAATAAAAAGAAACAAATACTATAATAATTAATTCAGATCTAAATGAAAAAACCTTCAAAACATGCGAATACATATAGATCTATAAAAAAAAGTAAAAAAAATGCGAAAAAAAACAGAAAAAAGAAAAAAACAAAAAACCTGGTGGTGTGTGGTCGGTGGTTGGCTGCTGGATGGTATGTTGGTAGTTCGTCAGTTGTTGGATGGTAGACGATTGTCGGTGACTCGGTGCAGATTTGTGTGAAGATGAGATGGGAAGAAACTAAATATTGAGTTGGTGTGTGTTTTTTTAAGAGAGAGAAACAAAAAGGGTGAGTGAAATATTGAGTTACGTGGGTTAGTTTATATATGATTTTAGGTTCGGGTGGCTGAATCTTAATTTTTGGTTGGGAATGAGGTTTGGGTTTAGGTTGTGTTTATTATTATCTTTATAAGAGAGATAGATATATATATATATATATATATATATATATATATATATATATATATATATATATATATATATATATATATATATATATATAGGGGAGGGTTAATGTGAGATCAAACTTAAAACAGAAAAATAAGATCGTTTAAAACCACTAAAACATTTATAAATAATAATTTTAGAATAATACACAAAATATAATATTTTAATACAAATTAACATTTTAGAAACCAATAATCAAATGATACATGAGTGTAATTAGTGATACACCGATACACATTACACTAATAAATATTCCATAATCGATCACATACAAAACTCGATACACATTACACTTAATCAAAGTGTATCACCTAGGTTTCAGACATTTTAAAGAAATCTATCAAAACTTTAACATTTTTAACAGTATTTAATAAAAATTATTTTTGTTATAAAGAGGTGTCGACTGTCAAATTTTAGATTGATCTCATTTTAACAACTTTAAGTTTGATCTTATTCGATCTAGATATATATATATATATATATATATATATATATATATATATATATAATGATAATTATATATAGTAGTAGTGATAGTTAATTAGTTATAAGGCAACCTTTAAAACAAGTCAAACTTATTTTTTCTAATGGGATAGTAAAAAAATAAAAAATAAAATTTAAAATAGTGTTTTGAGTATAACACATTACTCATTTTAATTTGTTTAAGTTAAAAAAATAATTTTTTTATATGTAGTATAGATAGAAATAGTTTAAAGGTTAATTCCATATATACCTAAAATAAATTTTATAATACCATATTTACTCAATAAAAACTGATAATGTCATATACCCAATTTAGACAATAAATGATCATATTTACCCAACCAAAACTATAATTCCATAAACGCCCTATCTAAACACCAAATTGTCATATGTACCTATATTACTACTTTTTATTCATTTTTAAATTGTTACAACACTAATAAATATTTATTAAAAATATATCGATTATCACATTCATATAATAATTTCACGTTTTATAACTTTTAATCCATGTTTACATGAAAATAATATACATTGTGCGTGAAGCATTTATCCGTCCTTTATTTGCAAAGTTAATACCTAAAAAGACAAATAACAAATTCCGGTCTTGATGAAATTACTAAATATATTCATTTTAAATTTAGTACTCGAAAATACAAACAACAAATATGTAACATTATTATTATTATTATTATTATTATTATTATTATTATTATTATTATTATTATTATTATTATTATTATTATTATTATTATGAAACATCACTTTATTAGAAGATCATAAGAATTAAAATTAGTATTATTATTATTATTACTATTATTATTATTATTGTTACTATTATTGTTATTATTATATTTATTTATTTATTTATTTATTTATTTGCAATAATTCTGGCAACAAGATACAGAGAATCATTAATACATCATGTTTATTGTTTTCAAGTAAACTTAAATTAAAAGGTAAAAGATGTAGTAATATTCACCCAGTCATTGATTTGAGTATGATAGTCGATTCATCTTTAATTGATAGTTATTAAACGGTTCTAAGAATTTCAAATGAATAAATTAGTATTTGGGGTATATAAGACAAATTTTTGTTTAGATCGGGTATATATGTCATTATCATTTTTGGTCGGGTATGTATGTCATTATAAGGTTTAGTTTAGGTATATATGGAATTTCAAAAGGGTCCTAAATATATGATAAGAAGTTAAGTGATACGAAGATAAAAAAAAGATCGGTTAATCCTAGTTAATTTTTAGGGTAAACTGCAAATTATGTCCATGTGGTTTGCCACTTTTGTAAAACCTGTCCTCGAACAAAATAAATTACGAAAAATGTATAGGGTTTTCCATTTATGAAAAGAATGTCCCTGTCGTTTCCACTCTGTTTCAATTCATGTATTTTGGCTAACGAGCATTAAAAATCCCCGTTAATGAGTCCTCACGTGCGTTCCACGTGAGGTTATTTTCGTCAATTCTATTTTTTCGCTATTTATACACATGCTACCTTCCCATGGCACAAAAATCCACAAGGAAATTTTTTGCATCTAAACCTACTCATAAAAACCTATCAAATCACATACACAAATACATTCTATCTTGTTTCAACCCATCAAATCACACACCCAAACACATGCCATAAAGGGAACTTAGCAGCCGTGCAAAATCAACACTCACAACCAAATCTGATCTATGGAGAAATGGCAGTAAGCTTTCTGAATATTTTTGTTTTTTTATTTCATTCAACATTATTTGAGTTAATCTTAATCGTTCATGCAGTAACAATGTTTGGCAATCAATTTTTGTACGTGGTGGAATCAGTTGAGGATGTTTTGGAGGAATTTATAAGTTAACCCCGTATATATGATTTAAGTGTTATTTTAGTAAGAAACTAGTTTTTAAGAAATTCATAATGTTTTAAAAATAATTTTGACATGCAGCAACTGCATAAGGACTACGTTCTAGGAGGTTCATACCATGGTAATGACTCTATTTACCTGGTTAACTGTAATGGCGTGAGATGGAAAGTCAGTGTAAAAAAAGTGACAGAATTAGTGTGTGTGGTAGTGATAAGGATTTAAAAGGTACACTTTTGAGGGGTCATTTAAGCCCTTAATCGCCCACTTTTATATCCGTTACTGCGTAATTCGTTCCTTTTCACTTTTTAGGTCTCTTGAAGGCAAAATGCTGGAATGATGCTTATTTGGACGAAAAGGCGTGAATATATAAAGAAAATGGCTAAAGTCAAGATCAAGACACTCAAGTCGCTAGAAGTGCACCGACGCGTCACAGACAAAAGGCGACGCCGTCCTCTATTCATGACGGCTCGGGAGGAAATTCCTATTTTGTACCGACGGCCAGTTTTAAAGAGAGGCGTCACGAAGATTTCTCACCCAGACTTACTAGATCCAAATTCGACGGCCGAAGTTGAAGTCGACAACACACAACCACAACGCGACGCCGTCCCAAAGTTGACTCGCCAAGACGAAACCCTAATGGCGCGATCCGACGGCGTCACAATTAAAAAGTGACGCCGTCGCAGTTGTCACTCTATATATAGAATTCGATTTTCAGATTTTTAGAGAGGTAGATTTGTGGAGTAAAAACCTAAGGCGATTTTGGTTTGTCTTGGGCAGTATCTTAGGGTTCTCATACCCTATTTTACAAAAAGATAAGTAATTTACTTCATAGATTTCATTATGTCTTCGATTGTATGTGTGTATGCTTGCATGTTTACCATGTCCTGCTAAATTACTTGTGTGTTTGCTTAGATCTATGAAACCTAGTTATGGAATATTGATTGGTTGTCTCTTATCTTAATTGTAATTGGCTTAGGATTGCAATAGGCCATCGTTGTGTTTTTAATGCTTGAGTAATCTTTGTGAACATTATTTTATAATCGCCTAGAGTAATTGTAGGCTAAAAATCCAAAGATAACCTTAGAGTTAGTTTATGAATCCTAGAGATTTTTTAGGCAATAACCTTAAGGTATTCTCAAAGAGTTAGGGAGAAAAGCATACCCTACGACCTTAGAAGACATAATGCGTTAAGAATAAGGACGTGACAATTCAACCATCAATAAAAGATAACTATGAAGTAATGGTATGTAGGTAGACACATTTTTAATCATCATACGAGCACACATCAATAGACATAGACTACCCCTGAGCTTAGTTAATTAGATAATTAGATAGTAGAGTAATCGGTAGAAGTACAACCCCCCCCCCCAAATCCAATACCCCGAGATCGTACTTTTTATTTTCTAAAAAAATATAAAAAAGATAAAAAATAATCTTCCTCAACCCCAACCTTAGCGTTGTAATTTCTCACTATCATTCTTATTCCCCTAGAGAACGATATCAATCCCGACGCTTACCCTAATACTACACTACAACGATTAGGTTCACTTCCTAGGTGGTTGAAAAACTTGCTCGAAGAAAAGGAAGTTTCCTTTGACCCCAAACGCGCGTTGTACGCGGATCAGGTAGAGGTACCTGGTTGGAATGACTTTGTTAGTCTAAACATCATTAATTAGGATGTTAGTTTCATACACTTTATAGAAGAAGGTGAGGACATCTTTTATGTAACAACTCACAACGAGGATGGGCTGGAGTAACACGGGAACGAACTAGGAAGCGCTCAGTTTTGGCGTTGTTTAGTTCCAGTTACAGATACATCTCTTTTAATGCAGTCATTGGCACTCAATTTTCTAAGATATCTCAATGGTCTTACCCCCTAAAAAGTCGGTCTATGTTACTACCAATACCATTGAGTATAGAGTTTTGGTGGAAAGTTCAAACGATTTGTATTATCTTGAATATGTACACTCATTCTTGTATGGGTTGGGTTGGTTGAAACTGGTAGATTACTTGAAAATGAGACATCATCAGTGGTTAGTATTTACTCAGGTTGTTCTAGGAGAGCAGAATATGATCCTTTTTGAAGAAGACGGAGGGGCGATCACAATAGTTGAAACTACTCCACTAACATGTCCATGAACGGCTTGTGTCATGTAGGATATGAATCAGGTATGCTTTTCTTTAATAGCTTTGACTACATTGTGTATATTATCAGTGTAATATTTTGGATTATCTGTAACTAATTTTGTATTATTGATTTCAAATTATGATTATGTTTAGATAGACTGGCTTTGTAACTGGAGGTTTCACATTGTTCATGATCAGTAAGAAAAGGCGTTTTACAAGAAGATGACGGCAAATTTTTGGAAAGATGGACGACTTGTAAGTGTATTATAACTTTACTAATTTGTTAAATTGTTGCTCTTAATGTATATGTTTACTAATGCCAAATTTTTTACATTTTGTAACAGCATATACCATCTATGATTGTTAAGAAGTACAAGTTATTTGGGTTCACTTCCACTGTAGTAACGCACAAAAGACTGAGAAAAAAAATAAAAAAAGGTCGATCAAGGGTGAATAAGACTATTGCAATTGTCTCATCATCTAGCTTCAAGGAGTTGAAGGAGGGAGCATGGTTTGGTCCAGGTAAGATGGTCTGGAATTTTCTCACTGAAGAAACAAATAGGATAGAAGGAGTGTTAAGGTTTGATGTGTGTTGAGGTTGGGTTCATGTTGCCCTCATTTGCGAAACAAACTGGCTACTTGTTTTTTGACTTGTCTTTTGGATGGTATATATTTCGTTTTAGGCATTTGTTAGAATGGTAAGGTTGATTAACTATGCTTGGGTATTTATTTAGTTGAAGCTCTGTTTTTGTGTTTTGGAATGGCAATAGTAATATGCGGGACAGTTGCTTAAGATGATGCATGTTGATGGGTGAATATAAAGTGATGAATATTGGTGTGCAGAAGAATGTTGATGTCTATATCTTTTGTTTTGAGTTTGCATCAGATATAGATAGTAACTTATCAGACTTGTCTTATATCCGATATGTGTTAGGCTTTATTATGTTGGTTGGGCATGTCCAATTCAGTTTGTTGTTTAAAACTGTTTGTAAGTTGGTTTGTTGTTAATATATCTCACCCTTTGCACCAAAAAAAGATGATGACTACTATTTTATAACTGTTTTCGATTTGATTGTAAGGCGTCTGCTATAATTTATCTGCATAAATTTAGGTTTTTAGCAGGTATTTTGTATGAATTTGAGTTAAGTGGCTGTTTTGGATGAATTTGTAATCTAACTCTTGTGGAATTGATTGTGAGGTGGCTGCTGCAATCTATCTGCAGTCTATCAGCATAAGTTTAGTTTTTCAGTATGTTGTATTGATGTATTGCAGGATTTTTTCTCCTAGTATTTAACAATTTTTGTTGTTATATTCTTTTATTCTGTTCTAGCTCATTTTGGGTATGTCCAAGTTACAAGTCAAGCAGTTTGTCTTGTAACTTGTTGGATAGTTTTAGATATACATGTGTTTGATCTTTTGTTGAAGTTTGATTTGTTTTGTGATGTCCTTGATATTCTATTACTTTGATCAATCAGATTGTGTATATACCAAATTATCAATTGACATTGTTTGACTTTTGAAATTCAAACATTTGTCCACTGCACTTTGTATTCATGTATTGCAGGTTGCTTTCTTTCTATTTTCCAAACTTCAAAGTCAAAAATTTATCCTTGATATTATGTTACTTTGATCCATACTATTGTTATATACCATATCTTACCATTTGCCAAACACCAAATAAAATGTGCCAAATATTCTTTTCATACATCATAACATTACAAACAACATAAATGCAACATCACAGCCACTACAACAACACATTTCCTATAAAATACTAAACTTGATTTTCTTTCTTTCAATTTTGTTGAAGAAACACTTGATTTTGCAAAGTTGACTTCTAAAGTCAAAATCCCTTTGCAAGTCTCTTTTTTTTGCATTCAAACTGTATTTGTCTTCCTTCAATTGTTTTTCCTTTTGAATCAACTTGTACACTTCTTGTTTGAAATAGTCTCTTGGTAATTCAGGATCAACCCAGTAAAAGGTGCCACATTTTGAACCATAAACTTTAAGTTAAGGGACATAATTTGCAAGTTTGCAACTGAAGTAAAACCCTAAACTATGTCCTTATGATTACCCATTAGTCAACAAAAGTTAAGATATGGCCCATGTTAGTCAAACCATAAACTTTAAGTTAAGGGACATAATTTGCAAGTTTACAACTTAAGTAAAACCTTAAAATTCGTCCTTATGATTACCCAATAGCTGCACAACCCGTCTTTTCCCTTTATTTTAGGCACCAAAATACACATAACCCTAGCCTAATTTCCCCCAAAACTCACAAAACCCAACCCCAATTTCCATTTGATACACACAACCCAAACGAATCCAATCACTAGCAATAGTAGAAAATGATAAGGGGAAGGCTTTGTATACTGGGGCTGATCACACGTCGGAAGAGGAGTGGTCAAAAGTTTTATTGAACCTACCAATTTTAGAGGAAGTTCTTGATACATTTTGCGATTAAGTTATTGCTGAATATGGTTCATATAAGAACATAGGCAAGGAGATGTGAGAAGTTATTATGAAATGGCTGAGCAAAAAAGATTACTACAAAGTGCCTATGGGTGGTAGTGGTGGAAAAAGGAATGACCTTGTTAGCGGTGGAAGGAAGAGGGAGGGAAAGAAAGATCTTGCGAATGTTGGTATGCTAATGTTTTTTAGTTCATATATGTGTCATTTAAATGTTTTGTAAAATTGGATGGTAAAATATGTTAGATAGAAAGAACATAGTATAATATGGTGATAGTGAGTGGCATGATTGGTTGAATGATCTAGAAGGATTTTGTTGACTGTCATGATTAGTAGATTTAGAATAAACAAATTTCTATGGTTCTAAGTAGGTCTTTACAAGAGGTAATGTAGTTAACTCAATAGAGCTTTAGTGACAATGAGGCTTGTACATAATGGTTCTGGAATCTGTTCTTAGCCGGAATGGTTTGAGTCATTATGGTCATCAAAAATGTAGTTAGACACCAGAATATGTACATGATCAAAGCTAAAGTGATGGTGTTATACAATTCCAAACACCGCCAAATCAGAGCATAAAATTGGTCATGATATTGATTTTGAGTTGCAGTCTTTTGTTCATCTGTTTTGACTTGCAATCTTGTTTCTTGAATGTCATGATATGGAATACTATTTCTCTATGAACCACTATTATGCATACACTATTGTGTCCCTCTATTGATTTCATTTTTTCTATATTTATAAATGACAAGGGAAAGAGTATAGTAAAGGTTAATGATCTAGATAGCAAGTTAACAAAGCTTGAAGATTTAGATATGAGGATAACAAAGTTTGAAGATTGGTTTAAACGGGAAAAAAGAAAAGAATGAAAGGGAAGGGAATAATGGTGGGTTTCAAGCATCGTTTTCCTCTGTTTTGATTAAACGGCCGATCTTACAATCACGCCGCCACTTTTTCAACACGAACCCGATGTAATTTTCACAAAGTACGCCGCATTTCTGGAAAACGTAACATTTTTTTTATAAAGGGTATGTTCGTATCCTAAAAATTATTAAAACAACCAACTCAGTTTTTGAACTCAACTCAGAGAACTACTGAACCCAAAACAATTCAAACAAATTCACTTCAAATCAAAAATTGCCCAGAAGTACGCCGTACTTTTTCTTAAAGTACGCCAAACTTATTCACTCAGAAAAGAAAGTTCAACTCATCCCACTTGAATTTTAGTTTAATCTGATAACCCTTACCCTTAGCAGTCCAGTATTGGATGGCCACACAATCTTCCAACGCAGAACTTGCTAGCCCTTTATCCGAACCCGAACGAACCATAAACAGAAGATGTAGAAGAAACAAAAGAGTACCATTTTCACGAAAAAGATATAATACAAGAAGCACCAAAAGAAATTGTCCCAGCTATAGATGTATTAGGAATTGGAAATTCCATGTGAAAGTGTCGGTCACCCCAATAATGGTCTAGCATATGTTAGCTTATAGACTTGTCGTTATTTACGTTATTCAGTAGTTAATAAGTTGGTTATTAGCGTAGTTTAGTTTAGTGTAACACCATGGTGGAAGGACGGGTCTTTATCCACTGTATGCCTGATCCACAGTTCGTCAGGAGGCCGTATTTGTTTGTAACTATAAATACCCTCTACCTCCCAAGGTAGAGGGTTGGAACTTCTAAGCTAACCTTGCATTTGTTTTGTTATTTCTCTCTCTAGAATTCTCTCTCCTCTCTTCATCTCTCTAAATATGGCTCAGTTGTTTAATTATAATCCTAGACCACCCAAATCATCTAAACAACATAATATTTATGATCCTAACAATTGGTACCAGAGCCAGGTTGTGCTGTTCTTGATGATTCGTTCGGTTGTTGCACTCGTTTTGTAGGCCGTTTGTTACGGGTCTTTGATGCTATTTGATATTGTTTGTGTAATGTTTGATTTGTTTGTCTTTGTTGCTGATTGGACGTTACAACATGCTTTGAATCTTGCATCAAGATTGGTTACTGTTTTGAAAGTGTTTCTTTGTTTTACGCTTTGACTGGTTTTTCTGAATCTGGTGTTAACATTTCAAAACAATTTATGAATTAAGCTTTGTGGTCATTCATGTTTATGTCTTCTAGTTTATGTGCCAAGTTTTATTATTTTTATCATGATCAGTTTTTGTTATTCATGCTACGGTTTGTATCTGGTTAAGAAGTTCGTCAATGCGGTTTGTGGTCATGTTCTTCGTAGAGACTTGTCTAACTTTTGTCCAGATTCAATAAACCTATTGAGGTTTGTTGACTTTTTTTAAAGTCAAAAGAGACTTGTGTCATAATCTGTCCATATACATTGTTTTCCAAGCGACTTGTCTATTTTTTTAGGCGGTTTGTCTGTCTCTAATAATGGAAGCGAGTTGTTCATGTCAAAAGCGATTTGGACTTGGTCTTACAGCGACTTGGACTTGGTCTTACAGCGACTTGGACTTGGTCAACTGTGATTTGGTGTGGGTCAAAAGCGACTTGGTGTGGGTCAAAAGCGACTTGGTTTGGGTCAAAAGCGACTTGTGTATTTGAAAGAAAAAATTGATTGTGACTCATGAATACTACCTGCTCAAATGCAAACATTTTTCACACGAATTATCAAGACTGCCACAAACCAATCACAATCATCAAATTCATCTCAAGACAACATTCAATACACAATTTCATCACAAGAACTTAACAAGACTCGCAACATACATCATAAACAAATGCATCATTATTCAACATCTATTATCCTAACTACATCAAGACTCTATCATCACTAATCAACATCTCAGATCCTTTCTTCAGTGTGGTATTTCAAATACACAAAGTCCTTTACAAGAACGAGTACACATTGAAAGATATCATCTTAAATCGTAAACTGCAAAAAAAAAGGACGATTAATTTCTATGATCTCAGTTTCTTTCTCTCATTTTATTAAAAGTATTACGACTCAAAGGTCGATCTACTGTAAGAAAGCTAACCATCATCAATTTTATGGAAGCTAAACTTCATTTAATATCCGAAACATATCTAAAGAAATAGAACATAGCAACCATGTTATATTCTTATCTTATATTCGCTTCATGGTAAATGGATTTCTAAGGTAAAAGATCTTTAATTTTCGAACATTGAAATGAATTTAACTATTGAAGTTAATTCGTTTTCATCTGTTCACGTTATCAATACCAAATGGAAAACGGTTTGTATCATCACATACCCATTTACCTTGGTTGTAATCAAAGCCGGTCCCAATACCTCACCAACCCTGTGGCGTTAAGGTCGTGCTCAAACCATCCCTGTGGCTATGACGATTCAAGAGCCTTGATCCATCCCTGTGGCTAGGTCTTTCTCGAATGATGAATATAATGTGCACGTATTTGATTTGAGTGTATTAGTTGGTGATGGGGGCGGCATACTGAAGTTGTGTGAGAGATGAAATTGAGATTAGGGTTTGAAGCAGTAAAGTGAGAGGCGGATTAGTGCGACTAAAATTTGGGATATGTGTGATATATTGAGGAGTTAAATACTCATTTGATTAGGGTAAAAAAAATGGGATATAACATGGGCCGAATGGATTTTAGTTTGATGGGCCGGATGGGTGTGATTTACTTTGGCCGAACTAATCTTATTTGGTCAAGGGGTATGGTCGTGGTATGATCATGATGAAAATTGATTGGACATACTAACTTGTATGTTTTGTAAATCAATTGGAATTTGTTCATGGACGTGTTAAATCGTGAACTTGGGTGTTGTGTTAAAAATTTCTTTGTGATTGGGATCTAGATATTCGTTTTGCGCTAATATGGATACATATGTACTTATAATATGGTTTGAGAAAGAGCGGTAATTCTTGTAATAATCGTTGTGTCACAAGGGATATTTGTTCACGGTTTGAATTATTGAATGTTTTCGAGGTTCTTGACCAATATGACTTAAATGATTGGATTGACTTTCATTGACTGGACATCGATTTGATCACGTAACCAAGTTTGGGCCATTCAAATGATTGGGTCGGATGAGCTTCTCAAGATTTAGCTTTGGTCTATATAAGATGTGTTAATGAGAGGTGATGCATTTTAATGATGAGACTTGTTGTGACATGTGATTTGATGAGATGATGAGAGTCATTATGTTATGAGGTTTGGCAATTTGGTGTATACACTTTCACGGAAATTATTATGTCACGGCTTGAATTGATGATTGATCAAAGTTGACTACGGGGCTGTTTAGACGATATTTCTTATTTGGATTTGAAGTGAGATTTTCCGACCGCGTTTACTTATTTCGTCTTCTTTCTGTCTACCCCTTCGAGAAGATGAATTGTTTGGGGATATATAGAGTGTGATAAAGACTTGGCTATTTAGTTACTGTTGTTATTCTGTCTCACTTAACCCACAACATAGCTATCACTTCGGTGTCTCACGCAGTTGAGGATACGTCAAAGGGTTTTGCACATTGGGTACACCGTTTCTTCTTCACAAGGATTAGTACAAGTTTAAGTAACAAAACTGGGGAATTTCACTTCATGATCAAGTGTGGCATATCGGGTTTACTTCACCATGTTGTCACTGCAATAGCCGACAGAATGCGTGAATGATGTATTTACCAAAGTGCTTATTGGATGGTTGATGATATTGTTGATGTTGGATAATGAATTGTTGATGAACCGCTGCATGTTCCCCTAAAACAGATATTCACCGAAACCAAAGTTGTCATAACACATTCAAGCTGACATTGTTTAAGGTTTTGTCTTGATTTTGTAAAATCCCGCGAAAGAATCTATTTCTCGGTTTAAATCATAGAATTGTAAAATCCCGTGACAATGGAAACATCCTGATAATTATAAAGTGCATTTCCGGATCTATCTTACGGTTTATTCTTGGTCTTGTAAAATCCCGCGAAAGAAACCATTTGTCGGTTTAAACCATAGAATTGTAAAATCCCGTGATGATGGAACCATCTTGGAGAAAGGAAAGTGTATTTTGAGGTCTTATCTGATGCTGGTGCTACAGTTTCTACTTCGAAGAAGGGATGAAAGGGTGTACTTCATGAATTAGATGTGTGTTTGGATATTCGTCATGGCAGTTTGGTTATTTCAAAGTTTTATGGGGTTATGTGCTTTTAACCATGGTCGGTATGAAACCATTATCATAGTTCACTTAAAAAGCAAATGGAGGACATATTTGAGCTTTTAACCAGAAGATGTGACAACGGGTTTAATTCACTATTATTTATTTGAGGTTGAAGTGAAATATCACGAGCGAGTGTACTTAGTATCTAAAGGTATCGGGGATGGTTGGATGAAGATTCTTCAAGATCCTTGTTCGAGCGTATTATCAAAAACGGAGACTTGGAAATCTAGTTATTGTTGGGTGACTTTTTCCTTTTCTTTTACCACTTGGGGGAATTGGGCTCTTACCACCACAAAATAACTATCACTTTAAGGAGTTACGTTGTAGTGCTCAGTGTAACATTAAATTGTGGATTTTAAAGAGGTGATGTACGTCTAATACTTGATGGTTGGTTGGATGAAGAGTATAGAGTATTTAGAGATTCAATGGAGGATGAAATCTATGCACCGCTATTTGCTACATATGTGTAAGTTTAAGTCACGAGTTCGGGTTGTTTTACTTCAGGGTCAAATTCATCATATTTTCTCCATCAGCTGTCACGACAAAGAGCCTATTGAATGATAATGGATTGATAACAAGTTTGACGAGAGAGATTGAAAAGAGAGAGATTATGACGTTTGGATACAACAGTTCAAGCCTCGTACCTCAAAGAAAAGAAAAGTGTACGTTTCAGTGCGCTTTATCTTATGGAGAAGAGAAATCTTCTTATGATGTTTGAACTCAATAGTTCAAGCCTCGTACTCTAAAGAAAAAAAAAGTGTACGTTTCAGTGCGTTTTATCTTCTGAAGAAGAGAAATCTTCTTATGACGTTTGAACACAACAGTTCAAGAATGGTACTCCAAAGAAAAGAAAAGTGTATGCGTCAGTGCGCTTTATCTTCTGAAGAAGAGAAATCTTCTTATTTATGACCATTCTCATCAACATGCTTCATACTTTTTCCTTGCGCGTACAATTGTCAAGTGAACCGAACTACAAGTACTAGTCTTATTCCACTTGCTCAATTAAAATGACGATGGCGACATCATTTGCAACCTTCGAGGGGGAAAAGTGTGAAGAAACTACATTATGAAGATAATCACTTGTTTAATCAAGAATGGCATCTCCATATGCAATTCTTGAGGGGGAGAAGAAGTGTGAATCTGCTACATGTTGAGTTTTATCTGAGAATATATGGTCAAACGGCTCCAAACTCATGTAAGAACCGAGCTTCTTTTTATCGGGTCATCTTCACATGAAGTTTGATTCTAAGAGCCGTTGGTTGACATCTTCACACGGGCTGATATGTTTAATGACAAAGTGCTTCCAGTTGCGGGGTTGATTTCCTTAATGAACATCTTTATGTTCTTGTTTGATTGGGAGGGATTTGAGTTAAGGGGATTCGCTATTTGTAAGTTAACGGGAATGCATTTGGTGAGTTGAAGATGTTGACTTTCTATTCCCCAATAGGACAATCTTGAAGAAGGTCGAGTCTACAGTCGGTTCTACGTTCTCTGCTACATGTTAGAAGACTAAAGACGAGTGGCATTTAACGATCTAAAGACTTATTCTTATTCCGGGCATTTATCATAAAGATTGTTAGTTTAGGGGAGAGCACTAATTGGGGGAGAGTGAAATGTCAGATTTAATCCCCAATTAAACTTTCTCACACTCTTCAGCAAGCTGATTCTCACAAAGATTAAATGTGGTCTTCTCAAAATGATTTCAAGTATTTTGGCTTATAATATGTTGCTGATTCTGAAGTGTCAAAACCAGCAAGGGGGAAGGAGACTCACATCTAAACACAAAGCGAGTAAACTTGATGAACTTAATTCTTCTAAGTGATTGAAGATATCCTGGGAAGACAAATGTCATGACCGCAGAGAAACTCAAGGTTTTACTCATCAAGGCTTTTAGTGTTATTATTCCAACGACGTGGGGGAAGTGATGTAAGAGAAATTTTATGAAGATAAAAAGAGGTACACAAGTGTGTGATGATTTTAATGTTATCACAATCATCAGGGGAGAGAGAATTGTGTACATTGGGGCGCCATTTGTCTCACTTGAGAGCTTAATCGATGATTCGTAGATATAATCACTTATTCCGAGTTGACGTCCGCAGAGATAGTCATCCGCAGAGATAATCGGTGATTCGCCCTGCTTCTTCAATATTATCGGCTATTCTCTCTTTGGGCATTCGGTACTTCAGTTCTTGAGTTTCATACACTTTCTTTAGGGAGAGAAAAGTATACATCGGGGTTATTCTTTGGCTATTGGACTTAACTGCTACTTGATGGTATAAGTTTCTCTGTCTTCGGGTATATGTGTATTCGGGTTCGTGAGCTCTAGTCTAAGAGACTAACTGCATCAATTCATCTACTTGGGGGAAGTGGTCTCTTGACAACCTTTTGGGGATGCATCGCTTCGACTATCGTTCTTAAAAGGAGCAACGGGATTTATGATAATGGTGTGCTTTTCTGTGTACCTGGATAAGGCAAGCTTGAAATAGAGCTTTGAATCTGCTCATCTAATGGATTTTCGGTTTGGGGGAAGCTGCCAAAGTCTCTCTTTCTCAAAGGCTCATGTTCTATCTTCTATTCTGGAGCTTTGAAAGCTTTTGTGGTGGAAGTTTAAGAGATGATGAATTCTATCTTCAATGATGTGCTGCTCGATATCCTTATCTCGGTACTCGTATCATCATCTTCTTATACTATATCATCTTCTCTATCATGGTAAATATTTATCAAAAGCAAAATAGAAAAGTATAAAACCAACAAAATTCCATAAAAATCAGAAAATTTAAAAATACCAAAAATATTGTTTTTCAAAGACATGTCTTCTGGTATCGATAACATTTGTGGCCTTAGAAATGTCATTCAATAATGGTACGGGACCATAGATGAAGTTAGAGCAGGAGGTGTAAATATTCTTTTTACAAAACATGTCTAAAAATATGGCTTGCAGTTATTTCAGACTGTAACCCGTGCTAAGCTATGGTTTGCTATTATTTCATATAGCAACCCGCTCTTCAAAGAAAGGAAAGTGTTGCGCTAAACCAATTTTCTAAAATTTCGTGCACTTATCCTAAAACAAATTAAGGAAAGTGTGTTGAAGGACTGCTGTTCCTACTCAAATATTTTTCCTTCTAAAATTCTTCAGAAAAATATTTGTTTTAACAAAATTGGTGGAAAATGAGTTGCTTGAAAAACAATCAGTATCAGAATGTTCATAAAATTGAAAATTCAATCAATGACTTCAGCGCTTTTAAACTTTTCAAAAAATAAGTCATTGATTGAGGGGGAGAATGTTTTCAAATCTATATCATCTAACGAGCTTATCTAATTATCCTATATACTTAAATGTAAAACATGTTAACCTACGTTGAAGGACTAGGTGCCTAGGATATGATTGTTAGGATTAGATGATTAGAGTTTGATAAACACATTATTCCAATGTTTTATATGATCTGATTGATATGTTGGATTGACTTTTATTAGTCGATTGCTGTTTGGGTGATGTCGACCACCATATATCTGTATGTGTGTTCACTAACGTATGCAGGTATATTGGTATATAAGAATGTTCCCTGTCCGGATCCCACATAATATGATGATTGGATGCCGAAAGGAAAGGGTAACTATATCTTGGGTTAACAAATGAAGAAACGAAGCTTAATTTGACCTCTATGGATAGTTGGCATGAAAAAATGCAACGTAAGAGGTCTCACTGCATCAGCAGATGGTTTTTCTTCATCATCAAATGAAGAAACGGAGCTTAATTTGACCTCTATGGAGAGTTGGCATGAAAAAATGCAACGTAAGAGGTCTCACTGCATCAGTAGACGGTTTTCTTCCTGCCTTACAGCAACAACAACAAAAGCGGCTCAACCACCTAACGTATCTTTGTTCAGGATAAGTAGTGATGATACCATTCTTTAAAATTTTTTTGAATAATATTGTTTTGAAAAATGGAAAAATATTGGTTTTGAAAATAAATTGGACTTGATTTTGGAAATCACTGGACTTCATTTTATCAAAACTTAAGTCACTCAATCATCGACTACGGTCATCGATTGAGGGGGAGAGTGATTTTAAATAAAATATTTTCAAACGATATTTCATCTATCAAGTCCGGCTTGTACGAATTAAAGTGGTGATCTAAAGATTTAATGTTATGTCAGGGTATGATTTTCTTTAAAACCCAAAGATCTTTCAAAATGAATTTTTTTTCTGTTCTTGTTTGATTGTGAAATTGTTTTATTTTTACTTAAAGATCTCTTAAAAACTATCATACCTGACACTAACAATCTTTAATGTCTATAATTGGTCCTCATCAGTCAATTTCAAAAATTAAATCTTGCCACGTCTTTCCCCTAAAATTTTAAATGATTTAAATCAATTGGGATCGCAAATCTCAAAAGGTTTGAAATTTTTGATCGGGGGAGAGATCGTGATTTAAATCTCAAATCGGTTTTAAAGGGTGATTGTTTCAAAAGAACTCCTTCCTTCATGTGCCAAACAATTTTGAAATACATAATGCACATGATTGTGGAGGAGCATTTAACCAAAAACCAAAAGAGTATTTAAACAAGGCCACATTTTCTTCCATGTTTTCTAAACCTTATTAAATCACTTGGGATCCAAAATCTCAAAGGGTTTGATATTTTTGATCGGGGGAGAATATGTGATTTAATTATGAAATCTGATAAATGATGATCGATTTGATTCAAAAGTGCAGGCTACTCTCCCATATGTGCTAAACGCTTTCGAATCTCGAAGCACATATTGAGGAGGAGCATTTCAAAAGAAAATAAACTTTCAAGGTACAAAGATTTCTATGCTTCAACATAATGTACCTTGATTGATTTTATAAATGGTTTCTTATTTGCAAATGTGATCGTGAAAGTACTTCAAAGAACTCCTGCCTCGATGTGTTAAATGATTTCAAACAACCAACGCACATTTTGAGGGGGATAATTTACCAAGAAAATCAAATGGCTTTTTCGAAGGAAATTGTGATCAAGAAATTATTTCAAAGAACTCTTGCCTCCATGCGCTAAACAATTTCAAAATCATATGCACATGTTGAGGGGGAGCATTTCTAAATGATCAAAACAGTTAAGGTACAAAATGTTTTGATATTATATCACAAGTACCTTGACTGATTTTCCAAATGATTTTTCAATTGGTTTCGAGAAGGAATGAACTGTACCAAAAGACCGACCATTTTACTTTATGCATGGTGTTATAAGGATGGTTAGATTAGGTATTTGTTCCCACGATCCCGCCAGAGCCGGAGGGATCTACCCAGGGACAATCCACTAGATAGTGTAGAGTCCTTAGGTATGATGAAAAAAGGAGAAAAATGAGAATATGGAAATAGTGCGGACTGAGATAGAGCTAGAACTGGAATAAACCCAACAAGGTTCTAGTAATGAAGTCTCGGTAAGCTTGAAGGGTTGAAGAATGAAAAGAATTGAATGTGAAAAGGGTGAAAAGAAATAGCCCTCCATTAATTCAACCTTAGGCGTAAACCGGGTTCAATACATATGCTCTTGGTGGTTACTAAGGTAACACTAGTATTGAAGACAAGACGTCATGGACAAAGGACGACCGCACTAAACTTCCCAAGCTACTCAAGTTCCTCTTAAAAGGACTTGTTTCATTCTCACGGGGAACCTACATAATCGATCGACTTTCTCTTAGAGATTGTTGATATTGAAGAAGGAGACCCTCTCCCTAGTCTCCAGCATAGGAAACCAAATGTGCACAATTGAGTCTAGAGCCATGAGATCATCAATAATCTCATTAGGACACAAAATTAATGAAGACTTACTGTTTCACACAATGTGGAAAGTGAGATTATATGTTAAGAGTCCTACGCATTATCCTTGTGGTATTGCCAGAACATCTGAGTGATATGTAAAATATTCACGATGAAGATGGAAATCCTTCTAGAGCCAACATCAAACAAGCTCTTGTGGGTGACATGTGAGATCTTTTCTAAAGATCAAACTTGTGACAACTGGACAAAAACGATGGGGCTATTCACTCTTGAATCAACCTTGGTCTAGGAAATGAATTGACGAATACTTTTGGAAAAACCGTTCGAGGTGTAAATCTCTTCTTTTCTCTAGCACATCGAATGTGTACTCATGTTTTCAAACACAAAAAGTATCTCTGATTGAATAAATACTTTTGGAAAAACCGTTCGATGTGCGAATCTCTTCTTTTCTCTAGCACATCGAATGTGTACTCTTTTCAAATACAAAAAGTATTTATGATTGAAAATTGATCTTTCTCATAAAACATTCGTCGTATTGCAAAACTCTTTCTTCTAAGCAATACGCGATTGTTTTCAAATCAATTTTTCATCAATTAGTGAATCTCAATTATTGGTTCACTCACTCCGTGTTGTCTTCTTTGAGACGTTCGGTTTGAGAATAGCTAGAGCATTGCGAAACCACATCAAGGAGATTCTTGAATTATACCGATCACAGCAAGACTTGTCTCGATCAACGGGAACCGTGGGTCGTGTACCTCAATTCAACGAAAGTGATCAAAGACACTTTCGTGTGTTTTATTTCTAAGCGTTGTTTGCGGTACATTTGGACGGTTGCGGTGATCCGAATTGAGAAGTCAATCCAAAGTCGCATGCTCACAAAGATCTACACTTAATTGAAGAAATCATGACTAGTGCATATCTACATAACACGGCTCGATATTTTTATACTATGCTTCGCTACTGCTGCAAATATCATGAACCAATAAAGCTTCCGCTTCTCGATGGAAAGATGTCATGATCCCGAAAGTGTGAGCATGTCGGTCCAAAAGTCACAACATCACATGGCGGCAACACAATAAAGGGTGATCCGAGATTTAATGTGGCCGATGATCTCAAGAAAGCTCAAGATCATCAAAGATGTGGATCGATTAAAGCCCTCCACTAAAAGTACAAAACTATGCGGACTTTGAAGAATCGCTACTAAAGCACAAAGATTGCGGAGCTGGAAGAATTGAAGTCACGAGCTCGAACTAAAGACAAAGATAGAATGCTAGGATGCAAAATGTATTTCATGGGGTGACCTCCCTTAGGGGGAGATTGTTAGGAATTGGAAATTCCATGTGAAAGTGTCGGTCACCCCAATAATGGTCTAGCATATGGTAGCTCGTAGACTTGTCGTTATTTACGTTATTCAGTAGTTAATTAGTTAGTTATTAGCGTAGTTTAGTTTAGTGTAACACCGTGGAGGAAGGACGGGTCTTTACCCACTATATGCCTGATCCACAGTCCTTCAGGAGGACGTATTTGTTTGTAACTATAAATACCCTCTACCTCCCAAGGTAGAGGGTTGGAACTTCTAAGCTAACCTTGCATTTGTTTTGTGATTTCTCTCTCTAGAGTTCCCTCTCCTCTCTTCATCTCTCTAAATATGGCTCACTTGTTTAATCATAATCCTAGACCACCCGAATCGTCTAAACAACATAATATTTACGATCCTAACACGATGATATTTCGATTCTTCATTAAGCTCATTGAACTTTATGATCCTATGGATAATGCCGATAATGAACCCATGTGGGCAGCTGACCGTACCGTTGCTCTACTCCCGATCCGCAATAACTTTACCCAACACTGATAATGAATTTGCTATAAAATGAAACCATTTGACCCTTGTCAAAGGTAACCAATTTGATGGGAGAACCAAAACTGATCCTCATAAACACATCCATGAATTCCTTGGAATTTGTGAAATTTTAAGATACGGAGAAACCGAAAATGAAGCCGTTCGGCTCATGATGTTTGCATTATCCCTAACCAGTGAGGCCAAAACCTGGTTAGACAAACTCGGCGAAGGAACCATAGCAACATGGGATGAACAAAGTACCGCTTTCATAAGTCGATTTTTCCATCCAGCATTATTCGATCAACTTCTCAGAGAAATACCTATTTTTTCTTAGCACGATCGAGAAACTCTAACCAAAGCATGGCTCAGAATGAAAGAATCACTCAGAAATTATCATGGAAACGATTGAAGTATATGCAATATAATCCAAAATGTTTTACCATGGACTTGACGAGATCACACAAAAAGTCTTAAATGCTGCAGCCAAAAGTATATTCTTATACAAAAATCCAAATCAAGCCTACCAAATTCTCGAAGACAAATTCTTACTCAAACATAATTGGGATAAAAATCAGAAACTAAAAACTTCTCTTCGCAAAATTGTTGCTTTCGTTGATGAAGGTAGCAGTGATTCTAATAATAAAAAAATTATGGCTCGCATGGATGCCATGACCCTAAAAATGGACAATCAGTATAAAGAAATGAAAGAAAAGCGTGATGGAGGCAACAACTGTGGTGGAAATCCTTCAACCACAAATTAAAATGATGATGATACACCCATGACTCGTGAAGAAGAAGCTAAATTTATAAATCTTTTTGACGCACTCGTTTTTATGATGACTATTGTAATCGCGATCGAAACAAAGATAAATTTTAAAATGGTGAATGATCCGAATATAACTGAGATCAATTTAGATTTGATCGTTTTCGTACAAGATATTTTCCGAAGAAATACAAAGGTATGTATTTCCCGGGTCGTTTTCCCAGCGAGGGATGAATGTAGTTTAACAACTCACGTCGCGTGATTCGGGATTTGAATGGGTAAAAAGGGAATTTGATGATTTCTAAACTACGGGGCAAGGAATAGTAATAAAAAACTACTGGATCTATAATGCAAACAAGGAAATTAAAACTAAGTATGCAAATTATAACTAAAAACGTAAATAACGTAATTATAAAACGCGAATTAAAATGCAAACTACACTAAATTAACCCCTAAAAGTGATCTAATATTTTTCTACAGCTAAAAATATGATTTAAAAGTTATTTGAAATTTAAAAATAAGTTTTTTTGGTTTTTCTTGATTTTATTTTGAATTAAAACTATTTTTAAACTTTTAAAATAGACTTAAAATGCTAAAAATTATAAAAGCTTATGAGAAAATTACAAAACTATTTTTCAAAAATCTAATTTAACTAAAAAGAATTTTCAAAACTGGAATTACATTTTTCTGACTTTTTCTTTAATTATTTTGAATTTAAATCTAATTAAATTCCTAAAAAATACTATTGAAACTAAGAAAATTCTGGAAAAATACTTTTTGTGACTTTTTGAATATTCTAAAACTAAGAAAATTGAAATTGCATTTTTCTGAATATTTTCTGAATTATTTGAATAAAAAGCTATTTAAAAAGGCTAAAAAATGAATTTAAATGCAGAAAAAATAGCAAATAAGCTTGGAAAAATATGAAAAAATCCTTACAATTCTAAAATAATACTGAGAAGCTAGGAAAAATAACAGAAACAACTTGTGAACACAGGAAAAGCTACTTGGGCATAACTGATATGGAAAAGCTATAGAGAAGTAAGCTATAAGCTACTACAAGGCTACTAGAAGCTTCAATAAGCTAAAACTAAACTTAACCAGCTAAATTTATCCTACTGCAACTGAATTAGACCCTAAAAGCACAATCTAAAAGCATCTAAGCACAACATCAAGTTTCCTAAAGCTGAAGCCAAACAGCCCTTAAGGGGCTACTTTGAGCACTGATTTAGGTAGCTTAGAAAAATCCTAAAAATAAACTAAAAATACCCTATTAACAACAACCTACCAAAGTACTTAAATCCAAAGTTTCAGCTAATAAGGACTTATTATGAAGAAATTAAAAATCAAAACTATGAGCTACTTAGGACTAATGGGACAGTTGCAGCAGCAGTTTTGGGAAGAAAATGCTATTATGCAGGCTAAATCTAAGAGAAAATAAGCTATTTGGGATCAATTAAGCTAGAGGGACCTAAAGAGATGTAAGAATCTTAACTAAATAAGCTAAATATCATCTGTGAAATAAGCTGTTTGGAAAGCAAAAGTGTGACAGTAGTCAAATACTATAGGTAGAACCTGATGAACTTAAAGCATAGAAATAAGCAGTCTAACTACATCTAATGGCAAACTAAACTGATATCATACCAACTAGCATATCTAAATATTATGAAAAACTATTTGAAACAAACCTTGGAACTGTTATGACGTAAAAAATGACTGCAGAACAGAATTACTTTGGACAGAATAAGGAACAATTACCAAATTAACAAATCTTTTGCAAACTCATAAACTTGACTATAAAACTTGAGATATTGATTGCTGAATCTCTGAAAACAACAACTAAAACTAATGCTCTCAAATTCAGATGGACAGATTAATAAAATGCTAGAAAACAAACATTACCCAAACACCCCTTTAGAGTACCAAACTTCAATTTAAACTTAACTAAAACACGATTGTACTGAACTAAATAACTTATCCAGAAACTTCAATCTAAAATTAACTATGTAACTGCTTGAAATCACAAATTATCCAGAAACTTGTTTTACTTGATTTTTTTTTACTTTCATTGACTTTGATTGAAAACTTTTTGTGAGAACATGTACATTAACAATCTCACATAAGCTCATGAAAGCTTATGTGAGCTTTCAATTACAAAAATAAAACACTTTCAAAAACAGAATTAACTAATGATAATTGGAAGAACAATTTGAATTTTAAACTTTAAAAGGACAATAGCATTAACTGAAAATTGGATTACAAATTACAAATTAGAATAAAATGACTTAATTAGCTACTGAAATCACTAAAATGATAGGAATTAAAAACGTGGTAACACTTTTCTAAAAGCATGAAAAATGGACAAATTGAGCTTTGTGAAGAAGGGCCTTTAAATAGATGCTGGGAAGAGTTTGGGATGCCTTTCTGAAGCTTCAGGAACTTCTAATCAGAGCCATTGATTCCCTATCTTGTCATCAAATCATCTTTCAACCGTTTGATCAATGATGTGACATGTTTCCACCAATCAGAGGGCTTCTTTCTGCTTAGGTGTCATTCCATGACACACGGATTTCCAGGGTGTCTGAAAAGATGCTAGTACTATGTGATTTGAGGGGCAAGGTGGGTATTTTGGTTGGAGAAGAAAGGGAAATAGTGTTCCCTGGTTTTGGTGGTTCAGGGCAGAAATGGGATTTAATTATCAGTGTTTGACTTGTCTTGACCAAAAGGTGTAAGTGGAGTAGGGGATTGACCGGGTTATAATTTTGATGACTTGGGCTTTTATTTTGGGCTGGTGAGATAATTTTGGTGTTGGGTTTATGATTATAGGATCCAGGTAGTTAAGGAAATAAGGACCAATTTATGTATCTTTTATAATTCAAGGACCAAGGGTGTGAGTTAGTAAAGTGTAAGTTAAATTTGGTACTTTGTGAAAATTAAAGGTAACATGTGTAAACATGGGAAAGTGGAGGGGTAAACTGGTAAAATGGTAAATGATGGGTGAAAAATGTAAATTTTGAGAAAGTGAAGGGTATTTTGTGTAATTTTGATAAGATGAAGGTGAAATTGTGAAAACTCTCCAAAAATGATCCAAAGCTTCGTAATTTGACTTTTGAGCATCCAAATCCCATAAAATAGCATTCCCGGCATCGGCTTTTGCACTCTTCTTTCTCTCGTGCCCGGTTTTCTTCGGTTTTGGCTTTCTTTTGTCTGTTTTGTCATATCCGTACCTGCACATGCATAAACTCAAGAAACCAACAAATATTAGACATAAACGGCTCTTTCTTGGTTATGTTGGGTCTATTTTGGTAAATAAATGGTATGTGTTTTAGCACATACCAGATTTCATCAAAGCACAAAACTCTACAAACACTTTCGTAAAATAAAATTTCATGGATCTTAAAGATAAATTAGAATCCACAACTGAAAATCATCAAGCCTCTATTTAAAACCTAGAATAAAATTTTGACAAATTAGCTGAGAAGAAATCTAGTCGACCTTCTGGATCTCTTCCCAATAATACTCAACCAAACCCTAGAGGTAGCCAACCTGGAGGCAGACTTTATCAACTACCTCAAGCTCGTAATGACTATGTGAATGTTATAACAACCAGAAATGAAACCTCATATGACCCACCGCCTAACCCTAACCAAACTAAGCCTATTGTCAACCTAGATAGTGATGATGAAGATGAACCAACACCACAGAAGAAATCTAAAACAAATGAAACACCCGAAACCCCTATTCTTGAACCAAACAAACACAAGATTCCATATCCTCAACGTCTCAAAAAAAAGAAAATGGAAGCTCAATATATAAAATTATTAGACATGATTCGTGTTGTTAGAATCAATGTACCTCTTGTCGATGTCATTGTAGGAATTCCAAATTATGGTAAATTTCTAAAAGAACTCGTCAGTAACAAACATAAACTAGAACAAATTTCCGCAGCCTTGCTAAGGGGTGAATCTTACACGATCATACAAAACAAAGTTCCATAAAAAAAACTAGGAGACCTAGGAACTTTCCTTATTCCTTTTACTTTTGGCAAGACATTCTCTTACAACGCCTTGGCCGATCTTGGCGCAAGTATAAATCTCACATCGTACTATATGTATGCTAATCTATCTCTCGAAACTCTTAAACCTACCAAGATAAGTGTTCGATTAGCAGATCAATCCTTTCAATATCCTGTTGGGTTAGCCAAAAATATGCTAGTTGAAGTCGGTAAGTTTACCCTTCCAGTAGATTTTGTTATCCTTGAAACGGAGGAAGACAACAAAGTTCTTCTCATTTTAGGAAGACCATTCTTGCAAACGCTGATGCAATAATCCGTGTTAAAGAAAATGTTAATACAAATAAGCCGTAAAAATGTTAATTTATATTTACGATCTTCTAATATTTTGTCGATAACAAACGTAAAATCATTTTAATGAAACAAATAAAATACCTAAATGGTTTGAGCCAATAGTTTTCTAACACACTTACGTTTTCACATAAAACACTAAAACAAGTATAAGTGATTTTATGATTTAGTATTACATATGTACAACAACTAGTGTTTACATATTTGGTTAAATATACACATATCTAGTATGTAGTATATTGGGTAATGTAAATTGGTAGAAACTTAAGTATTTGACCCATTGACCAAATACATTGAATGTAGTTGGGTAAAACCCAAAGTCCAAGACCCATACCCAATGTCTAGATACGTTGTACCTTGGTGGGCACTCAAAACCATGGACTAGATGCATTGCATTATGTAGATACATTGATCTACTTGGTACCCATAACCCATGGCCCATACCCAATGTCTAGATACATTGTACCTTGGTGGGCACTCAAAACCATTTGACTAGGTACATTGAACTCTTGAGATACATTGTATCTAGTAAGAAACCCATGGATCAACCCATGACCCATGACCCATAACCAAAATACCCATTGGTAAAGAGGAGCGTCCCACGGATCCCTAGCTTTACGCTAGCCGGATCCCTTGTGGGAGGGATCCGTGGGATCCGGGAGCGAGAGAAAATTTCCTTTATAAATAGAGAGCCATTTCTTCCTTTCTACTCACCACTTTACACACATACTTCCCCCAAGTATTATACCTCTCTAACCTCAGATCCAAGAGATCTATGTAGTTTGTCTTTTGTTTTTGTGTGATTCTCTAGGTTCCTTTTAAAGGCGAGATCACCACTTCTTGAAGTCGAGCAAGCTCAAGTCCATGAGTTGCCATGCTTCGTCATCATCAAGACAACTAAGGTTCTATTGTTGATAGTTCTTTATTCCTCCGTAGATGTTGGGTTGAAGGCATTAGTGAAGGATGCCGAAAGTGTCAAGACGAAAGCATTAGTGAAAGGTGCTTATCGTCCGTGTCAAAAGCATTAGTGAAGAATGCTAAATGTGTCCAGACGAAGGCATTAGTGAAGGGTGCCAAGCGTTGTGTCAAAGGCATTAGTGAAGGATGCCTAAGAATCAAATCAATTGGCATTTGGGAAGAATTCCTAGGTCGTATAATCGATGAGGTGCATCGTTATACATATAAGTATTTGTGTATTTCCAAGGATGGTGATATCCTTGATGGTGTTGTAACAAGGAGTGGATCTCCTTGAGATTAGGTGTTGTGTTGTGAAGGGTAGTAGTTGCTCCATAGTAATGGAACTAGGTGCTTAGCCTAGTACCTAATGAAGGGTAGGTGACGTTGTGATAGGATTAGTTCTCCTTGGTGTGAAAGAACTCGGTGGTTAGCCTAGAACCGTATAAAGGGTAGGCGATGTTGTGATAGGTGTGGTTCGCCTTGGTGTGAAAGAACTCGGTATTTAGCTTTGTACCGGAAAAAGGTATAAGCGACGTTGTGAAGGCTTCTCCGCCATAAGGAGATTGGTGTAGTGTTTACGAACTCTCGAGTAGGTGACTCGGGGAGTGGAGTAGGGCAAGGAAGGTGTCCTTGTAGCCGAACCACTATAAATACTTGTGTCGTGGTGATGTGCTTCTTACTCTTTATCTTTCATTACACGTTTATATATTTATCTATCAACGTCCAACATAAACAACCAAATAGATTGACATAAGTCGATCTAAATATTTAAAAGGTAGTTTTAAATTGGTAAAACTATTCAACCCCCTTCTAGTTTTCCACAATTGGCATCGAGCTTCGTTACCAAGTTTCTTAGAGTATGTTGTACTTTAAAAACTTGATACGATCCGTGTATGTTTGAAAACTACAAAGAATGATTTTTTTTTCTAAAGGTCATGTTTTAAAAATCATCACATTGTACTATGTTGGATAATGATGGAACGTTCTAATATTTTCTTTGTTAAGAATTCTCCATACCTGGATTTGGGCATCCTAAGAAGATCATGAAGAATGTCTCTAAATATCTCTTTCCTTAAAAAGAATATTTAGCAAAGGATTGGGGTATCTTAGAAGATCATGAAGTATTTCGCGTCTATGGTTTCTAAAACCATAAAAAGGGAATATAGCAACGGTATGTTTTCTTAGTTACAATTTTTTGCCAAAAACGTGCTAAATTGCTTGTGGACAAAATGGTGATACATGCTTCTATCTTAGAATAAGCATAATATGAAAAGTGTTTTTGTGATTTTTTTTCTTTGAAGTTTTGTTGTTAGATATCTTGTTAATCAAGCTTGAATAAAGGTAAAAATGGGTAATATAACTTCACTAAAAGTCTACAAAGACTAAACCTTTTCGTCAGTCAAAACATGCATTTTGTAATTGCATAGTCGATCCGCGGATCCCTCGGTTTAATCGGACGGATCCTCAAGCAAGGGATCCGTGGGATCCGTGGTATGAAAGACGATTTTTATGCGAATTTAAAAATTCATAACTAATTAACCGTAAGTCGTTAGAAGTCGTGCCACCTATCGTTTTAAAGGTATTTGAGTCTATTTTCATTTCAAAATGATTTCATAAACTGACTCAAGACAATAATTTACAGAATCATTGATTCATAATAGAAAGTCATTTTTTCGGTCATAACTTTTGCACATACTTTTGATCTAATTGGAGACGGATGTTTTCGTCCTTGAATAACAATGTGTCCTCCTTTGAAATTAAGGTTTTGATCATATTTATAAAAGAAACTAATAAAGCTTGGTATATATGTTTTTTTATTTAACAGAAAGCGATGAAAAGAACTTTCGTATGCTATGCTAAATGATAAATTGTCTTACCTTGCATTACTTGATTATTTGCTTATCTCAAATAGTTTTTGTGCTTTTTTGTTTGCATAACATATGTGGTTTCCTCACCTTGCTATTCATTCTCTTGTTTGTCGATTTAGTAATATTTTTTTTTATCAATGTGCTATTTGAAGGAGTGTTTGGGATAACATCTAGATGTGTCGAAAATGTTAGTTTAAATACTTAGACAAGTCATATAAGTTCAAAAAAGTTTAAAACATGTAACATAAATGTTTTATGTGCTTATATGATTTCTTGATTTCATATTTCTTGTGTCGTTTTCTAAAAACCACAAGAATGTACATCGGATCATAACCTACACTGTGTTGATGATGTACTCTCCCGTTTTCCGTTTCACGATCGCTTTCCAAGCTTCATAGTAGGATTGACAACTTGATTATTTCATCCGATATACTCAAGTAAATTATTTTGCAACGAAAATATAATTGGTCATATCCGAAAATCCGAACTCTAGCTTTCCAACAACATATGTTTAACTAGGTCATCCAACCATTTTTGTTCACCATATGGACAACTTTAAATTTTTATATTTAAACATGACACCTTCGTCACCTTAGTTGTTTTAGGCATAATATTAATAAAAATGAAGCAAAGTATCATCATTGCTACTCTTCGATAGGCCATTGTAGGAATATAAGTTTTCCTAACTTGAGAATGAATACTGGAGAACTTATGGCGGAGAAACTCAATTTGACCTAACGGTTGAATTGCTTCCTTGATAGAAGTTGGGTATGTGGAATCACCCATAAAAATGGTCATGTTTAGCCATAATTGAGCACCGCTAGTAATAGTCTCATATTCATTATCTCACCTGAGAAATCTATACTCCTATGTATTCCTAAAGTTTACAATGAAAATACTTTGCGTTGTCTTAGGATTACTAATCAAACAAGTTGTAAAATTGATTTTTCTTTTGGTTAATCACAACCACTTTCCTCATCAATCGATTATCTTGCTTTGATCGAGAAGAGCTACATGACTTCACGAATGAAGTTCATTGTATGCTAGTCACCATCCGTAATGACTATACATAGCTCATTTCTTCCGTTGACCAAAACAACAACTCCACCTCCCGGATGAAGTATAGGATTTTCTTAAACTAGCACCTCACAACTCTATTGTCTTGAACACTATCAATGACTCTTTTCTGTCTTGACATATAACTTGCATGCCATTGTTAATATAAACGATTTACGAATCAAGATCGTAAATATGCTTTGAGCTTCTTGAATAGTGCTTGTTAAGTTTGATAAACCTTTGTGTTATGTGTGAGCTAGATCTCATTTGATTGCTTATGTGCTACGCTTACATGCTCTCATTGCTATGCTTGACTTGTATACATATATGCTTGATGTAGAAATCATTGGTTTCAAAATTCAATATCTAGAGCAAAATATTGCACACGATCGTTAAGAAAAAGCATCTCGGATGCCGGATCCCTAGTTTGTAACTAGCCGGATCCCCCAAGTGAAGGATCCGTGAGATCCGGGCAGACAGATATAAATGGACTTACAGACTTCCACTCATCAAACCACTCCTCTAGATCACATCATACTAGCCAACCATAATACTTTAGGATCATTCAAGTCCTCTTCAAGCTCAGCAGGTCTCACACTCACTCATAGCTAATTTAGGATCACATTCAAGATGTTTTTGATTTATCACTTCACCAAAACTCACCATATTTCTGCTCCAATGATCACACATTGTTCCTCACAACTCAAAACACTTAGCTTGATATTTCTTTCAATTTTAACAAAATGATTTTAGTCATCTTTGTTCATTCATTGGTACTCATAAAAGTTCCAATTTCTTCCATATAAGGCAATCATTAGCTACATCACTCATTGCCCTTGAACATTTAAGTACCCTTCCATTTAAAGACACTTAGGAGAACTGAAACACTTAAAAAGGTATAGGCTTTAGACCTTACAAACATCATTTCCATCCTTTCCTAGTCTTGAGGCCGGATCCCTAGGATTAGCCTAGACGGATCCCCATTGGTGGGAACCGTGGGATCCGGTGATGATTTATGTCAACTCTTGCTCTAACAATCATTTCAAGCTCATCTTGCTAACTTGAACACTTCACTCATCCTAATTAAATCCCTAGATCGGTAAAACTCAAGTTGACTCTTGTGCATGCTAATCATCACATTCCAAATGATATTATAGACTTAAGTCTTAAGTGCACTTGCAAATCCTTCCCTTTATAAGTCATCTTGTTAGAATCCCTTAGTTATCAAACACAACATAATTCTCGGCATTTAGAAACCTTTTCCTTAGTCATTTCATCATGAGGAAAGCTCTTAGTGCTAACTCATCCACCCAAGAACCACCCAAGAAACTTGCTCGTGTTGTACACAAAATTTCCTCAACCGAATCATCTCGGTTAAACCCACAAATGTTAGGATTTCCCATCCACCGAATCATCACTAGTAAGAGATAATAGTGCTAGAATCCCACTTCAACAAACCCAATCAACAATTGCCAAGAGAACCGCAAGAATTAGCATTAAACCTTTTGAGCTAGAAAAGGGTTCATCGAGCTCTAAACCAAACGTATCTAGTTCTACCAAACCATTTAAGCCTTCATTCCTAGAGCATAGAATACACTCCTTCACCGAGCCTCTCTCTCACCCAAATCTCTATTCATTAGAGAATTCACCATCGAGAACTTCCCATTCACCAACTTTCTCGTTAAATAGGGAACCACCTACATCACCAACTAGTCCATCATTGGAAACAAGGAACCACCAAGGACTTGACCATATGGAGGAATTTCCATTACCACCACCCTCATTCTTTGTAGAACCTCATCCTACATTACTCAATGTAACCCCATCATCATTTGTAGAGCCTCCTCAAAACATCCAATCTCCTCTAGTTCCTAATCAAGACAATAATTGCTCTAATTGTCTAATCACCCAAGGACTTGTTCAAGAAGTACGAAATGAGATGCATTTCATGTTTAATCATCTTCTTGAAAGATTGGACCAAATCCACAAGTCTACTCATCCTAGACTCAAGCACATTGTTGCTTCTTAAGTTTTGGTCACTTATTAGTATTAGTAGAATATGTATTACATGGCTAAATCATTCTCTTAGTTTTTTTGATTTGTTGATCATCTCTTTTGTCTTATTGAATGATAGTTTATTTGCCATATTGCTTTGAGTATATGTTTGTTGGTTGAATACATATCTCATTTTGATGTTAACATTATTTGTTACATCACCATTCTTGAGTTGTGTTTTCGGATAGGCGGATCCACGATATTTGCCTAGACGGATCCTCCGAGGAGGGAAGTGGGATCCGTGCAATGTAAGACCGCTTTTCTACTAACTTGAGTCTTATTTGTAGGAAATTATGCACTATATACTTGTTTTCTAACCTTTGTTTTGTAGATTTTCAAAATACACATGAAGACTTTGACACCTTAAGCTAAGGGGAGCTTTGTGTCAAAGCAATACAATGCAAAATCACTTGCAATATTAGGATTACATTTCATGACGTCCCTTTGCAAAATTGCAATCATCAAGGGGGAGCATATTCGTCACATAGACGAAACGTTTTGCAAACTTAGTTGCAAATGAACTAGCTTAGTATTATTTTTATTTGATGCCCTCATAAAGGGATGGACTCGTCAAGGGGGAGTTTAGACGAGGTACTTTCCTATTACTTGCTCTCTAATTTTTCTTTCTTTTCACATGTTTTCTTAAAACAATGTGTTAGTCTCCTTCAAGCTCTTTTGTTTTGACAAAAGGGGAGAAGAAAGTAAAACTACAATTCAAACTTTTACAATTTTAGTTTTCCTTAAAGTAATTTTATGTTTTGTCATCAACAAAAGGGAGATTGTTAATACAAATAAGTCAGAAAAGCGTTTATTTATATTTTACGATCTTCTAATGTTTTGTCGATAACAAACGTAAAATCATTTAATGAAACAAATAAAATACGTAAATGGTTTGAGCCAATAGTTTTCTAACACACTTACGTTTTCACATAAAACACTAAAACAAGTATAAGTGATTTTATGATTTAGTACTACATATGTACAACAACTAGTGTTTACATATTTGGGTAAATATACACATAACTAGTATGTAGTATATTGGGTAATGTAAATGGGTAGAAACTTAAGTATTTGACCCATTGACCAAATACATTGAATGCAGTTGGGTAAAACCCAAAGTCCAAGACCCATACCCAATGTCTAGATACATTGTACCTTGGTGGGCACTCAAAACCATGGACTAGATGCATTGCATCTTGTAGATACATTGAATCTACTTGGTACCCATAACCCATGACCCATACCCAATGTCTAGATACATTGTACCTTGGTGGGCACTCAAAACCATTTGACTAGATACATTGAACTCTTGAGATACATTGTATCTAGTAAGAAACCCATGGATCAACCCATAACCCATGACCCATGACCCATAACCAAAATACCCATGGGTAAAGAGGAGAGTCCCACGGATCCCTTGTAGGACGGATCCATGGGATCTGGGGAACAGTAGAAAATTTCCTCTATAAATAGAGAGCCATTTCTTCCTTTCTACTCACCACTTTACACACATACTTCCCCCAAGTATTATACCTTTCTAACCTCGGATCCAAGAGATCTATGTAGTTTGTCTTTTGTTTTGTGTGATTCTCTAGGTTCCTCTTAAAGGCGAGTTCACCACTTGAAGTCAAGCAAGCTCAAGTCCATGAGTTTCCATGCTTCGTCATCATCAAGCCAACTAAGGTTCTCTTGTTGATGGTTCTTTATTCCTCCGTAGATGTTGGGTTGAAGGCATTAGTGAAGGATGCGAAAGTGTCAAGGCGAAAGCATTAGTGAAAGGTGCTTATCGTCCTGTCAAAAGCATTAGTGAAGAATGCTAAAGGTGTCAAGACGAAGGCATTAGTGAAGGGTGCCAAGCGTTGTGTCAAAGGCATTAGTGAAGGATGCCTAAGAATCAAATCAATTGGCATTTGGGAAGAATTCCTAGGTCGTATAATCGATGAGGTGCATCGTTATACATATAAGTATTGTGTATTTCAAGGATGGTGATATCCTTGATGGTGTTGTAACAAGGGTGGATCTCCTTGAGATTAGGTGTTGTGTTGTGAAGGGTAGTAGTTCCTCCATAGTAATGGAACTAGGTGCTTAGCCTAGTACCTAATAAAGGGTAGGTGACGTTGTGATAGGATTAGTTCTCCTTGGTGTGAAAGAACTCGGTGGTTAGCCTAGCACCGTATAAAGGGTAGGCGACGTTGTGATAGGTGTGGTTCGCCTTGGTGTGAAAGAACTCGGTATTTAGATTTGTCTGGGAAGCAGTGTAAGCGGCGTTGTGAAGGCTTCTCGCCATAAGGAGCTTGGTGTAGTGTTTACTGAACTCTCGAGTAGGTGACTCGGGGAGTGGAGTAGGGCAAAGAAGGTGTCCTTGTAGCCGAACCACTATAAATACTTGTGTCGTGGTGATGTGCTTCTTACTCTTTATCTTTCATTACACGTTTATATATTTATCTATCAACGTCCAACATAAACAACCAAATAGACTGACATAAGTCGATCTAAATATTTAAAAGGTAGTTTTAAATTGGTAAAACTATTCAACCCCCCTTCTAGTTTTCCACAGAAAAGAAACTCAATCTCGGAGTTGGTGAAGATCGAATGAATTTATCGATTGTCTCAGCAAACTCATACTCCAATGATGACGCTTGTTTAGACATTGATGTGATAGATGAAATTGTTGAAGAAGATTTTGATGCTCTACTCAATGAAGGAATTGAAATTATCCATTCCATAGAAGGAACTATCCTTAAAAAAGAACTCTATGCAGAGTTTGACGAATTCATAGCTATGAATATCAAAGGAGAAGTTGAATTAGAAGAAGAAGAAGAAGAAATAATATTTGAGAAAATCACATTCAATACTGATCATAAAATCAAGAAATCTCTTGAAGAACCTCTTACCAATCTGGAACTCAAACCTCTTCCTAAACATCTAGAATATGCATTTCTGGAAGGCACATCTTTACTTCCAGTGATCATTTCATCTGAACTCTCAGAAAAGAACAAGAAGACTTAATCACTGTTCTTAGAAACCACAAAATAGCTTTTACTTGGACAACATCAGATATTCCTGGAATATGTCCATCTTTTTCAAGCATAAAATTCAGCTACTTTATGACAAGAGACCAGTCGTTCAAAACCAAATACTTAATCCAAATATTGAAGAAGTTGTAAAAAAGGAAGTAACTAAACTTCTTAATGCAGGTATCATATACCCAATTGCAGATAGCCCATGGATGAGTCCTATTCATTATGTACCAAAGAAAGGTGGTATTACCGTAGTTACCAATGAAAAAGATGATCTAGTCCCAACAAGAACCATTACTGGTTGGCGAATCTGTATCGATTACAGAAAGCTAAATGAGGAAAATGCCAAAGATCATTTCCCTTACCTTTAATGGATCAAATTCTAGAAAGACTCGCAGGAAATAAGTACTTTTGTTTTCTCGATGGTTTTTCCGGATACATGAAAATACCGATCGATCTAATGGATCAAGAAAAAACAACATTTACATGTTCCTTCGGAACATACGCTTATTGATGAATGCCTTTTGGCTTATGCAATGCACCTGGCACTTCAAAGATGCATGATTTCCATATTCCATGATATGATTGAAGAATCCTTGGAAGTTTTCATGGATGATTTTCTATCTTTGGAAATTCATTTGTAAATTGTCTCGTCAATTTGGGTAAAATGCTCATGCGATGTGAAGAAGCTAGCTTAGTTCTTAATTAGGAAAAGTGTAACTCTATGGTTAAAAAAGGAATTCTGCTCGGACACAAAGTATCTGGAGCAGGACTAGAAGTTGACAAAGCCAAGATTGAAGTTATACCTAAACTTCCACCCCCTACTAATATCAAAGGTATTAGAAGTTTTCTATGTCACACCATTTTTTACCGATGATTCATTAAAGATTTATCCAAAATAACAAAACCTCTAACTAAACTTCTCGAAAAAGATACTCCATTCGAATTCAATGATGAATGTCATACGGAATTTGAACTATTGAAAGAAAAGCTTACTTGTACACCCATCATCGCAAGTGACTGAGTTAATTTGTGATGCCAGTGACAGTGCCGTCGGCGTATTTCTTGGCCAGCGAGATGGAAAACACTTTCACCCGATCTACTTTGCAAGTAAAACATTGAATGCAGCTCAACAAAATTGCACGATCACAAAAAAAAGGATTTTTGGCTGTTGTCTTTGCATTTGATAAATTTCAGAAATATCTTGTTCTATCCAAAACCATTGTTTATACGGATCACGTAGCCTTAAAATATCTATTTAAGAAGCAACACGCCAAACCACGTCTCATACATTGGATATTGATCTTGCAAGAATTCAATATCGAGATTAAAGACAATAAAGGTACTGAAAATGTTGCAGCCGATCATTTATCACGGATCGAAAATCACGACGATGATGATCAAGAGATGGAAATAAATTACAATGTTACAGATGAAATGCTAATGGAAATAAACTCAGCAAACGAACCATGGTTTGCAGACTTCGCAAATTATTTGATAGGAAACATAATAAGAAAATGGATGACATACCAACAAAAGAACAAATTCTTCTCGGACCTAAAATTTTTTTTTGGGAAGAACCCCATCTTTTTAAGATGTGTCCCGATGGAATTATAATAAGATGTGTGGCCGGACCCGAAACTCGAACCATTCTAGATGAATGCCATCATGGATCTATTGGTGGAAACTATAGACCTTCGACCATTGTTAGAATCTAGTTACTATTGGCCTACAATGTTCAAAGAAGCTTATAATTTAGTTTGCATGTGCGAAACTTGTCAAAAAGCGAAAATATATCCAAACTGGACAAAATGCCCTTAAACAGCTTTCAAGTATGTGAGATATTCAACATTTGGGGACTAGATTTCATAGGATCTTTCTCGATATATCATAAGTTCGAATATATACTAGTCGCAGTTGATTATGTCTCGAGATGTGTAGAAGCCCAAGCTCTTCAAACTAATAATGCAAGAGTTGTTCTCACTATCCTTAAGAAACTATTCTGTCATTTTGGAATCTTGAAAGCATTAATTAGCGATAGATGAACGCACTTTTGTAATCACCTAATGGAAAAAGCAATGAATAAATATGAAGTAGTGACGTCATCTTAGTTACTTTTGGACGTCGTCTTGAAAGGATCTTGGTCGTCTGATGAAAAAGGTAAGGGTGACGCCCTTAAGGATTAAGGCGTGACGCTATCAGGTGTTAAGACCAAAATAAGTTCTGAGCCGTCGCTTGAGAGTTTTTGGAATACCCTATGAATGACGGCGTCACCCTTGGATTTAGGACGCCGCCAGGCTTGAGAAAATGCCTTGTATTCTTGACTTTGTAGTTTTCTTCATGTTTTCGCTCCTTTTCATCAAAAAATGCTTCATTCCAGCAACTTGCTTCTAAAAGACCTAAGATGTGAAAAGGAACGATTTTAAGCAGTAACAGATATAAAATATAAGATTTAGGGCTTAAATGACCCCCTAAAAACGTTTGTTTTAAATCCTTATCAAATATCTCTACACTTGGAATTTGCTTGTCCTCAAGAAAATGTGCTTTTGGCTAATAAATTTATGAGCTAGGGGTCATTTAGCATTTGTTTAAAACAGTCTACAACAAGTACAAGTGCCACAATAATCACAAAAAGCACGGAAATTATACACTAGCACCTCACAAATTGGTGTTTGGATTCTCTCATCTTTCGGGTTTATATGAAATATAACATGTAAAGAAATGGAAGATAAACACTCTCTACATGTCATAACACATAGATTACCATAGGCTTGAGAATAAATCAAACCTCCACCGCTTTGGCGTAAGAACCTAGGAATAACTATCTAAGAGGTCTTTACAAAGGGTTATAATGTTAGGCTTCGGGTAGGGAATAAAAGGGTTTTGTTTCGTTGGATATGGGGAATTTTAGTGGTGGCAAGTCAAAAATATAAGTTACATGCATGTAAAACGCGGCGTTGCTAAGCAAAGACTCGACTCACTAACACTAAATAACAACTTTAAATAAACATAAGACATAAACTTAAAACATAAAATATAAAGATGGATGTAGGATGGTAGTCCGTTTGTTTTTTCACTTCTCTCTTTTTTCAATTTTTTTTCATACACTTTTACTCTACCATCCTCTAATATAACATCAAAATAAAGGTATTTATAAGAGCATCCCTACACTTAAGTTTTTATTTCACTACAATAATTGACTCGAATTGAAAAGATGAAAACACTTGGAGTACTTAATTACGTAGACAAAGGGAATTTGAATTTAACGTTCCTTCCCGTTACTCAATAAAATATTACTTTAACCCATGAGTCCAAATCGTCCCAAAATTATGTACAAAGGATATGACTCGACTCAGCAACCATACAAGTAACTAGACAATTGAATTAATGGTTTAAACGATGGTTACAATAATGCACTAAAAATGAGTGCATACAAGGTGGGCTAAGGTGATTTGGGTGTAACATTCGGGGGTGGATTGTAAACAATGCTCTTCATTGATATTCCGAAAACCGGAACATCACGAGAACCGCAAAATGATAGGCTCTAAGGGGTTAACTAGGGGTATCATGTACTAAAGATGTGTACATCGCAAGGGTGTGGTGTAACATATTAGATTTCATAAACACACTAAACCAAGATCAAAGAGGCGTATAATTTAGATGATTTTAGAGAGAGAAAGTGGGATATTCTAGAAAGAGAAACTCATGGAAGGTTAGATTCAAATGAACATCCAACCTTCTCCCTTGTGGGGAGAGGGCTATTTATACAAACTATAACGCCCTCCTACGAGATGTGGATCAGGCATACAATGGGTAAAGACCCGTCCTTCCTCCGTGGTGTTGCACTAGACTAAACTAAGCTAATAATTGACAAACAAATAACATAATAAATGATACGTCTACGAGCTAATTTAAGCTAGATTATGCTTGGGGTGACCGATGCTTCATAATAGAATTTTCAATTCCTAACAATCTCCCCCTAAGGGAGGTCACCCTAAGAATTACACTGTGAATCCTAGCATTCTATTTAATCTTTAATCTTGAGCTCGTAGACATCAACTCATCAAAATATTCAGACATTGTGCTTCCGTGGTGATTTCATCGTTATTCAACTATAAAGTATGTTTCGTGGAGGTTGTAGAGCTGATCCACTTTGATGACTTTTGAGCATTAGTAGAGATCATCAGCCATAGTTAATCTCAGCATCACCAATTGTAGTGTTGCCAACATATGATGGTGTGACATTTGGACCAACATGCTCACATTCTGGATCATGATATCTTCTTATCAGAGTAGCGGAAGCTTTCGTTGATTCATGATATTGGCAGCAGCGTAGTAGAAGCATGGAGTGAAAATATCAGAGTCATTGGTGCACTTATCATGATTTCTTTAGAGATGAATGTGTAGTGTGAGCATGCGGCTATGGATTGACCGCTTCATTCGATCACCGCAAACGTCAGCGTACTGCGCATACAACAGATTAGCAATAAAGTGCATGAAGGTGTCTTTGATCACTTTCGTTGAATTGAGGTACACGCCCACGGTTCCCGCTGATCAAGACAAATCGCCGTGATCGTATAATTCCAAAGAATTTCCTTGTGAGTTTCGCAGATTGGTCTAGTCGTTTCAAACCGAACGTCTCAAAGAAGACAACACAGAGTGAGTGAACCAGCGAATTGAGATTCACTGATTGATGAAAAGATATTTGATAAACAATCGTGTACCGCTCAATAGAAATTGTTTTTGCTATACAACGAAAGTTTTAAAGAAAATCAATTATCAATCATAAACACCTTTTATTTTGAAATAATAGTACACAGACGATGTGCTAAGGAAAAGGATTTTAAAGCACGACGACCGGTTTTTCAAAGGTATTCGTCAATCCATAACCTGAGCCAGGATTGATTCAATAGATTGAATCGCCCCATTGTTTCTGCTCAGTTGTCACATGGTTGATCTATTGAATAGATCTCACATGCCACCCACCGTGAGCTTGTTTGATGTTGGCTCGTAAGGCTTTCCATCTTCATTGTGAATATGTTTGCATATCACTCGGATGTTTTGGCAATACCACAAGGATAATGCGAGGACTCCTAAGATATAATCTCTCTTCCACATTGTGTGAAACAGAGAGTCTCCATTGAAAGTGTCCTAATGAAATTTATTGATGATCTCGTGGCTCTAGACTCAATTGTGCATATTTGGATCCTATTTGGAGACTAGGAGAGGGTCTCTTCTTCAATATCAACAATCTCTAAGAGAAAGTCGATAGATTATTTCGGTTCCCGTGAGAATGAAACAAGTCCTTTAAGAGGAACTTGAGTGGTTTGGGAAGTTGAAGTGCGGTGCGTCCACCGGGTCCATGACGCCTTGTCTTCAATACCGATGTTACCTTGGTAACCACCAAGAGTATATGAATTGAACCCGATATCGCCCTAAGGTTGAATATTTGGAGGCTATTTATTTTCACCCTTTTCTCATTCAATTCTTTTCATTCTTCAACCCCTTCAGTGCTTACCGATACTTCATAACTAGAACCTTGTTGGGTTTATTCCAGTACTAGCTCAGTCTTAGTCTACACTCTTCCCATATCTCATTTTTCTCCTTTTTTCAATATACCTAAGGACTTCTACACTATCTAGTGGATTGTCCCTATGTAGATCCCTCCGCTTCTGGAGGATCATGGGAACAAATACCTAACCTTTTATATCACCATACATAAAGTAAAGTTGGTCGGTCTATTTGGTATTGTTCATCTTCCATTGAAACCAATTGCAAGCCATTTGAAAATCAATCCACGTACTTGTGATACATGATCAAAACATTTTGTACCTGAATTAATTTTTGATAATTTTAGAAAAGGCTCCCCCTCAACATATGCATCATATATTTTGAAATGGTTTTAGCACATGGAGGCAAGAGGACTTGAAAATCTCAGATTTCAGAATGAAAGCTTCGATTCTTCGATTGACAATTTCTAACAGATATCACCATCACTTTCTCGATCAAAGTTAGTATTTTTCATACTTTGTTAAAGATATTTTTAGGGAAAGGATGTGGTTTTCAAAAAGTTACTCCCTCTCAACTTGTGCATGTGATTTTTGAAATTGTTTTGCATGAAGATGAAAGAGTTCTTAGAAGCACATTCACAATCATATAGCCATACTGAAACCATTAGAAAATCAATCAAGGTACTTTTTATTGAAACTTAAGAAATATTGTTTTGTACCTTGAAAGTTTGTTTTCTTTTGAAATGCTCCCCCTCAATATATGCTTCAAGATTCGAAAGCGTTTAGCACATATGGGAGAGTAGTATGCACATTGAGGCAAAAATGGTCATCTTTTATCATCTTTCATATTTATATCACATTTTCTCCCCTGATCAAAAATTTCAAATCCTTTGAGATTTTGGATCTCAAGTGATTTAAATATGTATGAAACAAAACATTTGTTGGAGAAAAATGTGTCCGGTTTTATATGATCTGAAGTGGACAACACTGAAGTTCCCTTTTAGACACAAAGGGAAACCTCAATACAGAACCTAACACTGTAGGATCCTATATTATTGTGTTGATGATTCGGGTGGTCTTGGATGATCAAAATACATGTTAGCCATTAGAGAGAGAAAGTTAGAGAGTTGGGTGTTCTTGGTAGAGACTTGGTTCTCAAGTGTAAAAGGTTAGATTGAATGAAGCACCACCCCTTCCATGGATGGAAGGGGTATTTATAGTTACAGAATACACGACCTCCTATCGGCCTGTGGATCAGGGATACAGTGGGTAAAGACCCGTTCTTCCTCCACGGTGTTACACTACGCTAAACTAAACTAATAACTAACTAATAAACTGATAAATAACGTAAACACCGAAAAATCTACGAGCTAACATATGCTAGACCATTATTGGGGTGACCGACTCTTTAACATGGAATTTCCAATTCCTAACAATCTCCCCCTAAGGGAGGTCACCCCATGAAATACATTTTGCATCCTAGCATTCTTTCTTTGACATTGTTCTCGAGCTCGTAGACTTGAATTCTTCACTTTCGCAATCTTTGTGCTTTAGTAGCGATTCTTCAAAGTCCGTGACCGATTTGTACTTTTAGTGGAGGCCTTTAATCGATCCACATCTTTGATGATCTTCGAGCTTTCATTGAGATCATCACCATATTAAATCTCTGGATCACCCTTTATTGTGTTGCCATCATGTGAAGTTGTGACTTTTGGACCGACATGCTCACACTTTTGAATCATGACATCTTTCCATCGAGTAGCGGAAGCCTTATCGGTTCATGATATTTGCGCAATCAAGCGAAGCATAATATAAAATATCGAACCAAAGTTATGTAGATATGCACCGTCATGATTTCTTCAAATTAAGTGAGGATCTTGTGAGCATGCGGCATTGGATTGACTCCTCAATTCGATCACCGCAACCGTTCAAATGTACCGCAAACAACATTAGCAATAAACACACGAAAGTGTCCTTGATCACTTTCGTTGAATTGAGGTACATGCCCACGGTTCCCGTTGATCAAGACAAGTACCTCCCGTGATCGGTAGGATTCCTAAGAATCTCCTTGATAGGGTTTCGCAGATGTTCTAGTTGTTCTCAAACCGAACGCCTCAAAGAAGACAACACGGAGTGAGTGAACCAAATAATTGAGATTCACTTATTGATGAAAAATGATTTAAAAGCAATCGCGTATTGCTTAGAAGAAAGAGTTTTGCAATACGACGAAGGTTATATGAGAAAATCAATTTTCAAGCAAAACACTTTTGTATTTGAAAATAGTACACATTCGACGTGCTAGCTAAAAGAAGAGATTCGACATCGAACGGTTTTCTAAAAGTATTTTTCAATCGAGATACTTTTGAATTTGAAATGAATACACATTCGACGTGCTAGAGAAAAGAAGGTTTGCACATCGAATGGTTTTTCCAAAAGTATTAGTCAATTCCATTCCTGGACCAAGGTTGATTCAAGATTGAATCTCCCCATCGTTTCTATCCAGTTGTCACAAGTTTGATCTTACGAGAAGATCTCACATGTCACCCACCAAGAGCTTGTATGATGTTGGCTCTAGAAGGATTTCCATCTTCATCGTGAATATTTTCATATCACTCGGATATTCTGGCAATACCACAAGGATAATGCGTAGGACTCTCAATATATACTTACTTTCCACATTGTGTGAAGCAGCAAGTCTTCATTAATTTGCGTCCTAATGAGATATTGTGGATGATCTCTTGGCTCTAGACTCATTTGTGCACATTTGGTTCCTGTGTCGGAGACTAGGGAGAGGGTCTCCTTCTTCAATATCAACAATCTCTAAGAGAAAGTCGATAGATAATGTTGGTTCCCCGTGAGAATGAAACAAGCCCTTTTAAGAGGAACTTGAGTGGCTTGGGAAGTTAGGTGCAATGCGTCACTGGGTCCATGACGTCTTGTCTTCAATACCAGTGTTACCTTGGTAACAACCGTAGCATATGTATTGAACCAGTTCATCGCCCTAAGGTTGAATTATTGGAGGGCTATTTCTTTTCACCCTTTTCTCATTTCATTTCTTTTTCATTCTTCAACCCCTTCAAGCTTACCGAGACTTCATAACTAGAAACTTGTTGGGTTTATTCCAAGACTAGCTCGTCTCATCCGCACTCTTCCCATTTCTCATTTTCTCCTTTTTTTCAATATACCTAAGGACTCTACACTATCTAGTGGATTGTCCTCGGTAGATCCCTCCGGTTCGGCGGATCGTGGGAACTAATACCTAACCTCACCATCCTTATAACTCCATACATAAAGTAAAATGGTCGGTCTTTTGGTACAGTTCATTCTTCCTTGAAACCAATTGAAAAATCATTCGGAAAAACAATCAAGGTACTTGTGATACGAGATCAAAGCATTTTGTACCTTAATAGTTTTGATCATTTAGAAAACCTTCCCCTCAACATGTGCGTATGATTTAGAAATTGTTTAGCACAAGGAAGCAAGAGGACTTTGAAATATTTTCTTTGATCACAATTTTCATACGAAAAAGCCATTTGATTTTTCATGGTAAAATTCTCCCCCTCAATATGTGCATAGGATAAGTGAAATCATTTTATCACATAGAGGCAAGAGTTCTTTGAAGCACATCCACGATTGCATTGCCATCTGAAAACCATTTAGAAACTCAATCAAGGTACTTTATAAATTACTTTAAAAGCTTTCGTACTCGATGCTTTATTTGCTCCCCTCAATATGTGCTTCAAGATTCAAAGCGTTTAGCACATATGAATGAGCAACAAGCACAATTTAAATCAAGACGATCACCTTTATCAAATTTCATTATTAAATCACAAATTCTCCCCGATCAAAATATCAAACCCTTTGAGATTTTGGATCCCAAGTGATTTAATTAGGTTTAGAAAACATGGGAGAAAATGTGGCATTGTTTAAATACTCATCCGGTTTTGGATAAATCCTCCTCCTCAACATGTGCATTATGTATATTGAAATCGTTTGGCACATGGAGACAGGAGTGCCTTTAAAGGACTAAAACCAATTCCATTTAAAAGATTTGAGATTTAAATCACGATCTCTACCCCGATCGAAATATCAAACCATTTGAGATTTGTGATCCCAACCGATTTAAATCATTTAGAAAAATTTGGGAAAGACGTGGCAAGATTCAATTTTGAAAGATGATGATAAGGACCATTATAAGACATTAAAGATTGTTAGTGTCGTATGATAGTTTTAAGAGATCTTTTCAAGAAACAAAACAATTTCACAATCAAACAAGAATGTAAAAATTTCATTTTGAAAGACCTTGATTCTAAAGAAAAATCATACCATGACATAACATTAAATCTTTAGATCACCACATTTTAACGTACAAACCGGAACTTTTATGAAGAAATATTGTTTGAAAATATTTTAAATTTGAAATCACTTAAGATTTGACAAAATAAAGTCTGGTTGATTTCAAAACTTTGAATCCGATTTATTTTCAAAACAATATTTATCCATTTTCAAAAACAATATATAATCAAAGTTTTAGAAAAATGGTATCCCTGCACAAAGACACGTTAGTGGTTGAGAAGCTTTTGTTGTTGTTGCCGAGGGTTGAAGAAAACCGTCTGCAGATGCAGATGAGACTTCTTACGTTGCATTTTAATGCCAATCGAGGTCAAATTAAGCTCCGTTTCTTCAATCACTTAAGAAAACCATCTCGCGATGCAATGACACCTCTTATGTTGCATATATGCCAACTCTCCATTGAAGTCCAATTAAGCTCCGTTTCTTCATTTGTCAACCCTAGATATAGTTACCCTTTCCTTTCGGCATCCAATCATCATATTATGTGGGATCCGGATCGGGAAAATTATTATATACCAATATACATGCATACGTTAGTGAAAACACATACATATATATGGTGGTCGACATCACCCAAACAGCAATCGACTAATAAAAGTCAATTCAACATAGCAATCAGATCATAAAAAGTATGGGAATAATGTGTTAACCAATCTATAATCATCTAATCCTAACAATCATATCCTAAATTCCTAGTCCTTCGACACAGGCAATTATCATTTTTAATTAAGCACGTAAGATAATTAAGAAAGCCCGTTAGATGATATAAATTTGAAAACATTCTCCCCATCAATCAATGACTCATTTTCTGAAAATATTAAAAGCGCTGAAGTCATTAATTGAGTTTTCAATTTTTACAAAAATTCTGAATCTGATAGATTTACAAGAAACTCATTTACCACCATTTTTGGAAACAACAAATATTTTTCTAAAGAATTTTAGACGAAAAAACATTTGTGTAGGAACAGCAGTCCTTCGACATACTTTCCTCAAATAGTTTTAGGATAAGTGCACGAAATATTTGAAAATTGGTTTAGCACAACACTTTCCTTCTTTTGAAGAGCGGGTTGCTATCTCAAATAATAGCAAACCATAGTTTAAGTACGGGTCTGATCAAGTAATCGCAAGCCATTATTTGAAGCCCGGTTCTGATCCAAATAATCAGAAGCCATATTTAGAGACATGTTTTGGAAAGAAATATTTACACCTCCTGCTCGAACTTCATCTATGGTCCCGTGCCATTATTGAATGACATTTCTAAGACTGTAGATGTTATCGATACCAGAAGAGATGTCTAGGAAAACATATTTTTGGTATTTTTGAAATTTTCTGATTTTTATGGGTTTTTTTTTATGGTTTTATACTTTTCTATTTTGTTTTGTTGGTTTTCTATTTTTGTATTTTGTTTTTAATAGAATATGTACATAGATAGAGTAGATGATATAAATTAAGAAGATGATGATACGAGTACCGAGATAAGGATATCGAGCAGCACGTCGTAGAAGATAGAATTCGTCATCTCTTAAACTTCCACCACCAAAGCTTTCGAGGCTCTGAATGAGAGAAATTGAACCATCCGAAAGTGAGACTTTGGCGACTTCCCCCAAACCGAAAATCCTTATGTTGAGCGATTCAAGCTCTATTTCAAGCTTGCTTTAGCCAGTGCACAAAGAAGTACACCATTATCATAAACCCACCGCTCCTTTTAAGAATAATCACCGTGATTCTTCGCTCGAGGCTATATCATCCAATAGAACAACATCAATGTATCATCCTCATTTAAATAATCTTCTCAAATTTCCTTTCCATCAAGTCTCAAACGATCCATTCCAAAAGGTGTCAAGAGAACACTTTCCCGTGTAGTTGAAATGATGCGGTCTGTCTCTTAGTATAATGCTCAAGAACTCTCTCGAATACACTTCATGAGGGAATGAAGAACACCTTCCCATGTTCACATTTTTCTTCCCTGATGAACGTGTATGAAGCTCAAGAACCTGAAGTACACCAATACCCAAGGAAGGAATAATCGATAACATTGAAGAAGCAAGCCAAGTCATCGATTATCTCTCGGATGACAATCTCGCAGATGTCAACTCCGAAATAAGTGATTATATCTCGAATCACCGATTAAGCCCTCAAGTGAAACAAATGAGCGCCCAATGTACACAATTCTCTCTCCTTTGATGATTTTGATAACATCGAGATCATCACGCACTTGTGTACCTCTTTTATCTTCAAAAACTTTCTCTAACATCTCTTCCCCCACATAGTTGGAATTAGAACACTAAATGCCTTGATGAGTAAAACCTTGAGTTTCTCTGCGGTCATGACATTTGTTTTCCCGGGATATCTTCAATCACTTAGAAGAATTAAGTTCATCAAGTTTACTCGCCATGAGTCAAACCTTGAGTTTCTCTGCGGTAATAACATTTGTCTTCTCGGGATATCTTCAATTACTTAGAAGTATTAAGTTCATCAATTTTTCTCGTGTTTAGATGCGTGTCTCTTTCTCCCTTGCTGGTTTTGATGCTTCAGAATCAGCAACTCTTTGAAAGCCCAAATACTAGAAATCTGTTGAGAAGAACGCTTGGAGTCTTTGTGAGAATCAACATGCTGAATAATGTGAGCAAGTCTAATTGGGGATTAAATCAGACATTTCACCCTCCCCCAATTAGTGCTCTCCCCTAAACTGACAATGCCCGGAATATGAATAAGTCTTTGGATAATCAAATGCAAGTCGCCTTTAGTCTTCTAACATGCGCAGAAAATGTAGAACAAGCTGTAGACTCGACCTTCTTCAAGATTGTGCGGTTGGGAATAGATAGTTAACATCTTCAACTCACACAAAAAGAATCCCACCAAAAGCATCCCAATTAACTTACATCTTGCAAATCCCTTAACTAAAATCCTCCCAATCAAACAAGAATGAAAGATGTTCATCAAGGAAATCAAGAATCAGGCCACACAACGAACACACAAGATGGTAACACCAAACTACCAATCACATCAAACAAGAACAGAGAGATTGTTCGGAATCATCATGTTGATGTATACGTGAAGCATTAACCGGAAGCACTTTGTCGATAAACTCATCAATCCGAGTGAAGATGTCAACCAATGGCTCTTCAGAAGAAACTCCATGTAAAGATGACCCGATTAGAAGAAGCTCGGTTCTTACATGAGTTAGGAGCCGTACGACCATATATTCTCATATGTCAATCAACCATGCAGTATTATTAAAATTCTTCTCCCCCTCAAGAATTGCATACGGAGATGCCATTCTTGATTAAACAAGTGAAAATCATCCAAATGTATTCTATTCACACTTCTCCCCCGCAAAATTAGCACATGATATCTCCATCTTCATTATAGTTGAGCAAGTGGAATAAGAAAACAATCAATGAGAGTCTTGTTCACTTGATGACCAAGCGCATGGAAAAAGTATGAAGCATGTTGATGAGAATGGTCATAATAAGAAGATTTCTTCTTCCAAGATAATGCGCATCAAGCGCATACATTTCTTTTCTTTACGGAACGAGGCATGAACTGTTGTATTCATACGTCATAAGAATATTTTCTTCTTTCAAAGATAATGCGCATCAAACGCATACATTTCTTTTCTTTAGAGTACGAGGCATGAACCGATGTGTTCATACGTCATTATCTCTCTTTTCACTCTCCTAGAAAAACATGTAATCAACCCCATTATCATTCTCGAGGCTCTTTGTAGTGACAAATGATGGAGAAAACCCAATATGATGAATTTGACCTCAAGTAAACTAACCCGAACTCGTGACTTAAACTTGCACATATGTAACAAAGAGCGGTGCCGATTTCCATTAGCATCTCTAAGTACTCTCTATGTACTCTATACTCTTCAACCAACCAACCATCAAGTATAAGATGTGTTAGCCTCGCTAAAGTGAAGTCATTACGGGAATTGCATTAGTTTCTTTCTTTACTCATTCACAAGGACTAGTTTAGTCAATTGTGCTAAGTTAGACTTGTCTAAGATATATACCCTCCTAGTCCCAACTAGGAGGGTAGGAAGTTCATTTTTGTAAAGAAGTGTGTGTGTTTTCTTCTTCTTCTCTCTAGAAACACACACATCTTCCCTTTACTTTAATCTAAATAATACCATGTCTTATTCATTCTTTGAGCTTCCCCGACCCCCCGAACCACATGAATCTCAAGTTTTATCGGTCCTACTATTGGTATAACAAGCCAGGTTGTGTATTTTTATTGATTTGTGTGGTTTTGTATAAGCTTTTTGGCTGTTTTTACGCATATTTTTAGATCTGGAAGTTTTTTTTCCTATCTTTTTGGTAAACAGTTTTGACAGCTTATGTATCCTTTGTTTTTGGTCAAAGAAATTGTCCTTTGGTATATCTGAAGTTATCTGTCTTGTGTCAAACAATACTTTGGTCAAAACAGATAAATCTCATTTTTAGACATTTTTTTTGTTACCAATCCGTGATAATATTTTGTGGTCAAACCTTCATCATTTCATGGTCAAACAGACAAAAAGAAGCAGTTTTTATGCTGCTTCTGGGTTTTTTTATGAAGACTGATCGGAAAAACATGGTCGGAAACACTCGCCGGAAAAAGTCAACTGGGTCAAAACCCTAGTTTTCTACGCTTAAGAATATCTACAGTGAAAGTTACGCGAATGTGTGAAGTTACGCAGAAGAAATGGTTTACGCAGATGTTTACGCCTAAGACGTGTTACGCGTAGGTTCTTTACGATAAGCCTTGGCTTACGACAACCATGACCAAGTCTACGCTTAAGAAGCTACGCTTAAATGTTACGCATAAGGTTTTATTATCAAGATATTATGCGTAGATCTGAACAAAGAAAGTTACGCGTAGACCTGACCACAACAAAAACCAAATACCATACACCATCTCTCGACCTCAGGGTCAATATCCCATCAACAGTCCGAGTGATCCAAAACCAAAACCAACTAATCCTAAACTAGACTCAACCCAAAGGACCCTCACAAATCTCTCCTCAACTATCACGAATCAAAAACAAAAAGGAAACATCTAAATGATCTCAGCTCAATTTTTTCGTGTAATACGAGTGTATATCAGAACCTTTGAAGGTCCATAAACACGAATAAATCATCATCATCGATCTATTAATAAACCCACCTTTATTTATACGAAACTTATCAAGATAGAGATATAACAAAGTCGTTATACTCTTTTCTTTGTTTCGATCTGAAAAACCTCAAGAAAAAATCATGAAGAACCCTACCTTAGACCCCGAGAGGATCTTGAAGCCATGATGTGTTCTTGATTCAGACTTGAGATGAAAATGATGTCAAAGGCATAGGTTTGATAGTGTTAGTGTGTGGTGTTTTTGGATTAGAGGTGTATTCGTTTGATGTAATGAGTTTAGATGATGATTGGAGTAGATCTGGATTTTAGAGGAGATGAAATGAGGTAGACGTTATGTTTGAGGCTGAGAAAACGCTTTGTATGTTTTCTTGGTTTGTGGTGAAAGAGTATTTAGGGTTAGGTTTATATCCGGTTATGTATGGATCAGGTGTTGTGGTGGTTTTGTAAGTTACCGGGCTTAATCACACAAAAACTGAAGCGGGCCATTTGCTTACACTCATTATTGGGCCGGGTAGTTAACTTGGATTTGGCTCACGATGGTCTTAACCGAATGCTATGTTAATGAGCTGCTCGTGATTATCAACAAATTAAGTTGGGCTGAAATAAATCTATCTCAAATGTATTTTAATACATGAAACTTAATTTTTGATATAATCGTTAGTAAAAGAATGGTATTTTGGTATGACAAAATTTTCACGAGGATACACGTTCACGGCTAAAGGTTTCGATGAATTTGAAGTGTGACCATGGAGATGACTCTTTATTATTTATTTGGGTGTGAAGTGACGTTTGACGGGCGAGTTTACTTATTTCATCTTCTTTCTTTCTTCCCTTCCGCGAAGATGACTTGTCTGGGCAAATATGTTGACTGTGATGAAGACTTGCTATCTAGTTACTTTTGTGATTCTTTCTCTTAACCCACAAAGTAGCTATCACTTGTGTCTCACGAGTTGAGGATACGCCAAGAGGTTTTGTACATTGGGTACACCGCTCTTTTCACAAGGATAGTACAAGCTTAAGTAATCATCCGGAGATTTGACTTCATTCTCAAGTTCGTCATATTGGGTTATCCTCACATGTGGTTACTACAGCATACCGTTGAATGTTGATACAGGGGTTGAGATGAGTTAGACAATTTAAAATGGTATTGTTCATCGACATCTTCTCACGGGTCGATTTGATTTATGATAGAATGCTTCGATTAATGCTTCAAGTACACAATTGTATCTCGATTCGATAAATCGTAACCATCAAGGGAGAGAAATGTGTACATTATGGGTCGATTTGATATATGAAAGATAAGCGAATGCATTTGGTGAGATGAAGATGTTGATATATTATTCTCCGAATGGACAATCTTGAAGAAGGTCAAGTCGACGATCTTTTCTACATTTTCATTGCGTGTTAGAAGACTAAAGACGGTTCTAATTTAATTATCAAAAGACTTCTTCAATTCGTGAAATTCATCGAAAGGTTGTCGGTTTGGGGAGAGCACTAATTAGGGAGAGCAAAAAGGTCGATTTAATCCCTAATTAGATTTGCTCATATTGTTCTTCGCAAGTAAAGAGATGGCAATGAGAAGATTCATGAAGTTTGAAGACTATGAAGACACTCTTGAGTGCTGCGCTTATGTTTTGTATTTGATTTTGCTTGTAGGGAACATTGTAAGCAACTCCGTATGACATCACTGGGAGAGATTGTTAGCCTCGCTAAAGTGAAGTCATTACGGAATTGCATTAGTTTCTTTCTTTACTCATTCACAAGGACTAGTTTAGTCAATTGTGCTAAGTTATACTTGTCTAAGTATATATACCCTCCTAGTCCCAACTAGGAGGGTAGGAAGTTCATTTTGTAAAGAAGTGTGTGTTTTCTTCTTCTTCTCTAGAAACACACACATCTTCCCTTTACTTTAATCTAAATAATACCATGTCTTATTCATTCTTTGAGCTTCCCCGACCCCCCGAACCACATGAATCTCAAGTTTTATCGGTCCTACAAGATGTACATTACCTCTTGAAAATCCACAATTGAATGTGACACTGAGCACTACAACGTAACTCCTTAAAGTGATAGTTATTTTGTAGTTGTATGAGCCCAATTCCCCCAAGTGGTAAAAGAAAAGGTAAAAGACACCCAACAATAACTAGATTTCCAAGTCTTCGTTTTTGATAATAAGCTCGAATAAGGATCATGAAGAATCTTCATCCAACCATCCCCGATACCTTCAGATACTAAGTACACTCGCCCGTGATATTTCACTTCAACCTCAAACAAATAAATAATAGTGAATTAACTCCGTTGTCACATCTTCTGTTTAAAAACTCAACTCTAGCCTCCTCTGACGTCTTAAGTGAACTCTGATAATGGTTTCTTCCCGACCATGGTTAAAAGCACATAACCCCGTAAAACCATGTAATAACCAAACTGCCATGACGACAACCAAAACACACACCCAATTCATGAAGTACACCCTTTTATCCCTTCTTCAAAACAGAAAATGTAGCACCAGCATCAGATAAGATCTCGAAATACACTTTCTTTTTCTCCAGGATGGTTCCATCATTACGGGATTTTACAATTCTATGGTTTAAACCGAAAAATAGATTCTTTCGCGGGATTTTACAAAACCAAGAATAAACCGTAAGATAGACCCGAGATGCACTTTATAAGGATGTTTACATTGTCACGGATTTTACAAGTCTATGATTTAAACCGAGAAATAGATTCTTTCATGGATTTTACTAAATCAAGACAAAACCGTAAACAATATCGCTTTGAATGTTTTATGACAACTTTGGTTTCGTGAATATCTGCTTTTAGGGAACATGCGGTGGTTCATCACGGTTCATTATCCAACATAAACATTATCATCAACCATCCAATAAACACTTTGGTAAACACATCATTCACGAATTACATTTACTTCTTGTGACCACTTGGTGAAGTAAACCCGATATGCCAAACTTGATCATGAAGTAAAATTCCCCAGATTTGTTACTTAAACTTGTACTAATCCTCGTGAAAAAGAAACGGTGTACCCAATGTACAAAACCTTTTGACGTATCCTCAACTGCGTGAGACACCAAAGTGATAGTTACGTTGTGGGTAAACCGAGAAAGAATCACAACCGTACCTAAATAGCCAAATCTTTATCACACTATGTAAATGCCCAAACAAGTCATCTTCGCGGAGGGGTAGAAAGAAAGAAGATGAAAGTAAGTAAACGCGCCCGGAAAACCTCACTTCAAATCCAAATAAGAAATATCTTACACACAACCCCGTAGTCAACTTATCAAATAAACACTTCAAGCCTTGACCAAATATTCTCCGTGAAAGTGTATATATCAAAGTATCAATCTTTATAGCACAACAACAATCATCATCAGCTCGCGTCAAGTCATTTAGAAAATTCAAAACTCATCAACGAATCTCGTTATCATACATCTCATCGGTAAAACTCATTGACATCAATAATCATCCGAGTCCGGTCCAAAGGAATAAGTAGTAATGTCTATAGTTGTTCAAATGACCCACCATGTTTGCCAAACACTAAATAAACGAGGCCCAAAAAATTCGATCCATCAAAAGAGAGTAAGTATTCGGCCCTACAAAAATTAGGATCCATATGATAACCCACTAAATCACCACTTTCAAAACAATTTCCAACCATAAAAATCCAAATCCAACGTATAACACCAGCCTGGTCTATGCCCAGCAGATACAACCCATTCATATTATTTGCCCTACCAATTAGGAAGTATAAAAAGCAACTTAGCACCCCATAACCCTAAACGTTATATCACCAAACCCTAAATAATCTCTCAACTTCAGTCGCCTCTCTCTAGCATCTGAACAATAACCAAAATAAATCTTCTTAACACAACAACAATAAATCAGTACTTTCACTACACCATCGCCTCCCATTACACATCTTCTTAACACAAGATAACAGCCCACTTCAAACCCTATATTAACTCAAAATGAATCTGCTCATTCCTCTGAAAACAAATCAAAGTGACCTCACCACAGGGATGGTTTGAGGCGTGGACAGGGTTTCAAGTTTCTATACCACAGGGATGGTTCGAACGATTAAGCACGGGTAGGTTTTAATTTATCCCAACTTGTTTAAGAGATTTTCTGGATCGATGTTAAGACAAGAGAATAACGATAAATGTTATTGCTTATGTCTTTTGAATCGAAAAGTATCACTAAAGGAAAAAAATGATGTAGATCATGTATCATTCTTTTTCATTCAATATTTCTTGAGCCATGATGTGTAAGAGTATTTATACTAAACGAAGTTGGTCTTAGATCATATTTGTTTTAGTCTTATACTAACGAAACAAAGAAAAGATTTAACATAGCTAAACTCTTTTCTTTAACTTTGAAAATTATCACAAAAACATGTCGATGATGATAGAGATTCACTAGAAGTAATCTTTAAAGGATTACAAAGATTGAATCGAGAATCTGAGATCACATATATATTTAACTTTTTTGTTTCTAGTCATGGAACATATGTGTTGGGTGTAGATGATTAAGTCATAGAAATTTCTTGTTCATTACATAGATAGCACATGGATCTGTGATGAGTTAGTTTTTGAACTTGGATCTTCGAGGTCTTATTAAATATTGATGTACACAAGCTATCAAATGAGATCTATGATGAAAGTCTTGGTGAATGGTTGAAAGTTGATAGATCCAACTGTGGTCTTGATGAATATATTGGTTCATGTTGTTTGGTCATAAGTCACGCTCTTCTTCATCTCCTTTCTGTCCAAGTCACTAGAGAGACAGGAACCAAGTCGCTAGCGAGTTAATTCAAGTCGCTATTGACTTTTAATGCAAGTCGCCATTGACTTGAGTTGACTAAAGAGTCAACTCGCTACATGTCTTAACTCGCTACCATGAGTAAAGTTGCTAGCAGACAACTCGCTATATTTTTTATTTTATTTTTATTTTTTTATTTTTTTTACAAACCGCTAACTTGTTAAATAACAAGTTGCTAGCCTAAATCGCTAGATCAAGTCGCTAGCATAAGTCGCTAGGTCAAAGGTTTGTGCCAAGTCGCTAGTGAGATTTGTGTCAAGTAGCTACTTCAATAAGTCACTACATCATTATTTGGGACAAGTCGCTAACACAACTCGCTACCCATATACAATGCATCTAGACCACTTGTAAAGACAAGCCGCCACTGAAACAAGTCGCTAGATAGACTTTTGACATTTTTCTGATGATTTTTCCGGCTAAGATTCCGACCATGTTCATAAAGACCCAGAAAAACGTGACTTATGCTGAAAAACTCATCATTTTTTACCCAGTTTGACCAAGACTAAATTAACCATTTGACCACAATGTATGTTGAATAACCAGTTTGGAATAGAGATTGAGACAAACCATTGAAAAAACTGTTTGGACCAAAGATTGAGAGAAAACAGTGTATAAAAATGAGGACCAAATGACTTTTGACCAAAGGATATACATTTGTTAAAAACTGATATCACAAAATAGTGGGAAAACAAAATTTTTGACACAAAAAATTGGTACGCATCAGTTTAAAACACGAGTATCAAAAATCAACACACAAGGTAACCATGGAATTAAACCACACAAATCAACACAACACAAAAACCTTGGCTCTTGATACCAATTGTAGGATCCTATATTATTGTGTTGATGATTCGGGTGGTCTTGGATGATCAAAATACATGTTAGCCATTAGAGAGAGAAAGTTAGAGAGTTGGGTGTTCTTGGTAGAGACTTGGTTCTCAAATGTAAAAGGTTAGATTGAATGAAGCACCACCCCTTCCATGGATGGAAGGGGTATTTATAGTTACAGAATACACGACCTCCTATCGGCCTGTGGATCAGGGATACAGTGGCTAAAGACCCGTCCTTCCTCCACGGTGTTACACTACGCTAAACTAAACTAATAACTAACTAATAAAGTGATAAATAACGTAAACACCGAAAAATCTACGAGCTAACATATGCTAGACCATTATTGGGGTGACCGACTCTTTAACATGGAATTTCCAATTCCTAACAAACACTATTACATACATTATAGTTGTTCATAGTTCATACACCACATTTTACACATAAAAAGTACAAAACTACTTTCGGAAGAAGTCTTCATTCGAGTTCTTTGAGCAAGATGTAGTGACCTTCACGAAGTCTACCACCCACAAAGCTTTCAAGGTGCGGAAGATCATTCGAGTCTTAAGTCTTCACCGATCGCAAAGAATGAAATCCTCACACCTTTTCAAATCTTCATCGCACTGTAATTTTGTTTTGTTACACGCTCGTGATCAATTTTGATTTCATTCACTCTAGAGTTCAATTCTTCTTCGACCATTTTGAGAGTACCATCACTGAATTTGTAGAGCACACACAGTCTCATTAGCATGCGAGTCCCGTATCTGTCGGTGAAGATGACGGCTCTAGAGGTGTCAAGAACTCTATATTCGTGACGAAATTCATGTCCTGAGGCGTTCCATTATGGACTTGTAAGGTTGACCCGGGTCTGGTAGCTTTCCATTCCTAGCTAAAAATCCTCAACCCTTTTTCGAATGACTAAGCCCCTGATCCAAAGGTTGACAGCAGCCGAGAGAGCCTTTTTCTCATGAACCGAAAGATGGTTAAGGTGTCCTTGTAGGTTCAAAAGGTAGAGATCTTCAAAATCATTTGGCATCAAGTGTTTGAAGTCGTTCTCTTCAATCACATGATCTTTCTGGTCAGCTCTTCGAAGAACGATCTTCTTAAGGTAATCATAGCCATAGATTGGGAAGATCTCTATACTGACAACACTTAGAATTCATAGCTTGGATCTAACACCTTTGCGTCTTTTGTCAGCTCCATGTCTCTCAATGTATAATTTCTTATTTTTTAACCACCAATGAGAAATACCATATGTGGCCTCGATGTCATATACATGTTCTTTGTCGCACTGTAATTGATCGTGTACCATCCGCTCAAGACCGAATCTGTAGTAGCGACTTTCATCTTCGAAATCGATAAAGCTGGTCTTCTTTTAGTAGAGCGAGCACAAAGATAGTCCAGGTCACGGTTGAAGAAGAATTCAGACTGAATGGTCACTTGTCCAGGTTCACCACTGAAAGGAAGAGGCATGTTTACATTAAAACGACTAATCTGCTCACTGACTTGATCACTTAGCATCTTGTGGCATTCTTCCATCTGATATTGGAGCTGATTGGCATCTGAATGAAAAACCTTGACAATTTCAAAAGCTTGTCCTTCAAGATCCTTTGGAGTAATGGACGAGATTCCCTTCTGTTCACAAAACCACTTAATGAAGCTGCCCATATCTCTAGTGGCATGAAGTAGAGAGTCTTCATCTGGGGTTTCATAGTTAGTAGAAATTGTTGAAGCCCAGTTGTTGTCGGGGATCATCGTGTCAGTCTCTGGGATGGACCATGAGGGTTCTGGAGTATGAGGTCTCTCTTTCGTGAGCCAGCTTTTAATTGTGTCCTTTGAAGGTGCAACTCTAGATGTGTTAGAGCATTCACCTGACACGTATGCATTAAACTAATCATCTTCAGACGGCTAGGGGATATGCTTGGTGGATGCATCATCGTCATCTGATTCTGACTCTGCCATGACATACGATTCTTCGTGAAACACTTGATCTTCAGCAATAGAATAGGATGTGGGTGTGAACCTTGAATCAACCGTGGTCCAAGCCGCATATTTCTTCTGAGTTTCCTAATTTCCGGATGGACTAGGTTGATTGGGGGTTTTAGTGGTGAAGATGGTGGTTGTGATGGAGCTGCAGAAGTTGTATAAGAAGATCCTCCAGCCCCAGAAGTTCCAGCTCCTCCAGTTGGAGGTGGAGGAGGTGGTGGTGGCTTGGGACCTCCTGACTTATCAATTGATTTCTCTAGAACTGTCTTTATTTTCTTCTTGTCTTCCCTTTCTCCTATATCCTCCACAAACTGCTGATAATTATCAGGTCTCATCGATTCCTCGAGTGCCTCGTATAATTTCTTATGCGTATCGTCCAAATGCTCTCTTGCTTCATACATTGTTTCAGAGAGAGCTGATCTCATATCAGAAATTGGCAAGTCTTTGAAACGCTGTAGTAATGGAGCCTTCATTGCCCATTCAACTGCATCTTTTATGTCAGCTTCTATTGCCTTTGTAACAATCTCATTAAGGTTAATATCCTCCAGCATTTTGACACGACTATCAAGATTATTGACGGTGATAGGAAAATGCTTCTCAATGGTTGAAATACGTGACATAGCCTCTTCAAGTAATTGTTCAGTAGTTTTGACTGGAGGCGATGAAGCAGGATGTGGTGAAGTAGGAGGAGTGATGGTTTCACTGATGGTGACAACATTTGATGGATCATTCGCGGGTTTGGGTGGTGGAAGTACGGTTGAATGAGGTGGTTCAGACATAGGAGGGATGGTTGAAGTATCTTGCTGAATATCAACAGTGTACATAGACTCAGCTTCCTCTTTCTCATTATTTTTCTTAAACGACTCGTTATCAGAGGGTTTGTCATTTAAGAACTGATCACCAAATGAGAGATCTGTATCAAGGTTCTTCAATGAGGATAGAGAACCAGTAGACAAGTTGGGTTCTTCCAAGTGCATGAATTCATCAGACCTTGTCTCAAGGTTCTCTTGTGAGTCTTTCAGCAATTCTTCTTCATCATTTTGATCAGACTGTGTATTACTTGATGCAGGAGTTTCTTCTTGTGCTTCAGATACCTCCTTTTCCAATCCAGATTGTTCTTGAGCTGAAGATGATTCAACACTTCTTTTCTTCAGCTCAAATTGAGTGGTAGTTCTTGATGGTGAAGAGGATATGGTCAGAAGCATGTGAGCGGCTTGTTCGTCATCTACACCAAAGAATCCCTTTCCTTTGTCTTGTGTGATTGGAGTTGTATGGCGTGGCTCGTGTTCGTGTTCTCTTAACACGACACCTCTAACCGGTGCTCTCACATTCGACTTTCTAGACTTTGCTTGATTCCAAGTTGTAGAGCCGCATCATCTTCATCAATCAACCTCAGATACCCTCGAAACCTCGCCTCAATGTTTTCTTTTTCCACTCCCTTCTTCTTTTTGCTTCGGGTTATGGTATCGAAGGTTGTGACCTTTCACGCCTCTTTTAGGAAGAAAGATAAGAAGACCGTGAGCTCAAGTAGACTTAGCGCTTTGGGTTGTGGTGGAGTGGGAGAGACATCAACATTAGCACTCGATCTGGAAGCCCTTTTCTTGTACAGTTTGAAGTGATCTGTCTTCTTAATATCGTCTGTGAGGAGAATATCAGGAATTGGCAATCCAAAGATCTCTTTATCCATACCTTAAGCAACATATTTAAGGTTGCCCAGAACAAATTATTCCTTGGCATTATGAAGGACTGATTCACTCCTAGGATTGAAGTTATGAATCTGTTGCAAGTACTGGATGACAAGCTTCGAGAATCTGATGCTAGGAATCACAAGTTTGTTTACTTTCTTTTGTCCCTGAGCTTTATTCTGAAAGTTTGTTCTATCGGAGATAAATGTGTTCATTGACAACGAGAATTCTTCCCAGATAAGTTCCGATACATTAACATTCACCCCATTAACGATACCCCATAGGATTTGCAAGATGGGAATCCTTACTTTATCAAACCCTGATGTTTTTCCTGATAAGCATAAGTTGAGAACTGTTGTTATTGCTCTCCAGGGTTGATACATGTGTCCGGTGATGATGTCAGAAGCCCTTGATATGCCAACTTGATAGCCCAAACCAATCAGAAAGACTATTAGCTCTTCTGCACTTGGTGGAGGTTCAGATCGTATGGTGGGGTTGCAGGGAGTGATTCCTAAGGCCTTGCTGAGAATGTCTGAATTGATCACAAATTCCTTAACATCCAGCTTGCACGTATATTGAGCCGTGATTTTGTCCCATTCAATGGTGTTCCAAAATTGTTGTAGGTAAATGGTGGGAATTGTGCATTGTTTGGTGATGTGCCCGGTTGGTGCAAGTTTTAAATTTATAAAAGGTGAATTACCAATATTACCAATAACACATACGAGCAAGTTTACTCGTCCGTTATAGCAAGATTATGAAGGTAAGTCGATCGTCATAGGATTTGAGTGAATCTAAACACAAGTTTGTATTAACGAGTCTATCCAAAACATATAACAAAGCAAATAGATATAATGAAATTCGATGATTAAAACTACACTTGCTTAAACTAGTTTCATATCATAGATTAATGTGATTGTGTTAACTACTTAACATGTTGGTTATGATCATTAGTTTGAAAACTAATCTATTGTTCTTACAAGTTAAACCTTCGTCAAGATTTTAGTTCATAAAAACAAGCATTAAGTTTAACCAATCAATTCAAGATCAATTCAAGTTTCATAAGTCTACATACATAAACTTAAACACAAAAACATCCACTTGTTCCTCAAATGGTCAATACAAAAGGTAACCGATCATAGACAAAAGGCTACAATTGATTCTCAACAACTAATCTTACGACCATTTAGATGTTTCCAACCAATCCAATTTGATAAACAAAAAGTGTTTCTATTACAACCACACCTTAGTTCCTTTGTATAATCAAGAATAATGGGTAAAAACAATCATCCATAGACAAAATGATTATGACTAGTTGAATAACACGAAGTTCTTTCGACCCCAACGATTTATTAATTAGCCAAACTTGATTAACAAATGTCACTATGAAACTTTAGCACAATTGGATCTTAGAATCAACTTGAAATTGAATTAAAACGTGTTAACACAACCATTAACTAATCATATGATAATCAACATCATTTAAGCAAGTGTATAAAGAAACTAGCCACTCATAGCAAACATGAACATAAACTCATAACTTTGATCATTAGAAAACATGATTAAAAGTCTTATAATGCTTGGAATAAGATTACAAATGGTGAAGTAATGATTCCCAAAGGATCGTGGTGGACTTCTTGGTGTTTTGGCCTCCAAATGTGGAACTTCTGGAACTCCAAACTTCTATGGATTTCTAAGGACGAATTTTAAAAGCTTAAGGCTTGGTTTGATGAGTAGGGAGATTTGTAATTGAGGTTGTTTCTCATACGCTCACAATTAGCCTCTATTTATACTAATTCCAAGGCCTAGGGTATTAAATGTTGAACTTGGCCTCCAAGGAGTAAGGAAGGGACTAGAATACACCAAGAGAAGGACCTAGAATCGTTTGGATGCAAAGGGGAAGCTTAGTGATGAAGATTTGGCAATCGCAGCTTCTCCAACCGGATCGGTCATATGACCAACCGATCCTACCGGTCTTCAATAACAACAGTCGACCGATCCGGTCATGGGTTGCACCGATCGGTTGGCTATGGTAAAACACTTATTTCGATCGAATTCCAACCGATCCGTTGAGGGTGTAACCGATCCGGTTGGATCTTCCGAGATACAAAATTTGATCTTCTTTGATTCTTCAATCACCGAGGTCTTGAGATACCGATTTAGTCTTGTTGAAATGGGACTCTTCGCTGTCGAATATTACTTTTTCCTCCATTTCCTCGCACTTGGTTATGAACACTAGACAAACATCTCTAGATACGATTAAGTACTAAAATCACGCAAATATAACCAAATAATGATATAAAAGTACACATAACGCTACTAAAAACATGCACAACTGAAGCGCTATCAAATTCCCCACACTTAAACTTTGCTTGCCCTCAAGCAAATCTAGGAAAAACAAACATCCACTGGTATAAGATCGTGATTATGAAAGATGTGATGCAAATCAACCAAGTATAAATACGAGAGAGGATTCATCAATTATGCTTTATAAAGGTGAAATATCAAGATGTTTGACAATATCCAATGATTTTCTTGCATGATTAACATTTCAAAACACCTCACGAAAAATAACGGAATATAATTCACTCAATCACTCATTTGTAGTGGAGTAACAATATAAATCACACTCATTGCTCAGTCATGATTAGATTATTACCATAAGCTTGTACAAGAAACAAAACTCCACCGACGTGGCGTGAGCACCAAGTAAAAACATCTAAAGAGGACTTTTATTCGGGTTATAATGGTAGGCTTCGGGTGAAGGGTATGGATAAGGCATGGGAATGTTTATGAAATTGGTGTTAAAAAAAATGAAATCAAGTCTAATACCCATGTTGCTAGCTACCAAACATTCCACGAACCAAGTAAATGATTATAGCTTTGCTTTCTTCTTTTCACTTTCCACAGCTTTTTACTTTGCCATGACAATTGTTATTCGATCATAGCACATTGGCTATTATTTTCTCATACTTTTTTTTTAACATAACATAACGCATGGCTCAATCAATCAATCACATAGTATGTGGTACTCATAATCATTTGAACAATCTTCACTTTCCGTGCGACTAGCAACCAAACCGCTTAGACATTGATACGGGTAGGCTAAGGTTTAAAGTGTAAAATCTTTTGTATTTTCTCGGTGAAGCAAAATGAAAGGATGGCTTGGAAGGTGTAACTAGGGTATCTAGTGCTAAAATGAGCACTACAAATGGGTCCATGTGGGTGGTTAACTAACCAATGAGGCTAGCTAATATATCATTAGATGTAAAATGGAAGGCCATTGGGTTAAATCCTAAGGTGCCTCTTTATCACACGAATTCACTTATATTGCACGAATGCAATCTCACCGCGGTCCGTAATGATTTACAAGCACAAGTTCTAGAATAAATAAAATCACCCAAGACACTCATAGCAAAAGATTCAAGCATAAAAGATGTATGCTAATAAGAAATAGGCTCAAATCCTCACAATTTAGTGGAAAGGGTATAATATGTGCTAGCAAATGTTTATCGATCCGTAATGGATTGCAATAGTAATCGAACACATCTTGACATTTCAAATATTACCAATTTTACCAGTAGAATGATCCAGTTATTCTAATAGATAATCCTAAAAGTGTGAAAACAACTAGATCACAAGGGCAAACAAAATTTTAAAATTTAAGCATGAAAACTCTAATTTTTCCTATTCACCCCCCACACTTAAGTTAGACATTGTCCTCAATGAAAGATGAACTTCAAAGTATAGAAATAGGGAAACTAGAGATGAAACCAGATATGTCAATGAGTTTATCAGCTTAAAATTCTTTCTTCATTCCTGGCGTTCACTGGACAAATCATCACCTGCACACAATCTTATAAACAAACAAAAGGTTTTATTAAAAGGATGGCACCCCCCCACACTTAAGTTCAACCAAAGGTTAAAACTTTAGGAGTGACCACGTAAAATCAAATCAAACACACGGGTTGCCTCCCGAGAAGCGCTTTATTTTATTACCGAGTTATCACCGACTCGAGTCTTCCCGAATTTATTTAATGTAAGGGCGCTTTGAACATTTTGTAAAGTTCGGGATGTACATGAATTCTTCACCGCCGCTTCAATATCGCCCAGCGAACTCGTGATTGGTTTCCATGGAACAGTTTGTGGGATTCTTCCCGAAATGGTGCTACAAAGGTGATAGTTTCAATTCATTCTCATGGTGTCTCCGTGACACCGTCAGAATCGAAACTTCTTTCGCTTGCTCCTTGTCGTAGTATAACTTGATTCGTGTCCATTAACAATGAAGCTTCCACCTTGTTTGTCATAGAGTTCGACATACCCGTATGGATATCCATGTTTAACGACATATGGTCCAAACCATTTTGGTTGTAACTTAGAGCTTGAATTTGAATTTCATGTTAAAAGCAAGACTTTATCTCCGCTTTGAATTATTTTCAATTCGTAGCTTTTATCATGATAAGCTTTTGTTCGCTTTATACGCTTTGAGTTTTCATAAGCTTGAGTCTTAATTCATCGAGTTCATGCAATTGCGTAAATCTTTTCTCTCCAAACTATTTTGAGATCGGTGTTACAATGTATGAGCGCTCAATAAGCACGATGTTCAACTCCGAACGACAAATGACAAGTCTTCCCATACAAGAGTCTCGTAAGAGTTGTGCCAATTGGTGTTTTATAAGCCATACGAAATGCCCACGAGCATCGCCAAGTTTTCTTGCCCATAATGAAGGATTGTCTTTACCGCTTTTTCCAAGATTCGCTTGAGAGCTCGCTGGTATTTTCGACTTGACCACCGGTTTCATGGATGATAAGCAATGCAAATCGATGATGAACTCCATATCTTTTCATGGTTTTCCATTTGTTGATTGCGTAAATGAGTTCCTCGATCGCTTATGAGTGCTTTGGGAATTCCATAACGAGCTAAAAGCTTTTTGAGAAAATTAACCACATTACACGAGCATCGCTTGTCGGTAAAGCTCCGCCTTCCGCCCATTTGGACACGTAATCTATAGCAACGAGAATGTATTCGAATTTGTGGGATTTAGGAAAGGTCCCATGAAATCTATTCCCAAATATCGAATATTTCACACACTTGAATGCTTGTTAATGGCATTTCATCCCTTCGAGAGAGATTGGTGGTTCTTTGACAAGCGCCACGCTTTGAACAAGTGTGTGCTTCTTTGAATATTGTTGGCCAATAGAATCCAAAGATCAAAAACTTTCTTAGTCGTGGTGGAAGGACCATAATGTCCCCCATTGGGCTATGGTGACATTCGTCAAGAATTTTCCGAGTTTCGAACCAAAATACATCTTCGGATCATCCCATCGGACACATTTTGAAAAGATATGGTTCTTCCCAAAAGTAGTATTTGAGTTCAAAAGAATTTGCTTTTCGAGCATGAGTTAGTCCTTTTTCGAGAATTCTCCGCGAGGTAGTTTGCAAAGTCAAGAAACCAAGGATCGCTATTTCCATCGATGGTCATGAGAGTTTCATCGGAAAATAATCATCGATTTCTTCTTCTTTCAACTCCTCAAGATTAGGATTTTCGAGGCGAGATAAGTGATCAAAGAAGATTCTCCGCTCCTTTCTTATCTTTGATTTCGATGTCAAATTCTTGGATTAGCAAAATCCATCGAATAAGACGTGGTTTAGCGCCTTGCTTGGTGAACAGATACTTGAGTGTTGAATGATCGGTAAAACGATTGTTTTTAGAGCACAAGATATGATCCGAATTTGACAAATGCAAAACGACGGCCAAGAATTTTTTTTATGATTTGATAATTTTGTCGGGCACTATTCAAGGTCTTGCTAGCAAAATATATAGGCCGAAAGTGTTTTCCTTCGCTGACCTAAGATGCCCAACAAAGAAAATCGCTGAGTCGCACATAAGTTCAAGGGTAGTGACCAATTAGGTGAGACCATGATCGAGCACTAGTAAGTTGAGATTTCAGAGTTTCAAAGCTTTTATGCAATCAAGATCAAGTCAAAGATAGATTCTTTCTCAAGAAGTTTTGTCATCGAACGAGATATTTTGGAAAATCTTTGATGAATCGGCGGTAAAACCATCATGTCCTAAAAACTCCTAACGGCTTTGACGCTGGTCGGTGGTGGAAGTTTTGAGATGACATCGACCTTGCCTTGTCGACTTCCATTCCCAAGACTAGAGATTTTGTGGCCAAGCACAATTCCTTCTGTTACCATAAAGTGGCATTTCTCCCGCTTGAGAACAAGATGCAACAAGATCTTTCGAGCATTTTATCGAGATTAGAAAGACAAGCTTTAAATGAATCTCCAAAGATCGAAAATCATCCATGAAAACTTCCATGGAGGTTTCTAGCATGTCTTGGAATATGGCGATCATACACCTCTGAAAAGTCGCGGGTGCATTGCAAAGACCAAAAGATAAGTAAAGGTGGTCTTTTCTTGATCGTTAGGATCGATGGGAATTTGGAAATATCCTGAAAATCCGTCGAGGAAACAAAAGAATTTATTCCCTGCTAGTCTTTCAAGCATTTGATCCATGAATGGGAGTGGAAAGTGATCCTTTCTGGTGGCTTTGTTTAACTTACGATAGTCAATACAAACGCGCCATCCAGTGACATTTCTAGTTGGAACTAGTTCATTTTGCTCATTAGTTACAACCGTCATTCCTCCTTTCTTGGGAACACAAAGGAATGTGGCTTACCCAAGGGCTATCCTCAATTGGGTAAATGATTCCAAAGATCGAGAAGTTTAATGATTTTTTTTAACTACTTCTTTCATGTTGGGATTGAGTCGACGTTGACGCTCTACCACGTGTTTAATCCTTCTTCAAAATTGATTTTGTGTTTGCAAAAATTAGGACTAATTCTCGGATATCGATGTTTTCCAAGCAAAGCTTGTTTGTGATTTTGAGCACGTAAACTAAGCTTTCTTTCTCATTATCCTCGAGCAATGAGGATATGACTACTGGAAGAAGTGAGTTCTCCTCCAGATAAGCATATTCAAGATGATCTGGGAGAGGTTTGAGTTCGAGATCCGTGGGTGGTTCTTCGATAGAGGATTTTATTCACATCTCGTCATTGAAAGTGATTTCCTCAAAATTTTCTTCCACTTCCTCCATTTCTTCTTCTTCTGAGTTATCTCCTTCGAATTCTACTTTCATGAAATCATCAAATTCTTTGTCAAAATCTGTTTCATTGATTTTTCGAAGTAGTCATGAATGGATCGGATTCGCTCAAAGAATGCATCTAATTCCTCATCGCTGACTTCATCAATAACATCGACGTTAAAACAAGTGTCATCACCGAATGCGGGTAGCGCATTGCTTTATCGATAAAAAAGTGATTCGATCTTCCCCAACCCAAGGTTGAGTTCTTTTCCTTTCACTTTGATGATTGCATCGGCGGTATTTAGGAAGGGTCTTCCTAGAATGAGTGGGACTTTACTATCTTCTTCCATTTCCAAGATCACAAATCCACGGAAAATGAATTTACCGACTGAACAATCATATTCTCACGATTCCCACAGATATTGATAGGAATGATTTGCCAATCGGATACTCATTTTGTTGGTTTCAGTCGTTGTTGCACAACTTGAATAGAGTGAATAAGGCATCAAATTGATACTTGCGCCAAGATCGGCTAAAGCATCACATTTAACATTATTCCCAAAGTACATGGAATAAGAAAGCTCCCGTGATCTCTCGAGCTTGGTGGAATTTTGTTTTGAACTATAGTGAGCATTCTTCGTTAAGAAAAGTTGTCGATATTTTCTCAAGCTTGCTTTTGTTATTAAGAAGTTCTTTCAAAATTTCCAGAATTGGGCATTCCGCTATAACATCAACGAGAGGAACATCGAGTCTAACCTCTTTATTATTTCGATAAACTTTATAACACTCTTCCATCTTCTCCTTCTTTAGGCGCTGAGGATAAGGAATTTTGGTGTATACGCCTTGACGGATGGAATGTCTTTCTTTTGGTGGTTTGAGTTATGTTTGGTTCTTCGCTTTCATCCTCACTATCAATGGTGACAGGAGCATTAGGATTAGGTGGTGGATCGACGACGAGACCACTTTTGTGAAAACAACATTGATATGTTCATTTCTTGTTTGGGGTGGACTGACGCCTTATCATTTGATGGTTTTGGATTGATTGAGTGTTACTTGGCAATGAACCGTATGGTCTAGAGGAATGTTGGTCGAAAGTCTACTAAGCTTGTTTTCAAGATCTTGGATAGATGCTTGATGATTTTTCTATCCTTGCTCAACTTTGGCTTTGAGATTGAAAATTGATTTTGATAAAATCATTTCATGGATTTTTGACCACCACCGAATTCTCTCATGGTTTTTCAATTCGGTTTCTTCCGCCTTTTGTCGGATTTTGATGTGGTGGATCGCCGCCTCGTGGTCGAGAATCACGGTTGTCATCCCTTGGTCGGCGATCTTGCCAATTTTAATTTTGACCGTAATAATTACTACGGTATCCTCCTCCACGGTATCCTCCTCGAGCGCATTTGCTTCTCCTTCTTTCGTCCACCCATAGGTTTATCGTCGCACTCGGACGATGGGTGATTTCTCCACAATTGTTGCATCCGCCTCGCATTTCCTTCATTTCATCTTTAATATCTTTGTATCGCGAGTCGATTTTTGAGGTTAACGCTTTCATCTTCTCCATGAGTTTTGAGGTATCGGTGTTTTCGACAAAAGCAACGGTTTTTCTGAGAGGTTTGGTTTTGGAATCTTGGACCAATCAAGTTTGAGAAGTACTGATCTTCAAGCAATTGATGTGCATCGTTGGGAGTCTTATAGAGAAAATTCTCCAAAGATCAAGGATGCCTGAGAGATTTCATCTAGTCCATGGTAAAAGATTTGGATAATGGTTCCTTTTGATAATCCATGTCCATGACAACCACGGCTAAATTTTCATTCGCCAAGCTTCGACAAGTGATTCGCTGGGTTTTGGTTGAAAGCACGAATTTCTCCCATTAATCGATCAAACATGGCGTGGAAAGAATCGGCTTACAAAAGCTTGCCTCATCTCCTCCCAAGTATTGATGATTCCCGGGTTAATTCATTGTACCATACTTTAGCATCTCCATGAGTGATGATGGGAAAAGTTCGAGTTTGATGGCATTGACATCGGTGTCGCCATAACGAAACATGCCGCAAATTTCGATAAATTCGCAATGTGCTTATGCGGATCGCCGCACGCCATCGAATTGTCGGTCTTTGATCATAGAAAGGTGATGTCCCTTCACGGTGAAGTTGTCACCAAGGTTAATAGCAACAATAGCACTTTCTGTGTTGGTGCTACTACTCGTTGGTTCCCACATGGGTTGATCGTCCGCCATGGGAAAAGGTAAATTGGTGAAAGGATTGTAAACAACTTTGGCTTCAATGAGGTTATCAAATGGTGGGTTTGGTACTCTTGGTACACGATTTTCCAATGGTATGAAACGTGTTCTCCTTCTTCTTCGAATCAAACGCTCGGGGTTGGTAAGAGGTGTAATTGGTTCTATTCCTCACGCCGAGTGTTCATACAATGTCCTAGAGAATCCGTGCAATATCTAAACACACGGACAAACAACGAAAATGGTTTCTATGGGTCGAGAGGTAACCGGATCGCTATGGATGCAACCGATCGGTTAGACCACCGAAAGTTATGGGACAAATTGTAACCGATTCGGTTGAGGGGCAACCGGATCCGTTAAGGTTTCTGAGAAATTCTTTGTTTTTTTTTTCTTTGGTTGAATCGACTGAGGAGAATTCAAAAACTTGTTGAAACACAATCAAATCCCCAGCAATGCGCCTAAAACTTGATGTGCGGTTGGTGCAAGTTTTAAATTTATAAAGGTGAATTACCAATATTACTAATAACACATACGAGCAAGTATACTCGTCCGTTATAGCAAGATTATGAAGGTAAGTCGATCGCTCATAGGATTTGAGTGAATCTAAACACAAGTTTGAATTAACGGAGTCTATCCAAAACATATAACAAAGCAAATAGATATAATGAAATTCGATGATTAAAACTACACTTGCTTAAACTAGTTTCATATCATAGATTAATGTGATTGTGTTAACTACTTAACATGTTGGTTATGATCATTAGTTTGAAAACTAATCTATTGTTCTTACAAGTTAAACCTTCACAAGATTTTAGTTCATAAAACAAGCATTAAGTTTAACCAATCAATTCAAGATCAATTCAAGTTTCATAAGTCTACATACATAAACTTAAACACAAAAACATCCACTTGTTCCTCAAATTGCTTAAGAAATGGTCAATACAAAAGGTAACCGATCATAGACAAAAGGCTACAATTGATTCTCAACAACTAATCTTACGACCATTTAGATGTTTCCAACCAATCCAATTTGATAAACAAAAAGTGTTTCTATTACAACCACACCTTAGTTCCTTTGTATAATCAAGAATAATGGGTAAAAACAATCATCCATAGACAAAATGATTATGACTAGTTGAATAACACGAAGTTCTTTCGACCCCAACAATTTATTAATTAGCCAAACTTGATTAACAAATGTCACTATGAAACTTTAGCACAATTGGATCTTAGAATCAACTTGAAATTGAATTAAAACGTGTTAACACAACCATTAACTAATCATATGATAATCAACATCATTTAAGCAAGTGTATAAAGAAACTAGCCACCATAGCAAACATGAACATAAACTCATAACTTTGATCATTAGAAAACATGATTAAAAGTCTTACAATGCTTGGAATAAGATTACAAATGGTGAAGTAATGATTCCCAAATGATCGTGGTGGACTTCTTGGTGTTTTGGCCTCCAAATGTGGAACTTCGAACTCCAAACTTCTCGGATTTCTATGACGAATTTTAAGAGCTTAAGGCTTGGTTTGATGAGTAGAGATTTGTAATTGAGGTTGTTTCATATGCTCACAAATAGCCTCTATTTATACTAATTCCAAGGCCTAGGTATTAAATGTTGAACTTGGCCTCCAAGGAGTAAGGAAGGGACTAGAATACACCAAGAGAAGGACCTAGAATCGTTTGGATGCAAAGGGAAGCTTAGTGATGAAGATTTGGCAATCGCAGCTTCTCCAACCGGATCGGTCATATGACCAACCGATCCGCCGGTCTTCAATAACAACAAACCGACCGATTCGGTTGCGGGTTGCACCGATCGGTGGCTATGGTAAAAACACTTATTTCGATCGAATTCCAACCGATCCGGTTGAGGTGTAACCGATCCGTTGGATCTTCCGAGATACAAAACTTGATCTTCTTTGATTCTTCAATCACCGAGGTCTTGAGATACCGATTTAGTCTTGTTGAAATGGGACTCTTCGCTAAGTCAATATTACTTTTTTCCTCCATTTCCTCGACTTGGTTATGAACACTAGACAAACATCTCTAGATACGATTAAGTACTAAAATCACGCAAATATAACCAAATAACAGATATAAAAGTACACATAACGCTACTAAAAACATGCACAATCTGAGCGTTATCATTTGGTTAGAGCAATGAAGAAGTTTGTGTTTTTAAGGATATCAATTGATACTCTGAGGATTGGATTTTGTTGCAACTTTTCCATATCAACATAACAATTACTTTTTCCTATCTCTGCCAATTTATCTTCAGGAACGATTTTGTTGTCTGAAAGGACTTTGGGTGGAGCAGAAGATGTAATGTTCTTAGATGAGGTTGTGTTTGCCATTGAAGATCTAAAGATACACACATACAACAACAATGATCGAGAGCATGTTAGATTAGATATGGTTAGTTACAACATTGAATACAATTTTATGACATAAACACAATAACTTAGTAGCTTAGACAGAGTTCCCATAAGGTATTCAAATAGATTGAGTGGCATTAGATAGTTTTCAAGGTAATACCCATTTGACACAGCCGAGAGACAAGTTGTTTTAGAATCAAATTATTTAAAAGCAAAGTTGCTATTAACTAATTTCATGAGACAAGATACTATTATGGATGATATAGCGTGTTATTTGAGACAAGTTGTCATACCAAGTTACTACAAGAGAAACCAAGTACAAATTGCTCAAACAAAGATGTTATAGCAAGTTGCAAGAGTATATTGTCAAAGCAAGTCGCCACAGAAAACCTCGAATCAAGTCGCTAATCATGAAATTACAATAGCAAGTCGCCTTGAAATAATACAACATACCAAGTCGCCACTTGAACATTGAGCCAGCAAGTCGCTAATCTTGCAAAGATAAGTCGCTATCAAAAATGATAGGACCAAGTCGCTACAAGATTAACAAGTTGCAGACTTGTAAGTACAAGTCGCTACCAACATTAATAGTGATAAGTCGCTACGAGTTACTTAGGTAAGTCGCTAATTAAGTATAAGCAAGCTAACACGCTACCAAGAATATTGGTAAGTCGCCACTAAGAACACACAAGCCAACTCGCTACGAAGAACACATCTAAGTCGCTATCTGGAACATTTTATACTCTAACGAAAAATAGCTCCAACAAAATAGTCATTCATCACCATCACATGAGCACACTCAACACGCTATATAGAACGGTTACAAATAACATCAAAATCACTTGCAACGACAAATAACATCAAAATCACTATGACGCAACACAATAACCATTAAGACATTCCAATAACGCCTAAACATCCATCATAAGCATGAGAAGTGATCCCATTAAAGCATAATCATTTACAAACCTAAGTGAGAATCAAGTGATGAGGATCAAATGCACGGTGGGGATTTGTGTAGAAAACAGTGTTAGTCTAGCATCTAAGTCATATTATTGAAAACTGAGAGTGTTAGATGCAAAACATACCACGCTAAGTCGCTACGATGAGATGTGAATGAGAGAGAGAGAGAAAACACACAAGAAACTTAAGATTTTGAAATAATGAATAGTGAACTGTAAGTCGCTAGGTAAAGGGAAAGGTTTTTACAAGAATACCAACATGACACTTTCATCCTCGTAGTTTTGAGACTGTTAAGTAAGTCGCTAGCAAAGATACAACCAAGTCGCTATGGTTTACAAAGCAAGTCGCTAACACGCCTTGGTAAGTTGCTATCTATTATTACAAAAGCAAGTCGCTATCATATCATATTATGTATAATAGACATTTTTAGTCCATGAACTTATCGATTGCAAACCAGCACATGGCACACATAGCATAATTAAGATGACATAATAGAATAAGCAACCTAACACATCGACACTAAGTTTATCAAGACAAAAGTGACCACGAGAACAATACATAACCAACAATTGTGCGTATATAAACGAGATAACTTGTAAAATTCTCCCCCTCAATCAATGTCACCAATGACCATTGATCGAATTAAACCCACCCGTTATAAAATAAGAATATATCATTTGTTCGAACTTCATCTATGATCCCGTGTCATTATTGAACGACATTTCTAGGACCGTAGATGTTATCGATAACAAAGGATATATCCTTTATTAATTTGAGGTAAATGACTAAAATTATGAATTAAAATAATGATTTAATTTGAGATAAATGACTTTTTTTTTAAACTGATTTGTACACAGATTTATAAGAGCGAGTCCTGATTCAAGTCGAATAGGAGTCAAATCATGAGGTACATCAGTTCTGGCAAGCAATCATTCCAGAGTGATCAATGTTCATTTCAGATGGAAACCAAGTCATGAAGTTCCTGAATGAGTTAAGCATTGTACCTGAAAAAGACTGAGAACACTTTGCACTAGAGGCACATGTAGTATTGCAAATAAATGAGTTAGTGACCTACATTTGGATGTTGCAAGGTGTGATCTAGGAGTGTCATTACTAGACATCCCTTTAGGTTCAATGTTTTTGAAGAATTTTCCTGTGGGGATCCACTTAAGGTAAGATCTAGGAATGTATGTCCGTTGGATGTCAAAACTTAAATAATCTACCGGCTGGAATCCATTTGAAACAACTTCTAGTGGTTTTGATGTGAACACTTCGTTATTACTATTAGTCCATCTGTAATTAGTTTGATTCTTAGCGGAATGAACAGGTAATTGACGCTTCTTAAGAGAACTAGATGGCCTCCTAGAATTCATGATCTTAGACTTAGAACATTGAACTGGGTTCGTTATTCATCATATCGAATGAAGTAGTGAAGTGACCGGTTTTGTCAAAACAAGATTCGTGATCAACTTGGGAGGCAAGCCTAGATTTCGATGGTTTAAATCTTTCGTTCTAAAAGCATCATGCCTAACCACCGTATGTTTTGAGTTGTTCAATAAATGGCTTTCCCAAGGTTGATGGTTTTTCAAACTTTGTGTTCACACTATTTCTAATAGATTTCCTAAGCTCATTTTTTAAGGCAACAATAGTGAAGCCCTTATCCCGAATTTGGGCTTGAGGGCATCAATGTCCACAACAAGGTGTTAGTTTGTTTAATCAACTTGGAATTGGTCTCTCTAAGTTCTTTCTTAATGACTCATTTTTTCTTAATAGGTTGGACACACATAGAGCCGCTCAAAGATTCCTAGATTTAAGTGTATCACTCATCTCATGACAATCACACTTATGCACATCCGAGAGTTGTAACTTCGCATTGCATATGGTTGAGTCTTTGTCCCTAACTGGTTTTAAGTGATTATTTTCAAAAAATTCTCGAAATTCTGGATATTCCTGATTAATGCAAGATTTTTCAGCATAAAAGCTTTCTTCCTTTTGTTGTATTGCAATTTCCAAGGAAATACAATGTTTTTCAAGAATTGAATATTTGTTTGAAAGTTCATCATAAACCCTTTTTTTAATCATATCATTAGCTTTAAAAGTTTTAGATTCAGGATCAACCAAGATCGATTTCATAGTATTATGTTCAGAGTTAGAATCAAGTAGATCAGGTACATTAACACATGAATTACTTTGATCAGTTAAGGGTACCTCATCGCATGAAACCTGTTCATCTGAAGATTTGTCATCAGTATTCACCACATGAATACTAGGAGTTGTCATGTAAACTGTTTCAACCTTTTCTGACTCTGAGTCTTTGAGATCAGTACAGTTGGCCTCATCCTCCTTTATTGCAACTGAAATTATGCATTCGTCATCATTCATTTGTTTGACTGATCCATTGGTCGACCTGTCACAATCTTCACATAACATAACTTGACACCCATTCAATTCATTCAGCATGTCATTCTCTTGATCAGCTTCCTTGATGTATATTTCCATATTACCCATAAGTTGAATAACGGTGTTTCTGAACTCATGTATTTCCATTCTAGTGTGTTTCTTGAATGAAATTCCAGTCATGTCATGATCAAAATCTGAGGAATATTCCCCCCCTGATGAATGGCTGAAATTGATCGAAGGTTACTTGAAGAGCTACATTAGAATCATCAGTTGAGAACTTCTATTTGGTAATTTGAAACCTCAGTTGTTCTAAGTTAAGTAGGACAGTTCTTGTCAAGGTGGTAAAATCCTGACGAAGGAGAGCACTGCTTGTTCGATCCATAGTTTTAGATAAAAGTTGTAAGATATAGGATTTCTTAAACATACTAAACCATAATCCAAGTTGGCGTATAAAAGTGTTAGAGAGAGAAAGTTCTAGAGAGAGAAATGGAAGAGAGTTGGGAACCATGTGAAACAAAGAAAATAGTATTGAGCTCCAACCCTCTACCTTGGGAGGTAGAGGGTATTTATAGTGTCTTACAAATAAACGCCACCTACGGGCTGTGGATCAGGTATACAATGGGTAAAGACCCGTCCATCCTCCATGGTGTTACTTAACAAACTACTAACTAACATATCATAACTACGACTACAAGCTTTCTATTGAATGCTTATATTTTAGGTGACCGACTCTTTAACGACTGAATTTTCTAATTCCTAACAATCTCCCCCTAAGGGAGGTCACCTCAATTTATAATGATTACAAACAGATATTACATTAGATTGTTCTAGGATTCTTGATTAAGTCCTTTGCTCAGTAGCTCGTAGTCTTTGAATCTTCATTATTGCATGTTTGGGAATTCCAAGTGGAGGTCTTTAACTAATCCACGAGAATGATTGTTGAGCTCGCTTTGAGATCATGAGTCATATTAAATCTCGACTCTTCCTTTGTGATGTTGGTATTATGTGATGTTGTGACTTTTGGACCAACATGCTCACATTCGGATCATGATTTCTTCTTATCGAGTAGCGGAAGCTTTCGCTGATTCATGATATTGGTAGCGCGTAGCGTAGCATGGAGTGAAAGTATCGAGTCATTGATGCACTAATCATGATTTCTTTTAGTGATGAATGTGTTGTGTGAGCATGCGGCTATGGATTGACCGCTCACCGATCACCGAAACGTAGGGAGTACCTTGATAAGGTTTTAAAAGGTACCATTTTTAGGGTCGCTTAAGTCCTTATTTGATCACTTTTGTACCGTTATTGCTTAATATCGCTCCTTTTCACTTTTTAGGTCTCTCAAGGCAAAATGCCGGAATGGCACTTATTTGGACGAAAAGGCGCGAATATATGAAGAAAATGGCCAAAGTCGAATCGAGACACTCACGCTGTCGAAAGTAGAAGGCGACGGCGCCAAAAAAGATTGTGACGCCGTCCCAAAATTATTGTGACGGTCCGAACCCAAACTCAGATTTTCAAGCCGACGACGCCCAGGTTGTAAAAGAGTAGGCCGTCGCTACTCGCACGGCCTAGATGCAATCCGACGACGCCGAAGTCAAGAGGACGGCGCCACGGACATAAGGTGACGCCGCCGCAAGGTTAACGTGGCCAAGACGAAACCCTAATGGAGGCGACACGACACGCCACTAAACATAAGGTGACGCCGTCGCAATTGTAATCTTATATATAGAATCCGAATTTTTCGCCTCTTTGTGGAGAGTCTTTGGAGTAAAACCTAAACCGAACCTAAGGTGTCTTGTACAAGATTTTAGGGTTTTAAACCCTATCTTACATCAAGATAAGTCTTTACTTCATTAATTCAATTATGTCTTTGATTATTTGTGTGTATGCTTGCATGTTCTCCATGTCCGGCTAATTTACTTGTGTGTTTGCTTAGGAAGTATAAAACTCAATTATTGAATATTGATTGGTTGTTTCTTATCTTAGTTGATTAATGATCTAGTAATGCGATAGGTCATTCGTTGTGTACTTAATGCTTGATTCATCTTTGTGAACCTTAGAATATAATTACCCGAGTAGTTGTAGGCTAAACCATCCAAAGAGCGCCTTTAGAGTAGGAGTTTATCATCCCTAGTGGGATTGTAGACAAGACCCTTTGGTAAGTTCAAAGAGTTAGGAGAAACGACACCCTACAACTTTAGAAATACAACGCTACTAAGAATAAGACGTGACACTCAACCACCAATAGAGATAATTAAGGAGTAATACAAACTAAGTAAACACATCTTTAAACTATCATACGAGCACACATTAATTAGACATAGACTCCCACAACCTTAGTTTAGATAATTAGATAATAGTAGAGTAATCGGTAGAAATACCAACCCCCAAATCCAATACCCGAGATTCGACCTTTCCATTTTCTAAAAACATAAAAGATAAAAATAATCTTCCTCAACCTTAACCTTAGAGTAGTAACTCCTTACTAGCATTCCTATTCCCCAGAGGATTTATATCAATACCCGTGGCTTACCCTAATTACTACACTACAACGATTAGGTTCATCGCCTAGGGTGTTATAAACTTGCTCAAGAAAAGGAAGTTTCCTTGACCCTAACGACGCGCGTAGCGTTATCAAGTTTTTGCGCGCCGCCGGGAATAGAATAGCTAGTTTGTAGTCCACCTCGCTTAGGTTTCTTTGCTTGATTCCTATCGTAAACTTTTTCTCAATTTTAGCTTTCTCTTAGTCTATCCCCTTCTTCGTAACCTTTATTCGTAACCCCATCACTTTTCATCATGGAAGGTGATAACCAACCACCACTTGATAACCCAACACAAAAAATTTCAATGTCACTCAAAACCCAACCCAATAACCAACACAACCGTTGAAGCCGCTATGTGAGTAGAAACACCGACCTTCGTGATTTGCGGAAAATATTCGATAGTACAATTAGGGAAGTCGTTGAGAAAGTAGTCGTCACCGCTATAGTTGGCTCTATGATTAGCGAATTTGGAAAATGGCATGATAAACAACAACGTGAATGTGGAAAATAGTGCTTACTTCAATCTTTACCCCACTAAGGAAGAGATTTGCATCATCAATACATAATCGATAATCCACGATCACCTATCATTAGGATATGCCCAAAGATTAGAGGGAAACTCGAACTTAAAAATCCCTTGTATGATCGGATATAGGAGTGTCGACCACGCTTACATAGATACGGAATCCCCATCAATGTAATGTCATCTGCCTACAATGACATTATGAATGAGCGACTCAATATTAGGAGAGACCCTAAGTATCCGGGAGGAGTTTGCAACTTTGTGGGAAGAGTCAAGGACGTGCATGTCTTTATAGGAAATTTCACCTACCTAGTTGATTTTATGGTCCTAGAAGATGTAGGATGCGTCATTGACTATAGCTTATCCCAAGTAGTGCTAGGGAAACCGTTTGTTGAAACATCTAGAATGAGCCATAACAAGCATGAGGGAACGGTTAGGTTCAAGGAAGGAACCGATGAGATCACCTATAGGATGCCTTGGAAAACAACTGAGTATGGCCACTTGTCCATTTATGAGCGAGACAACATCAAAGCTTTTGAGGACAAAAGCAAGGAAGAAGTTGAAAAAGGTTATAAATTCATGTGGGAAAGAAGGAGGCATTATTATAAGGATTGCTTGACTTTAGGGCCTAAGTATAGAGTCGATGAAGATTTTGTCAACATGATAGAATTCTCATTGAGGATGCGTGAGGAAACGTAGGAGTAAGACTATGAGTCTAGCTACAAGACTCTTAAATAAAGAAAAGCGCTTCATGGGAGGCAACCCATGCTTAATTGTTTGCTTGTTAGTGTCTTATATCTTTATTAATTGTTTATCCTCAAGTTTAAATTTGTAAAATGCTTTATTTTGTTTTTAACTCGGTCTTAATTGCATGTAAAGGTATTTTACATAAGGGATAAGTGTAGGAGGATTACACACGCTTTCAAAAGAAACGTAAACATGAGAATAACAATTAACTAAAAGATATATATGTTTGTTTGTTCGAGTCAATTGCTTGTATCGAGTCATAATGGATGGTTTGCGTAAATTTTTCCGGATCCTAAAGATGTAAATTTTCCGAATTTTTCCGTAAAATCGCACCGCTTTTTGTCAGGATAACCGACGCGTCAGATTGCAACCGACGCGCCGTGAAGGAGTAAAACATCGATTACTTTTTCTCGTTTTCGAGCTACTTATAAATTTTGGAATTTTCCGTGTCTTAATTTTCTTAGAAATTCAGAAACATCCATGCCACAAGCATTATATCCTAGTTTGAATCGAGTCTTATATATAATATTACCGCCGATTTTACGCGAAGGTTTCGTTTGTTTTCTTCAAGTGTGCAGGTTTAGTTTGTCAAGAAGAAGTTACATAAGATTGGAGGAGCTTTTCACGCAATAATTCTTCTTGGAAAAGAGTTTAACCACCACTTTACACGGATCTTACCGAGCTAATCAGGGGAGTATTAGTTTCTTTCATTTTTAATTACCTTCCATTATCATAACTTTGATACTTTGGGAACATTGGGGACAATGTTCGGTTTAAGTGTAGGGAGGAAAATAAAACGGAACTTTGAAACTATGCTTATCCTTGACTATTTGCTTTGTCCAAATGTGATTGTGTAATAAACCATGAGAAAATGTCGGTTAGGGTAATTTTGGCACCAAATTTAAAAATTTTCATGACATATAGGAGTGGGCCATTAGTCTTAACAAAAGCGTCTCACGGATAGGAAATTATATGACTAGCACAAAACCCTTTACCACCCAAATTCCACCCAAAATGTGAGGATCGCCCTTAGATTAATAGGAATTAGAAGCATTCATCTTCAATGCTTAGAGTGTGAACCGGTAGTATATTAGATTCTAGAACTTGTTTTGTGATGCATTCCGAGATCGCAAGTGAGGCTACACTTGTGTAGTTAGGAATAACTAAATGATAAGAGGCATTAGGATAACCCTTGTTTGACACTGTAATATAATTACTTCTTCCACTTCGGTTGAGTAATTCCCACACCCTTTGCGTTGTACTCATCTTTAGTACACGATACCCTAGTTAACCCCTCGAGCCTATCCTTTTCGCGGTTCTCGTGATGTTTTGGTTTTTCCGAATATCAATGAAGAGCATTGTTTACACCCCACCCCAAATATACACCCAAATCGCCTTTAGCTCACCCCTTATGCACTCACTTTTAGTGCAAATGTTTGTTATCACCCCAAACCCTTAGTTCAATTATCTAGTTGCTTGCATAAGTTGCTAAGTCGAGTCATATCCTTTGTATACAGTTTTGGGATGATTGGGATTCATAGAAAAGTTAAAATTTATGAAATGACGGGAAGGGAACGTTAAAAATTCAAATTCCCTTTGTTTGCGTAATAATGTACCCCAAGTGTTTTGATCGTTTCAAATCGGGTCAAATTAGTGTTAGAGTAATAATAACTCAAGTGTAGGGATGAGCCTATAAATCCCTAGTATTTTGATGTTACCGTAGAGGATGGTAGAGTAAAAAGTGTAAAAAAAAAAAAAAAAAAAAAAAAAAAAATCGAAAAAAAAAGAAAAGAAAAAGAAAAAAAAAAAAAAAAAAAAAAAAAAAAAAAAAAAAAAACATACGGCTACTATCCTACATCTATCTTTAAATTTTTGTTTGTTTATTTCAGTTACCTAGAGTTTTAGAGTGTCGAGTCTTGGCTTAGCAACGCCATTCTTCATATGCATTTAACATAGAGATTTTTGACTTACCACCACTAAATAGCCTATCCCACCAAACCCTTATTTCCTACCGTAGCCTAACATTACAACCCTTTAAAGACCTCTTTGATAGTCTTTCCTAGGTGCTTACGCCAAAGCGATGGAGGTTTGATCTATTCTCAAGCCTATGGTAATCTATGTACTAGGACCGGTTAATGAGTGTTTATCTTCCATTTCCTATTTGTTATATTTCAAATATACACCGAGAGAGATGCGAGTATCCAAACACCCCATGTGAGGTGCTAGTATGTAATTCCGTGCTTGTTATGACTTTTATGGGCTTATATGTGTTGTGGACCGCTTTGAATTAATGCTTTATGACCCCTAACTTATAAATTAATCAAAAAGCACATTTGCTTGAGGACAAGCAAATAACAAGTGTAGGGATATTTGATAAGGTTTTAAAAGGTACCATTTTGAGGGGTCGTTTAAGTCCTTATTTGATCACTTTTGTATCCGTTATTGCTTAATATCGCTCCTTTTCACTTTTAGGTCTCTCAAGGCAAAATGCTGGAATGGCACTTATTTGGACGAAAAGGCGCGAATATATGAAGAAAATGGCCAAAGTCGAATCGAGACACTCACAGCTTCGAAAGTAGAAGGCGACGCGCGGTGCTAGATTGTGACTCGTCCCAAAATTATTGTGACGGTCCGTAACCCAAAACTCAGATTTTCAAGTGACGACGCCCGCTTGTAAAAGAGTAGGCCGTCGCTACTCGACGGCCTAGATGCAATCCGACGACGCCGAAGCTAAAGAGGACGGCGCCACGGACATAAGGTGACGCCGTCGCAAGGTTGACGTGGCCAAGACGAAACCCTAATGGCGGTGACACGACGTCGTCACTAAACATAAGGTGACGCCGCAATTGTAATCTTATATATAGAATCCGAATTTTTCGTCTTTGTGTGGAGAGTCTTTGGAGTAAAACCTAAAACCGAACCTAAGGTGTCTTGTACATTATTTTAGGGTTTTAAACCCTATCTTACATCAAGATAAGTCTTTACTTCATTAATTCAATTATGTCTTTGATTATTTGTGTGTATGCTTGCATGTTCTCCATGTCCGGCTAATTTACTTGTGTGTTTGCTTAGGAAGTATAAAACTTAATTATTGAATATTGATTGGTTGTTTCTTATCTTAGTTGATTAATGATCTAGTAATGCGATAGGTCATTCGTTGTGTACTTAATGCTTGATTCATCTTTGTGAACCTTAGAATATAATTACCTGAGTAGTTGTAGGCTAAACCATCCAAAGAGCGCCTTAGAGTAGGAGTTTATCATCCCTAGTGGGATTGTAGACAAGACCCTTTGGTAAGTTCAAAGAGTTAGGGAGAAACGCATACCCTACAACTTTAGAAACACAACGCTACTAAGAATAAGACGTGACACTCAACCACCAATAGGAGATAATTAAGGAGTAATACAAACTAAGTAAACACATCTTTAAACTATCATACGAGCACACATTAATTAGACATAGACTCCCACAACCTTAGTTTAGATAATTAGATAATAGTAGAGTAATCGGTAGAAATACCAACCCCCCAAATCCAATACCCGAGATTCGTACTTTTCATTTTCTAAAAACATAAAAGATAAAAATAATCTTCCTCAACCTTAACCTTAGCGTAGTAACTCCTTACTAGCATTCCTATTCCCCAGAGAACGATATCAATACCCGTGGCTTACCCTAATTACTACACTACAACGATTAGGTTCATCGCCTAGGGTGTTATAAAACTTGCTCAAGAAAAGGAAGTTTCCTTGACCCCGAACGACGCAGCGTGTAGCGTTATCATACCGCATGACACAACAGATTAGCAATAAAGCGCACGAAAGTGTCTTTGATCATTTTCGATGAATTGAGGTACACGCCCACGGTTCCCCGCTGATCAAGACAAGTATCGCCCGTGATCGTATAATTCAAGAATTTCCTTGATGTGGTTTTGCAAATGCTCTAGTCGTTCTCAAACCGAACATCTCAAAGAAGACAACACGGAGTGAGTGAACCAAATAAACAAGATTCATCGATTGATGAAAAGAGATTTGAAAACAATCGTATTGCTCAATAGAAATTGTTTTTTTGCAATACAACGAAGGTTTTAATGAAAATCAATTATCAATCAAAACACCTTTATTTTGAGAAATAGTACACAATCGACGTATAAAGAAAAGAATTTTTAAGCACAACGACCGGTTTTCAAAGGTATCCGTCAATCCATAACTCGAACTGTGATTGATTCAAAAGATTGAATCGCCCCATTGTTTACGCTCGGTTGTCACATGATTGATCTATTGAATAGACCTCACATGCCACCTACCGTGAGCTTGTTAGATGTTGGCTCCGAAGGCTTTCCATCTTCATTGTGAATATTTTTGCATATCACCGAATGTTCCGCAATACCACAAGGATAATGCGAGGACTCAAGATATAATCTCTTTCCACATTGTGTGAAACAGAGTCTTCATTGAAAGTGTCCTAATGAGATTTATTGATGATCTCGAGGCTCTAGACTCAATTTGTGCATATTTGGTTCTCCGTACGGAGACTAGGGAGAGGTCTCCTTCTTAAATATCAACACTCTCTAAGAGAAAGTCGATAGATTATGTAGGTTCCCGTGAGAATGAAACAAGCCCTTTTAAGAGGAACTTGAGTGGTTTGGGAAGTTGTAGTGTAGAGCGCCACCGGGTACATGACGCCTTGTCTTCAATACCGATGTTACCATCAAGAGTATATGAATTGTACCCGGTTTCGCCCTATGGTTAAATAAATGGAGGGCTATTTCTTTTCACCCTTTTCTCATTCAATTCTTTTTCATTCTTCAACCCCTTCAAGCTTACCGAGACTTCATAGCTAGAACCTTGTTGGGTTTGTTCCAAGACTAGCTCGCCTCATCCGCACTCTTCCCATATCTCATTTTTCTCCTTTTATCATCATACCTAAGGACTTCTACATTAACTAGTGGATTGTCCTCGGTAGATCCCTCCGATTCTGGCGGATCATGGGACCATAACCTAACCTTATCATCCTTATATCACCATGCATAAAGTAGGATTGGTCGGTCTTTTGGTATAGTTCTTCCGCCTTGAAAACAATTGAAAACCATTTGAAAATCAATCAAGATACTTGTGATCTAAAATCAAAGCATTTTGTATCTCAATTGATTGATAATTTTAGAAATGCTCCCCCTCAACATATGCATATAATTCAGAAATTGTTTTAGCATATGGAGGCAAGAGATATTTGAAATCGTTAGATTAAAAATGACATGTCCAATCTTTTGATTAACATTTTCTAAAATGATCATCATCACTTCCCAATCAATTTACTTTAGATACAACATTTTGAGTAAGGATGAGGTTTTCAAAGGTTTGCTCCCCCTTAATATGTGCCTTGAAATATGAGAGAGTTTGCACATATTAGAGGGAACCTGCACTTAGAGACAATTCAGTCACGATTCAATAATTTGAGGTTTAAAATAGATGCTCCCCCTCAACATGTGCATGGAAAATTTGAAGTCGTTTGTCACATGTGGGGAGGAGAGCTTGTACACCCTTATAAAACCATTTATCGAAATATCAGTTTAAATCTAATTTAAATCACAAATTCTCCCCCGATCACAATTTTCAAATCATTTGAGATTTGTGATCTCTTGAAGATTTAAATTGATTTTGAAAGATTTTAAGGAGAATTGTGACTTGATTATGAACACGTTTTAACTGATAAGGATCGAATTTAGAGACTTTAGACTCCAAAGATTAAACATGCTTGAATATCTTTTGAAAACTTAATAATAATAACCACGGTCTGGTACCATTGTTTGAAAAATACACTTTTTAATTTAATTGAAAATCCTTCTCCCCAAATCAATGACATAAGTTTTGATCGAGAGATAGATATTTATGACAACTGTTAAGTTCGATGATTTTCAAAATAGAGTCCAAGTAATTTTTCAAAGCAATTAGTTTTCATTAGATAGTAAGAAATTGTATTTATAGAATCGAGCATGAGATTTGAAAACCGATAAAGCATGGCTCGTTCTTTCTTTGAAAACGGTTTACTTCGAAATAACAATAAACCACTATTTTTCTCCGCCTCTTTTTTTTTTTTTTTTTTAAAAACAAAACTATATGCATTCGAAGAACATCTAAAAACCCGTGACATTCTTTGAATGTCAGCACAAAGTCCGTAGATGATATCGAATAAGAAAAAACATGATATAATAACAATACTTTTGGAATTTTTCAAGATTTTCTAATAACTTTTTTTATGGATTTTTGAAAATTTTATATTTTTATATTTTCTTTTTGAGGGTTTTTCAAGTTTTGTATTTTGCTTTTTGAATAAATATATACAAGAGATAGATGAATAAAGACCTTTACTCCTCGTCTTCCTCTTGAAGACACTTGAGTGTTTCCGGTTGTAGACTCTTTAGACCAAGACGTGGAAGGATAAAATCAAAACGTTCTCTAGGAAGAGCTTTGGTGAAGATGTCGCTAATTGGTATTCGGTTCTCACAAAGTAGAGTTCCACCACACCTTTTTCCACTTGTTCCCGATGAAATGATGTCGAATGTCGATATGCTCGCTCTTGAGTGTTGAACGTTGTTGCATGAGAGAGCAATAGCACTTTTATTATCACAAGATATAGGGATTTTGTTGAATTCAAAGCCATAGTCGATAATTGGGATCTCATCCATAGGATTTGAGCACAACAAGATGACATGGCTATGTATTCACCTCGTAGAGGAAATAGAAGTACTCATTTGCTTCTTTGAAGACCACTCACAAGCTTATCACCCAAAACCGAGCACCTCCAGACGTATTTCGACGTGTATCTTGACAACTCGCATGATCAAGATATGCATAGGCGTTAGTGACATATCGGTGTCCTTGGTACCATAGTCCCATATTGATGGTTCCTTGAGATACCGAAGACCCGCTTAACCGCTTCAAGGTGCTTTTTAGTAGGCTTAGACCGATATCTAGCACACATGCACACAAATGTAATGTGATGTCCGGTCTACTAGCCGTGAGGTACATCGAGGATCCAATTATACTACGATATTTTGTTTGATCTATCATGATCCCCGAGTAGTCCTCATCCAGCTTGGTTCGCTCAATCATGGGATTGTCAACAGGTCACTAGAATCAAATCCAAATTTCTTTAACATCTCATTTGCATATTTAGATTGATTTATGAAAATGCCTCCGGACTTTGTGAAATTTGTAATCCCAAGAAAATGACATTTGTCCCATCATTGACATTTGAAATTTGGAACCCATTTCATTTGAAAACGATCACATTCATTGGGGTCATCGAGGAAAATATGATATCATCAACATAAATTTGAACGTGAATTAAATGTTTGCTCGACTTTTCGGTGAACAACGTTGGATCAACTGCCTTTGTCAATCCGTAGATAGAAGAAACTTTGATAGCGATCATACCATGCCCCTGAGCTTGCTTTAAACCATAAAGAGCCTTCTTCAAACGATAAACATGAGTAGGATGCTCGATTCACAAAGCCTTCGTGTTGGTCGACGAGACGACCTCTTTAAGATCTCCGTTAAGAAATGCGGTTTTAACGTCCATCCGATAAACAACCATGTTCTTGCTAGCAAGATTAGCCAAGAAGATTCGATCGCCTCGATATGAGCAACTGGAGCAAAAGATTCCTCAAAGTTTATCCTTCTTCTTGACGATAACCTTTAGCCACTAACCTAGCCTTATTTTTCAAAACATCACCATGCTCATCAAGCTTCACTTTGAAGATCCACTTAGTGCAATGATCATAGCACAACTGAGTCGGTACTAATTCCCATACATCTAATCGATCAAACTCATGAATTTCATCTTGCATGGCATTGAACCACCGCCTTCATTCATAGCGCTTTAACATCTTTAGGTTCGATCTTTGAGAGTACGGAGTTAAAGAAGCACCATAAGGCATCAAGTAAGTCGCTTATGAGTGGATACCGGACGAGAAGGGTTTCCAATGATGTTATCCAATGGGTGATCATGTGTCCATTTTCTAAGATGTTCATGTGGTTGTGGTTGTGGAACCAAGTAGCAGAGTCGATGTCTCCCGATGAAGATGGTTCAGATGATGATTCGTGAGCAAATATATTTTCAAATGGAGCACCTTCGGGAGTAGCAAAGGGATTAACTTCATCCCGTGAATCAAGCATTTCCATGATGTACATTGGATGATTGAAGATTTGTTGATGAAACAGATTGATCGCCAGCAGCGCTTCTTGGCTTAATGACATAGAAACCAAGGATTGACTTCATTGACAGAGATAGAAAGCCTCTGCTGAAGGAGTTGACAATTCAAGAGCACATGGCTCACAATCTTCATCAAACATAGGATCAAACAATTTCTTCAAATCATCTTCGGATGGAGGTACATATGGAGTTCATTGGAGAAGAGTTTGGTACAAGAGATGAACCAATGGGACTGTTTTGAAGTGCGGGTCCTGAATTGGATTGTCCAAGAGCCATTTGACCGTCACCATCAAACGAACGTGAATAGTTTCCATAATATTTCGGGTCCTCTTGTTGTAGATTCGGTATCCTTTTCTGCTTGGTGCATATCCTACAAAACTCCAACCGCCTTAGCTCTTAGTTTACCTAAATCTTGACCATCATTCGTAGGATAGCACAAAGCACCAAATACACGAAGGAATGAGAGATTAGGTTTTCTTGTGAACAAGTTCATATGGAGTTTTTCCATGAACAAGTGTGAATCGTGGATCGATTTTGTGTGTAGCATGCAGTGGCAATGGCTTCTCCCGCAGAAACATTGGAACCTTTGAGTAATCAAGATTGTTCTTGTGGCTTCCACAAGAGTTTGATTCGCCTTTCAACTACACTGCTCGCTGAGGAGATCGTGGAACACTTCTTTGATGACCGATTCCACACTTTGATAAAATTCACTAAGTTGTTTGTTAACAAACTCGGCCCATTGTCTGCTCGGATGATTTCGACAGCTTTGTTGAGACGAACTCTGCAACTGTTTGATGAGTTTGATGATGATATCCTGAGTTTCATCCTTTGTCCTTAAGAACTTGACCCAAGTGAATCTAGAGTAATCATCAACCACAACTAACACATATTTCTTCCCAAAGATATTCTCAGACTCTCATGGGTCCACATAAGTCCATGTGAATTGTATAAAGAACTTCAGAATAAAGTTTGTAGGTTTGAGTTTATGGGCATACTTTTGCTTTTTCCCAATTGGTATGTCGAACAAAGATGATCCTTTTCATACTTAAGTCTAGGTAAACCTACAACCAAGTCCTTTCGGAGAGATCATTGATGGTGCCAAGTTCAAGTGATTGAGACGACGATGCCATAACCATGACTTTGTTTTGAAGCCTTTGACAACAAGCAAATTGGAGAAGACTTCATCATATCATCGATAGAGATGGTGTATAGATTTGAACCACGTGTTCCTCTTAAAAGTTCCTTACCATCAAGTTCTCTAACGAAACAGTATGTTTTCAAGGCTACTTCTAGATCGTAATAGCATAATTGACCAACAAAGAACAAGTTATGACCAAGACCTTCCACATAATACACTGGAGATAACACTTTCACCAACAACATAATCTCCATAGCCCATAATTGCACCGAAATGATCGCTTCCGAATCTAACAGTCCCGATGAATTTGCTCACTAAGTTCATGAGCCGCGACCGGTTTCAAATATATGCTTGGAACAAATGAGTCCAGTACCACGTAATGATTTGAACGATCCGCAGTTGAACATGCACAAGAATGGATAATCGATAATTGGGATCCCCATTCAAGAATGGGTTCCATTTGGTTAGTAATAAATGATTGGAACACCCACATCGTAAATAGAAACATTCATATCGGACATAGAAGCAATGGAATCATTATGAATAGATGCAAGATTAGTGTCCGTATTTGCCCTATTCAAAGTATGTTTACTTCTTAAGGGAATATTTCTACCAAGAGGCATCCATTTTTAGAGGGCATTGTCTCGATTAACCTTATGGCCAATGTGTATCCATTGATAGCCTATCTTATCGAATGTTCTTCCCGTGAGCTTCCAACTGCTTTCTAATTTTCTTTCTTCTTAGCATGATATTTTGCATTAACACTATTGACCTGGGATATGACAAAGATTAGAAAAGCATTCACACCACATTCATGATTAGTAACAAAATTCAAGCAGACATCATTACAAGGTTTTCAAATAGTATCATAATTCAATTAATTACAAGACGCCTATGGCTAATACTAGAATCAACACGATTCGCTTTATTTGACTTAAACTTAAAGTTCCTAGGTTGATCTTCTACTTTCTTCCAATGCACATTCTTAGCTTGCAGGTCCTATCATTCCTTGTATTGTCTTGAGACTTTGACCGCTTCGCTTTAATGTCACCGTTTACTCTCGTAGAGGAATGGGAACATTAGTTGGTTTTGCTAATTTATGCATTTCTGCTTAGATGTGCCGATCCGAACTATTTGAAGGCACATTAAAGTTCACTCTCATAAAGAGAAGTGCTGGATTTGAACTCCTAGAGGGCACACTCGAGTTCACATTCTTAGCACTAACAGATTTGGAATCGAACTACTTGAAGGCACATTAAGGTTCACGCTCATAACATTTGGCATTGAATGACTTGCATGCTTGGCACTAGGCATTGAACAAGGTATCAAGGAATTGACTTGCTCACCTAAGGTTTTAGGCATATTGTAATTAAGCATTCTAGAAGTTCTTGAGATCGTTTGGCATATAAGCATGCATGACCAATTGCATTATCAAGTGGTTTCTCTAACTTATCCTCTTCTACAATCTGACGGAGACATTCTAGGTTGTCCTTAAGATATGAGAAATATGTTTGAATTGCCGCTTGTTATTCCTAAGATGAGGAGGAACATATTTCACGCACAAAGCATATTTATTACGACATGCCCCTTTGAAGCACCATTCTCCCATTGGTCATTGGCATTTTCCCTTTACCCGACTCTTAAGATTCTCAATTTCCTTTTGCAACGAGGTTATTTTTTCATTATTTTTGTTACGAGTGACTTTAATTGACTCAAATAACTCATTGAAATGACGTTTAACCTTTTCATTTTCTTCTAGAAAACTTTCATTTTCCTTTTGTAAGGCATTAACCAAGTTGGAAGATGAAAATTTTGAGAATTCGAGAATCTAAAGGAGGAGGCATTTGGGAGCCACCATATTGTTCTGCTCACCCTTTAATTGAGAGATTTGGGCTTTCAACTTTCTCGATCGTGTTACGTTGAGCTTGAATTTGTTCGTCACGCTTGTTTAGTTCAAAAGCGCATCAAACTCGAACATCCGAGGATATCTTGATGTTTGAGGTTTTAACATTTTCTTTAAGATGTTGATATTTTAGTTGCAAGTCAAAATGTTCAACTTCTAGCTTAGAAAATTTTTACCAAATTATCGTGATCATCATGTTCAATTTTATCACTTAGTTTAGAATTTTTGATTTCAAGTTCAATGACACGATCATGGAGACTTTCAACGCAATGTATAATTCATGAAATTGAGAAGCAGAATAGAGCAATTAGTAGCAAGATAAAACACATCTTGAGAGATACATTCGAGATCGATTCTCATTTAAGGTATGCAAGTTCTTCCTCTCAATTTCATTATATTTTAATGCCCGCTCATAGTCACTAACTTCAATTATCGTTGCATCAAATTCTTTTTCCATCCCTTTAATATCTCAGATCCATCCCTTTTAAGACTCTCAAAGTGATCTTTTAATTGTTTAAAGAAAGGCATGACTTCGCTTAAATAACATTCTTTTGTTTGATCAAAACCCTTTCCCTTGATTATCCCGATGGGTGTGATTCTTTTCACAAGTTTTCTCAAAATCAACAAATAATTGAAAGATCACATATTGACCGATTAAGGTCTTGCTCTTAGTGGCGAGTTCTAGGAACTAAATGCATTGGTGTATTGGGAGGATACACGTCGCAGCAGCATTCTCCGAGGGAGGGTTTGTTTCAACAATATTTTCACTTTTTGCTTATCTAAGTCCTTTTTCCAAAACACTTGTTCGTGTGTTAACAAAGTCTCGAGGCTTAAACTTGTTTAAGGAAATCCAATTTTCCTTTTTGTACTCATGGGGTTTGATCATTATGTTATTCTTTTTACATTCTGTGATCATCTAGCTTCTTATTCATTTTCTCCTAGATGCATCATCTAATTTTCTATCTTCCTCGCACTCAACGCAACTAGGTTTCTGCTAGGCTTAAGGATTTCATTACCATCATAAATTACATTTTGAGTCGCTTTAGCTATCTTTCCGTACTCGTGGTTGGGTTTATCTATGATGGGAACACTATGCTTATCGCTTAAAAATCTATGCTTAGTGACCATGTGAGCGTTTGATGGTATTCCTTGTACGCATAACTTATTTTCAAGCTTGTTTTTCAAGGATTTTAGATTAGAAAATCATTCAAAAGTTTTGATTCCTTAGCACGTAATTCTTGCTTAAGCATTTTAACATTTTCTTGTAGTTCTTGTTTTTGCTTAGCGCTTTAGAAAGCTTTTCTTGTAAGGAGGTTAACTCTTGTTTTAATACTTCTTCTAAACTTACTTTGTCTAATAGTTATACGCATTTGGTCATCCATCTCCCGCTCACGAGTGGTTAACTCAAACTTAGCTCGTTGTTCATATATAGCAACACGCTCTTTATAAGCATTAAGTTCGTAGATAATGTAATCATCAGGGGCACATGCAAAGGTATTCATAAAAACATAGTCATTGTTGACGCAGAAGATGCATCACTTGGTACAACTTCACTTTCAATTTGTTTCACATATTGATCATATGGGACAACATTGATATTACCCATATTTTCAATATTTGATTCAATAGTTTCAGCTTGTTTGTACTTTGTCATGCATCTTTTGCACATCAAGATCATCGATAGTTTTAATACCTCCGAGATGAGTTTGTCTTTGGATGGGCCACTTGTGGTGAAGATGAGACCTTAGGAGAAACCATTGGAGAAATGCTAGCCATAAAAATTGTGTGTGCAGAGGTCCATCATCCACATCGAGTCGTATGCATCACAATCGCCGACTTGAAAGGCATTCGATGATTGTGACCTATCTCCGAATTGGCCGCTCATCCACATCTCGCATCATAGGTCTTGGCATTGCCTCGTGAAGAAACAACAACTCCTCTTCATCTAAAGCAAGACCATTATCCCGAGCTTGTACAAGCAAGATCTTATCTCTCAAGTATTCTGCATTCGTGGACGTTTTGAGATGTGCGCTCCTAGCAATGTGTCCTTCACCACCACGCTTGTAGCATTTGATTGGTTTAGCTTGTCCTTGATTTCCATTCCTTCCCGATTTCGATTTGCTACATATCCTCTACCACCCACCTCTTCCTTGTTCGATCGCCTTTCTTGAACTGCTACACCATAACCTTCCCATCTCCGACGGTGGCTTGATTGTATGGATTGGATGCGCTCGAGATTGTTGTTGGTGTGTGGAAGAGAGTTCATGTTTTGACTAATCGTGAGAGCCGTTGATTAATGAAGTTTCCACGTGTGCATCAAGATCGCCTTGTTTGAACATAGGATCGGAATGAGTTTGTGATTACCATTACCCATAGGTATGACTTGAGATGCCTTGGTGGTAATACCAACATTGGTGTAGAAAGTCGAGAATCATTAGGTGAGCTTGATTCTCCCCGATTGGTTTTGAACCGCCTCGTAATCCTTTTCTCAAACATAGCATGTCTCTCATTCTCAAGAAGGAAAGCATAGAGTTGCTTATAGTTATTATTCTTCAATCCTTTGGTTAGCTTCACGGAGGTGACAAACTTGTGCCATTCGGGATTCATGTTGTTCACAAACTTTGAGTTCAAATTGAATGTTTGGCATGGTCATTTTGATGTTCCTCATATCGCTCACAAGCTTATGGAATCTCACATAGTACTCATAGACACTCTCATCCGGTCTCATCTTCAAGTGCTCAAAGTCATCACATAGTTGTGATTCTCTGTCTTCAACAGCTAATTCTAACCCGAGAGAAGCATCTTGACATTATCCCACACCGCCTTGGCTTCGTGTTGTGATTGATCGACTTGTAGATATCTTTTGGAAGACCTTGAAGTATGATGTTAGAAGCCCTCATATCAAGATCGAATCTCTTTTATCCTTATCATCGAGCTCATCATATGTCTTTGGTCCGTCTATTCCATATATCATTGTTCCATCCGCAATGTATCAATTAAGTCTCTAGTAGTCTCAACCCGATAAGGTCCTTCATCGATTGACTTGAGAATGTTGACCCCATTTTCCTTTCCAAGACAAGATACCGATTCTTTGAGCCCATGAATCATAATCGCCTACATCAAGCATAGGTGGACGAGTATCGACCGCCGCTTGAACGCCCTCGTGTACGGAAGAAACAATAGTAGGAACGATGTTTGCCATGATTACAAGTTCTACGGATTTTACAATTTTTGATTAAACCGAAATTGATTCTTTCACGGATTTTACTAAACCAAAAGAACAACCGTAAGAATGTATCACGAAGAAGTGACAAGTAGCAAAACACACAACTCGCTTAGTTATCAACTCGCTAAACAACCAACTCGCTCAAGGAGACAACTCGCTTAAGGAATCAACTCGCTAAATAGCTAAGTCGCATTATCATCAACTCGCAACACTGTCAACACGCTTAATGGAACAAGTCGCTAAATAGATAACTCGCTTTAGTATCAACTCGCAAGACACACAACTCGCTTAGAAGCCAAGTCACATGAAAATCAACTCGCTAAATAGCCAAGTCGCATATACTAACTCAAGATACGTAAACAAAGCAACTCGCTTTGAAGAAAAACAAGTCCGAGACTCAACTCGCTCGTCCTATCTTTACAAATAACCACTTTATCAATCAAAACAACCAAACCACAATGATTTAAGCCTTCCAATTCAAAACATAAACACATATGATGATCTTAAACACAAAAGTACAAGCAAAATTCAAACTTTAACACTAGAATTTGTCCAAGTGAATCCAACTCTTCTAAACACTTAATACCCCAAAAACCTTATGAAATCCACCAAAACAAAGAGCATGAAAGATGAGTGATCAAACCATGGCTCTTGATACCAATTGTAAGATATAGGATTTGATAAACATACTAAACCATAATCCAAGTTGGCGTATAAAAGTGTTAGAGAGAGAAAGTTCTAGAGAGAGAAATGGAAGAGAGTTGGGAACTATGTGAAACAAAGAAAAATAGTATTGAAGCTCCAACCCTCTACCTTGGTAGGTAGAGGGTATTTATAGTGTCTTGCAAATAAACACCACCTACGGGCTGTGGATCAGGTATACAATGGGTAAAGACCCGTCCATCCTCCACGGTGTTACTTAAAAAACTACTAACTAACATATCATAACTACGACTACGAGCTTTCTATTGAATGCTTATATTTGAGGTGACCGACTCTTTAACGACTGAATTTTCTAATTCCTAACAAAAGTAGTTTGAGGTGCTGATGAAGTAGTTGAAAGGGCTCAATGTTGCATTCCATTTGCCTTGCATCATTTGTCAATATCAAGAGTGACTCATTAGAATTTGACTCAGATTGTGAAGTGTTTTGATTATAAGTTGCTGAATTATCCAAGGTAGAACATTCTGAGTAGCAGCCTGTTTCATTATTCTGTGAGGTATCATAGAGTTCAAGCACTTTGGTGATTAAAGGATCAGTGATGTAAAACATTGTGTTGATGGATGTGTTTATGGATATTAGATATAAGTAACTTGCTTCACTTCACCAAATTGTTATAAAAACAAGTCGCTAAGAGTTAAGAAGACAAGTCGCTAAGCACCAAGTTGCTAAGTTGTCAAGTCGCTAAGAAACAACTCGCTAACACCAAGTCGCTAGGAATCATAAGTACAAGTCGCTAACAAAATTGAAAGCAAGTCGCTACCTATACCAAGTCGCTAGCCGTAGTGGAGAATCCACTAAGTGTATTGTTTGTCGGCTTGTCTCAATAGACAAGTCGCTAGGACCAAGTCGCTACCAAAAAACACTATAACTCGCTACCTTTTACTGAAGCAAGTCGCTACGATGAATATCACAACCAGAACCAAGTCGCTACGAAGAAAAACTTCAAAAACACACTTTTCAATCCACAACAAGCTCAACCACAGTGATTCAAGCTTACCAAATCAAAACCCAAGCACATACAATGATTCTAAGCACAAAAGTACACCCAAAATTCAAACTTTAATACTAGAAATGAACGAAATGATGCAAAAACCACTAAACTTTTTCAAACTCAAAAACCATCTAAAAACCACTAGAAATCCAAGCATATGTAAGAGATGATCAAACCATGGCTCTTGATACCATTTGTAACATATTGGATTTCATAAACACACTAAACCAAGATCAAAGAAGCGTATAATTTAGATGATTTTAGAGAGAGAAAGTGGGATATTCTAGAAAGAGAAACTCATGGAAGGTTAGATTCAAATGAACATCCAACCCTCTCCCTTGTGGGGAGAGGGCTATTTATACAAACTATAACGCCCTCCTACAGGCTGTGGATCAGGCATACAATGCGTAAAGACCCGTTCTTCCTCCACGGTATTGCACTAGACTAAACTAAGCTAATAATTGACAAACAACTAACATAATAAACGATATGTCTACGAGCTAACTTAAGCTAGATTATGCTTGGGGTGACCGATGCTTCATAATAGAATTTCCAATTCCTAACATGTGGGAAAAATTACTCAACTGATGTGGTTGACGTAATTAAATTAAAGGTTTAATACAAAGGTTATCCTAATGCCTCTTATTATTTAGCTAATCCTAACTACACGAATATAGTCTCACTAGCGATCTAGGAATGCATCGCAAAACAAGTTCTAGAATTTATTATACTACCGGTACACTCACTAAGCATTAAAAATGAATGCTTTTATTCCTAAAGATCTAAGGGTGAACCTCGCATTTTTTGGGTGGAATTTGAGTGGTATTTGGTTTTTGTGCTAGTCATATAACTCCTATCCATGAGACGCTTTATTTAGAATAAAATTTTACTCGTAAGTGCCATAAATTTTTTTAATTTGGTGCTAAAATTACCCTAAAAAATATTTCTCATAGTTTATTACACAATTTACCAAGGACAAGACAAAAATCAAGTGACTGAATAGTTTCTAAGTTCCTGTTTTATTCTTCCTCCCTACCCTTAAACTGAACATTATCCCCAATGTTCCCCAAAAGTATCAAACTTATGATAGAGAAAGGTAAAATAAAAGAGAGAAACTAATACTCCCCTAGTTAGCTCGGTAGGATATGCATGAAATCGTGGTTAAATTCTCCTCCAAGAAGAATGAGAACGAAATAATTGTTTCTTCCATCATGTACTTCATCTTCTTATTTAATATGGCCTGCACACTTATAAGAAAACGAAAAAAAACCTCGCGTAAATCCGACACTAAAAACTATATAAAAACAAAACTACACTAGAAAGAAAGTAAAGATATAATGCTTGCAAAATGGATGTTTGCAGATTTCTGGAAAATTAAGAATTGGAAATTTCCAAAATTACAAATTAGACAGAAAATGAAAAATCTGGAAACTGTTTATACATTGCCTGACGCCGTCGGGTGTTATTTCCGACGCCATCAGGTTGTCCTACATAATGAGTCAGATGCGTTTCCGGAAAAATTTTGGAAAAAATTACTTCTTTAAAGACCTGGAAAAATTCCTGCAAAACATCCATTGTGACTCGATACAAGCATTTGACTCTAACAAACACACATATATATACAATTTTAATTATTGTTAATCTCATGTTCATCTTAGTTCTAAAATACATGTGATCGTCCCTACACTTATCTTTTTATAAAATACCTTTATATGTAATTAATACGAAGTTAAAAATAAAATAAAGCATTTTCACAAAATAATAGAAACATGAGAATTAACCAATAATGAAAAAGATATATATAAACACACAAATGAAAATGAAAAACGAACATGCAAACAAATAAACATGGGTTGCGTCCCAAGAAGCGTTTTTCTTTATTTATAAGTCTTGTAGCAAGACTCGAAGCCGTACCACTACGTACCTAGGTGAGTGAGTTCATCCTCAAGGATATCAGTAGGATCGAACTTCTCTTTTAATTTCCTACTAGTATGTTATGTGGAAAACTAGAAGGGGAGGTTGAATAGTTTTGCCAATTAAAACTTCCTTTTAAACTATCTAGATCGACTTATGTCAATCTATTTGGATGTGTGTGTTGGATGTTGATAAACAAGCATATAAAGGAAAGTAATGAAAAGATAAGAGTAAGAAGCACAAAACCACAATGCGAGTATTTATAGTGGTTCGGCTACAAGGATACCTTCCTTGCCCTACTCCACTCCCCGAGTCACCTACTCGAGAGTTCGTAATCACTACACCAATCTCCTTATGGCGGAGAAGCCTTCACAACGTCGCCTACCCTTTTTCTGGTGCTAGGCTAACCATCGGGTTCTTTCACTCCAAGGTGAACCACACCTACACAACGTCGCCTACCCTTTAGGAGGTACTAGGCTAAGTACCTAGTTCTTTCACTCCAAGGTGAACTACACCTTTACAATGTCGCCTACCCTTTATTAGGTACTAGGCTAAGCACCTAGTTTCATTGCAATGGAGGAACTACTACCACACTACACCAACGACTAATCCCAAAGGAGATCTACTCCTTTACAACATCATCAAGGATATCAATATCCTTGGATCTACTACTAGTCTATCTTGTACATCGAAACACACCAAATCGAATGTACATCTAAGGCACCTTTCACTAATGCCTTTGACTAGATCTACAAGACACCTTTCACTAATGTCTTGTGTCTTCACTTCTAAGCACCTTTCACTAATGCTTCTAGTCTTGACTTCTAAGCACCTTTCACTAATGCTTCTTGTCTTGACTTCTAAGCACCTACCACAAGTGCTTATGCTATAGACGATAGATACCCTTCACTAATATCTTTGTCTTGACACTTGAGACATCTTTCACTAATGTCTTCAACACTACACTTCTTTGAAGAAAGAAAGGAATCATCAACAAGAAGACTTCAGTAGCCTTGATGATGAGGAAGCATGGCAACTCATGGACTTGAGCTTGCTCGACTTCAAAGGTGGTGATCTTGCCTTTAAGAGGAACCTAAAAGATCACACAAAAACAAAACTACAAACATAGATCTCTTGGATCTGAGGTTAGTGAGCTTTTAACTCAGGGAGAAAGTGTGTTAGAAAGGGGTGAGAAACAATGAAGAAATGGCTCACTATTTATAGAGGAAAAATTCTATTGTTCCCCGGATCCCACGGATCCCTACCACAAAGGATCCGGTTAGCACAAGGCTAGGGATCCGTGGAACGCTCCTCTTTGCCCATGGGTATTTTGGTTATGGGTCATGGGTCATGGGTTGAACCATGGATCTTTTAGCTAGATACAATGTATCTTTTGAGTGCAATGCACTTGGTCATTTGGGTATGGGTTGATCCATTGGTTATGGATATTATCCATGTATGATATAAGCATGATGTCATGCAATGGGTTATGGGTCAAGCTCCATGGGTCATGGGTATTGGGTTGTACCCAACTACATTCAATGTATTAGCCCAATGGGTTGTGATACTTAAGTTTCTACCCATTTATATTACCCAATATATTACATACTAGTTATGTGCATATTTTACCCAAATATGTAAACACTAGTTGTTGTACATATGTATTACTAAATCATAAAATCACTTATACTTGTTTTAGTGTTTTATGTGAAAGTGTCAATATGTTAGAAACTATTAGTTCAAACCATTTACGTATTTTATTTGTTTCGTTAACATGATTTTACGTTTTTATCGACAAAACATTAGAAGATCGTAAAATATAAATAAACGTTTTTACGGCTTATTTGTATTAACAATCTCCCCCTTTTTGTTGATGACAAGACATGAAATTATTTTAAGGAAAAGCTAAAATTCGTAAAAGTTTGAATTTGTAGTTTTTACTTTTTCTCCCCTTTTGTCGAAACAAAAGTGTTTGAAGGAAAGCAACACATCGTTTTTAAGAAAACATGTGAAAGAAATAAAAATAAAAGGAAATAGAGAGCAAGTAACGGAAAGGATCTCGTCTTTACTACCCTTGACGAGTCCATCCCTATGTAAGGCGCCAAGAAAGTGATACTAATCTAGTTTGTTTGCAAGTAAGTTTGCAAAGATTTCGCCTAAGTGACGAATGTGCTCCCCTTGATGATTGCAATTACGCAAGGGATGTCACGAAATGTAAACCTAATATTGCAAGTAATTTGCAATGTATTGCTTTGACATAAAGCTCCCCTAGCTTTAGGATGTCAAAGTCTTCATGTAAATTGAATAACTACAAAACAAAGGTTAGAAAGCAAGTATAATTCACAATTTCCGCAAATGTGGTCCAAGTTAGTAGAAAATAGCTTTCGTCTCACGGATCCCAGCCTCCTCCTAGTAGGGATCCGTCTAGGCAATTCGAGGATCCGTTTTAGCTAATTAATTTCAAAGAAAGGTGATATAACAAGTAATGTTATCACAAAATGAGATATGAATACAAAGTAATCATATGCTCAAAAATAACAAGTAGCATGTAATTCCATTTAATAAAACTAGAGTTATGATATACATGACTCTAAAAACTAAGAAAATAAGAGAATACATGACTAGAAATTTCTAAACCAACTATCGCTTGATGCTAGGACACCACTAAAATCTTCTAGCTTAAGTTTTGTTTAGGTTTGATCTCGTCGAAACGTTCGAGGAGATGATAGAACATGAAACGTTGGTCTTCTCGTACTTCATGTATCAAACTTTCAACATGTTGACAGTGATAGCAATCTTTGTCATGGCTAGGTAGTGGTAGTGGAATAAATGAAATGGCTTGATGTGAAGGATCAAGTGAAGCGGCTTGTGGAGCTTCAAACGATGAAGGAATTGGTGGAGGCGCATTTGAGAATGACTCAACCAAGAATCATGGTGGTGGTAGAGAAGTGTCAACTTCCATATGGTCGGGTGGTTGACTTTGATGATTTCTCATAATCCAAATGGGATTATATGATGGAAACGGAGAAAAGGAAGCCGGAGCAAGTGTTGACTCAACACCTTGATTTTGTACCATTATTCCTCCTTGTGAGGAAAATATTGTCGGCGAAAGCGGATGAGACGGCCTAGGAGGCAAGTCCTCTAAATTGTAGAGGTGAGGTGATGATAGTGGGGATGTAAATGAAATAGCTCTAGGAACCAATGGTGATGGTTTAGTGGTGATGATATTGTTTGGCCTAGGAGGTATGGTGGTGTTTGTCATAGGTAGTTTTGTGGGTACTATCCTTTTAGGAATTGGTTTGACTGGATGATGAAGGATTCTATCATTTGTTGGCTTAACCGGAGATGATTCGGTTGAAGAGATTTCGTGTATAACACGAGCCTTTTTCATGGGTGGTTCTTTGGTGGATAAGTTACTACTTGGGGTTTTTCTCATGATGAGATGATTGTAAGGGTTTCTAAAGTGCTGGAAGTTAGGATGAGAGTGATGACTATGGAGATCCTAACAAAGTGGTTTATAAACCAAGAGATTTGGCAAGTGCATTTAAGCCTTAAGCTACTAGGATTCATTGGAATGTGATGATTAACATGCACAAGAGTCAACTTCAGAGTTTGCACTGATCTAGGAACTCATTTAAGATGAGATGGAGTGTTTGAGTTAGGAAGATGAGTTGAAATGATTGTTTTAGCAAGATTTGACATAAAATGTCATCCGATCCCACGGTTCCTCCTCGTAGGATCCGTCTGGCTAATCCTAGGATCCGGCTCTCAGCAGCTATGAAAGAGTGGAAATGATGTTTCTAAGATCTAAGACCTATAACATCTTGAGTGTTTTAGTCCTCTTAAGTGTTTTAAATGAAGGGGTGCTTAAGTTCTTGAAGGTAATGAGTGATGTAGCTAATGATTGTCTTTTATGGAAGGATTTGGAACTTTCATGAGTACCAATGGATGAGTAAGGATGACACTAAAGATGAGAGTGTCAATTGAAGCTAAAAAGATCCTAGAGATTAGGTTGTGACTTAGGATAGTGTTTTTAGAAAAATATCCTAGAAGCTTTGAGATGAGAAAAGCTAGAGTTTGATCAACTTTGATAAATTTTAAGGTAAGGATGATTTATGATCAATCTTGCCATAATCGAAAGATTTCTTAGGCTAAATGTGAGGGATCAAGTAAAAAATGAAGTGTGAGTTTGAGAGCGGAAGAGTAATGGATTAAAAGTGAAATAGTAGATCTACAAGCGTCTTAGAGTATGATCTAGGAGAGTTATGTGTGAGTAGGAAAGATCAGCCTATCTTGATAGGGACTTAATTTTCCTTAAGACACTATGTTTAGCTTATTATGAGGTGTTCTAAGGATATGTTTGAAATATAATGCTTGCAATTGCATTTTCTGTTTGCCGGATCCTACGGTTCCCTAAGTGTAGGGATCCGTCTAGCACAATCTTTGGGATCCGCCGATCTGCTCAGCAAAACCTTTACTAAAGGTATGCAATGATCTTGACAATGCATTATATCTCAAGGATAGTCTAAAAGGAGTTCTAATACTAAGATATCAAATGTAATATGTTTTATTTCATGAAAGAAATTGGATTACATTGATAAAGCACGAGTACAAGAGAGTTGATCCTATTTTGGAATACTACTAGGTTCCTTGAGTGTTTTCGCTAGGAGGATCATTATGTGATTGATGAGTGTTGGTGGAATCAAGAATGAAGAAAGTCTTCATGAGAGATATGTTTAGCGGTTCCATCATCTTGTTTACAAGTACGTACAGCGGACTTTGTAATTGAGGATGGAAGTGCATAACATTATGATAGAGGCGTGTCAAGAACATTCCATAAGGGATGAGTTTATTCTTGGAGCCTTGAAGATTTTCAATTCGCCTTGCGAAGAAGTAGACGAGATTGTATGGTTGTTGTGTTAGCAAACAGTACAACATGTGAGCACAACAAGCGGGAAGGATTTCTCGATTTCCATTAAGGCTCCAAACATTTTCACGTAGGATGAGTGCAAGAGGCTTGTACTCTTCTCGGATATCCCTTGTAAAGATAATGTTTGGATAAGAGTAATATGGTCGAGGTTTGCATATTATGCGATTTATATCTTCCGGAGAGGGTATGTGTGAACAATATGGACTATTTTCTTCATGAAAGTTGAAGAGAGAATCAAGAGACCAATCTTCGGTGAAGGCACATTGTCCATGATTTGGAATCCGGAGGATGTGAGCAAAATGCCCAAGGGTTAGAGTAAACTTTTGGTTTTTGATATAAAACCAAAGAGATAGAGAGCGATCCTCGTTATGAACGAGTTCGACTTGATGGAATAATTCCATTATGAACCTTGGACATATCTTCTCATTGATTTCAAGAAGACATTCTAGTCCTATGGCTCGGAAGGAGGTATTGATACCTTCTTCGAATTGTAGAGAGGTGTCTAAAATACGTCCTTCGTGGAAGTGACGGTTTTCGAGATATTGAACCCACGTACATGATTGCCAGGTGTGTTGGGTTCAAGAGAGATGTTCGGAGTGTAGACGCTAGTGAGTGAAAAATCAAACTCATATTCATGCGTCATAGTTGAACCTATAGAAATGATAAGTTAATAAAAAGAGACGTTTGTGGTCAACCTATGATTATCTAATGTTTTTACTAGATTTTTATTAACAATGCTGTTTAACACTCTAACCTACTCAAGGTTTTGACTTTCTAGTGGATTATTACATTTAGAAAGATAGTGGTTTTTTAATCTTGCATGAAAATTGTTTTTCAGTAGGACGGATCCCACGGTTCTTTTACAAACGGGATCCGGCTAGTATATCATCCGGGATCCGTGGATCTGTAGTAACAGAAACAGATTTGATAAAAACATAGGTTATACAGTTTTATACCACAAAATATGTTTTATCCTATATTTTCTTTTAGCATGCACACATGACTTCTAATGTGTTACGAAAAAATATAAAACATATAAATCAAAAGAAATGACAAACACATTATGATAACAATAATCTAGATAAACTAGATTATTAATAATATTGCATTTCAATACTAAGGATAATACAAAGGATTGGGTATATAACCCCAATATAGATTAACAACACAAAGTCAATGTCTCCATATGTGAACTTCATCATAAGGAACACAAGTGCGATGAGTGTTAAGGCGATGAGCGCGAGTGCGATGTAAACCATGTTGATGACGAATCTTCTTGGTTTCGGTTGAGATGGAATGAGGAGGAAGATGAAGATTTTGAATGAGAGGAAATTTTTGAAATTGGAAGATTTGAAAAAGTGAGGATTTGATAGAGTGGTCGACGGTGGGAGTATTTATGGGAAAGGAGGAATTTTTGAAATTCGTGTTTTGTTTTATTATTGGATTAAAAAGAACAAACCATAAGTTTTATATACCACGACTTTTACACGAGGAATAAAACACGTATGTGAGAAAAAGGCTTCCTAATGAAGCTTCATGTAAAACATGTATGAGCACAAAAGATAATCATATAAATACCTAAATAGACATACTTAATTATCAAGAAAAAATAAAAAGAAAATCATACCTCTAGCGCACTTAGGAATGTCTTTACAAATGACACAACAACTATCAATTAGACGATTCCCGCTCCTTTGCGTTTAAGATACCTTCTTAAGGAAGGTATTCTTGTTACCAAGAGATTCCTATAGCTTGGTGGGTATGAGCTTTGACTAATCAATATGACAAAGAAGATTAGTGCAATTAAATGAAACAAGTAAATAAAAAAAATGTGGTTATTAAATCAACATCCAAACATATAGTTTTAAAAGACATGGTGTTTGTTTTTATGAAAAACCTTCTTTGTAGTTTTCAATTAACCATGGATCGTATCAAGTTTTTAAAGTACAATATACTTCAAGAAACTTGGTAACGAAGCTCTGATGCCAATTGTGGAAAACTAGAAGGGGGGGTTGAATAGTTTTGCCAATTAAAACTTCCTTTTAAACTATCTAGATCGACTTATGTCAGTCTATTTCGATGTGTGTGTTGGATGTTGATAAACAAGCATATAAAGGTAAGTAATAAAAAGATAAGAGTAAGAAGCACAAAACCACAACGCGAGTATTTATAGTGGTTCGGCTACAAGGACACCTTCCTTGCCCTACTCCACTCCCCGAGTCACCTACTCAAGAGTTTGTAATCACTACACCAATCTCCTTATGGCGGAGAAGCCTTCACAACGCCGCCACCCTTTTTCGGTGCTAGGCTAACCACCGGGTTCTTTCACCCAAGGTGAACCACACCTACACAACGTCGCCTACCCTTTATGAGGTACTAGGCTAAGTACCTAGTTCTTTCACTCCAAGGTGAACTACACCTTCACAACGTCGCCTACCCTTTATTAGGTACTAGGCTAAGTACCTAGTTCCATTGCAATGGAGGAACTACTACCACACTACACCAACGACTAATCTCAAAGGAGATCTACTCCTATACAACATCATCAAGGATATCAATATCCTTGGATCTACTACTAGTCTATCTTGTACATCGAAACACACCAAATCGAATGTACATCTAAGGCACCTTTCACTAATGCCTTTGACTAGATCTACAAGACACCTTTCACTAATGTCTTGTGTCTTCACTTCTAAGCACCTATCACTAATGCTTCTAGTCTTGACTTCTAAGCACCTTTCACTAATGCTTCTTGTCTTGACTTCTAAGCACCTACCACAAGTGCTTATGCTATAGACGATAGATACCCTTCACTAATATCTTCGTCTTGACACTTGAGACATCGTTCACTAATGTTTTCAACACTACACTTCTTTGAAGAAAGAAAGGAATCATCAACAAGAAGACTTCAGTAGCCTTGATGATGAGGAAGCATGGAAACTCATGGGCTTGAGCTTGCTCGACTTCAAAGGTGGTGATCTTGCCTTTTAGAGGAACCTAAAATATCACACAAAAACAAAACTACAAACATAGATCCCTTGGATCTGAGGTTAGTGAGTTTTAACTCGTGGAGAAAGTGTGTTAGAAAGGGTGAGAAACAATGAAGAAATGGTTCACTATTTATAGAGGAAAATTCATCGTTCCCTGATCCCACGGATCCCTACCACAAGGGATCCGCTAGCACAAGGCTAGGGATCCGTGGAACGCTCCTCTTTGCCCATGGGTATTTTGGTTATGGGTCATGGGTCATGGGTTGAACCATGGATCTTTTAGCTAGATACAATGTATCTTTTGAGTGCAATGCACTTGGTGATTTGGGTATGGGTTGATCCATGGGTTATGGATATTATCCATGTATGATATAAGCATGATGTCATGCAATGGGTTATGGGTCAAGCTCCATGGGTCATGGGCATTGGGTTGTACCCAACTACATTCAATGTATTAGCCCAATGGGTTATGATACTTAAGTTTCTACCCATTTATATTACCCAATATATTACATACTAGTTATGTGTATATTTTACCCAAATATGTAAACGCTAGTTGTTGTACATATGTATTACTAAATCTTAAAATCACTTATACTTGTTTTAGTGTTTTATGTGAAAGTGTTAATATGTTAGAAACTATTAGTTCAAACCATTTACGTATTTTATTTGTTTCGTTAACATGATTTTACGTTTTTATCGACAAAACATTAGAAGATCGTAAAATATAAATAAATGTTTTTACGGCTGATTTGTATTAACATGTTTAGTCCGGTATGCCTTTTCAAACTTCTCGCCATTGGGATCGTAGATCGTCATCCTAATGTGCCACTCTCCATTTCCATCAATAGGTGGCTTATCCGAATTCACTTATGCTTAGGCTTATTGCTCTCAACTTACCATCTATTCATACAAAAATTAATAGGCAAGGTTTCTAGGAATTCGGTCATCTTCCTAAACACTAAAGTATCCGCGAATGGATTCACCTCAATGTCCCGAGCCAATTGTTGCTCTAAGAGAGTTGTGTTTTCACGAATGCCTTTTCTAGATAAAAAGGTCGCTGAGGGCCTATGAAATCTCCATTAGTCCAAGGTCCATATCTAGATGGTCTCCTATCCAAAGTGATTAAATGAGGTGTTTGTTCATCCTCATCATCATAAGAATATTTCTTGACATCATAGATTGAACCAGCACTTCCTTCTCCTACCACTATTTTGGACTTTTTACAATCGATTATAGCACTAGCGGTAGCTAAGAATCCTCTTCCAACCAGCAATGGACACGTGGTATCACTAGCCATGTCTAGTACATGGAAATCTGCCAAAAGAGTCAATTTTCCTATATGTACTACCATGTCCTTCATTATCTCTACCGGATATGCAAAAATTTCGTCCTCTAAACCTATGATGGTTTCTGTTGGTTCTAACTTCCCTAGTTTAAGGCTTTTTTTTAGATACAACGGAAGAAGGTTGATGCTTGATCCTATGTCGGCTAATGTGTCGAAAGCTTTGGAATTTCCAATGCTACATGGAAGAATGAATAAGCCGGGATCATGTAACTTCTTAGGTAATTTGTTTTGCACAAATTCGGACCCGCGTTCTCCCAATTTTTATCTTTGCTCATATTTGTCTCTCAAAGCATTATAATAGGGCGCATGAGTCAAGACTTCAAGAGCCAGTTTTTCTTGGTAGAGCTCCTTAAATTCCTCTTCTATAGTAGATTCGGGTTCTTGGTTAGTTCGTGTTTCAAGATTTGGATTGACCAGTAACTTAGGTTTTTGGTCTTTTGAGGTATGTTGGATCGATATACTCTAACCAAACTAACTTATATAGCTTGTTAAGGGCTTAAAGACCTCGGATAAATCCTAAGTCACTAACAATGAAACACTGAATAAACTCTATTAAGTACGCGGAATTTACTTCAATAAAGCTAAGAAGAATTCACTTTAACTTTAACAATTTTATTAATAACTCGAACTCGCTTGTTATACGATTCTTCAACAACTCTAAACTCTAATATCGTATTTTCTAAAACTCTAAAACATGTATTCTCTAATGCCAACCTAGGGTCCTTTTATAGACTTAAGGATAACCCTAGTCGGTTTACAATTTGTAACCTTGTACGACAAGTAATCTAAAACAAAGAATATTCTAGAATAACAAAGCTTTCCATAAACGAATATAGCAGTTCTTTAGCTTTGCAAGATGCTTTGACTTGACAAAGAAGACTTTGACTTTAACTTAGCAGTACTTTGAATCTCCAGCACTTTGACTTCTTCAGTACGTTGACTTTCATATCCCAACAATCCTCCCCTAACTTGAATTCTACTTGCTTGACTTCAAGTTTCCTTTGTATCTTTATCATAAACATCTGTTAGCCTCTTGGAAAGATTGTATCTTTATCAATTGTCTTCATCTTCAGATTTTGTCTTCGTATTCACTATGCTTGGTTTGTCATCATCAAAGTAATTTTTATTCTTTTAGCAACATTCTTTGCAGCAATCTTCATCAGTTATCTCTTTTCAAAGAATATTCAAAGAACCTCCATCTTTTCAAAGAACACAAGAACATATGGCAATTTCTACATCGGATCGCTTTAAGTTTCACTATTCTCATCACTTCCTGTGTGTAAACTCCTGAGAGGTGAATCATTAAAATTTAATGGATTTTGATGTCTCTTTACCAAAGCCATTAACTCGAGTAGCCAAATGTTTAGGTGTGTAAGACCATGGTACATTGATAACCATATGAGTTTTAGCAAATCATCACTATCAATGATTTGATTTGTCTTTACCAAAAGTTGTACCCTTTTGGACTAGTTAGTTCTTGCAATCATGGTGAACTAATTACCATATAAATGGTTTTGCCACGCCTTTACCACAAACCATTTTCTTGTGGGCTAGCCAACTCTTTACATTTGTCGATATGGTGAGTTGATTACCATACAACTTATTAGCAAGTTGTCAACTATATAACGGATTTGAGATATCTTTACCGAGCCGCTTGCTCATGGATTAGCCGATTCTTTTGTAAACATGGTGAACTCGATAACCCATCGTTATAACCATCTCAAAACCATTATTGTTGTTAACTTTTGTTTCAAAATATTCTTTAATTAACAAAAGTTTCTCTTTCAAAAAAAATATTTACTGGTTTATGCTGCAAGCAGTACTTTGGATAAAGTACTGTTTGTCCAGCAGTACTTTGAATAAAGTACTTACTTTTCAAAAGATTTTATACAATTATAAATCATACCAGTATATATGCTTCATCATCAGCCATTGTTGTCCATCTGATAGACAATTTAATAACCATCAGTGCTGTTTCATTCTCCTCTTCCACTTCCATTCCATGATCTAACATTCTTCTCATAAGATCTGATGTGAGAGGATATCTTCTTTCTACTAACATATGGATCATTGTTCCATCTTCTAGCTCCAAAACATGCACTCCAGATTCATCAAAATATCTCTAGCAATTAATTTCCCATACTTCTTGATTATTCCATATAGCATCAGTACTTGTCTCCTTAGTTTCAAAGATAGTTGTGAGGTCTCCAAGTAATACTAAACCGATTCCTTCTGATGGAATATGTTCAAAATAATCTTGTACTAGTTGATACAGATGAAACATGTCTTCTCTATTTATCAAGTGTAGTATGTCCCACAATGAGTTAAACACTCTAAAGCTTTCATCTTCTCTATGGAACATAAGATAATTTCCATCTTCTGCATTTACAACTTCGAATGTAACAATCTTTGACTTCTTTTTTGCAACATCTTTAGCCTTAGGATTCTCAAAATCAACAATTCTTATGTAATTTCTCAGCTCATCAACAGTATCTGATCTTAATTCAATCTTCTGTTCAGCTTCAGTTGTCCTTTTTCTTTTTAAGCTTCTTTTACTGAAATCCTCCTTGTACTTTTCATCCTTGAAAGAAACAATACTTTTAACTTGCTTCTGATAAGCTTTTCTAACATTTTCATACAAATATTTCATCTCAATATAATTCAGCTTTGAGAATCCAGTATAACCTTGACCTTTCAAGTAAGCCATCATTGCATTTCTTTCTTTAGCCTTACTCATTGGTCTTCTAGGTAAAACTGGTTATATCAGCTTCAGCATCCAATTCAGCTTGTACCTTTTTAGCAGCTTCCTCATTCTTAGCCACTTGAATTGCTCTAATTTCTGCCAAAGTCAGCATTTTCTTCTTCCTTGTTTCCACCAGCTTACCTTTGCCTTTATCTTTTGGATCTATAACTGGTTGAGAAGCTTGTTGTTGTTCTTCAGTAACACTAGGAATACTAACACCTCTTGGTCTTGATAAATTCTGCAATATTTCAACAACTTCTTCATCCACAACTTCAGTGTGCTCAACCATAGGTGTATCAACCTCCTCTTCGTGTAGAATAGTAGAGGGACCAGCTTCTTCATCAAAGTTTAAAGTTCTTGGTGTTATTTGTTCTTGTCTTTGAATACTTTGAAAATTAGTACTTTGATCTGCAGTATTTTCAGGCTCAGTACTTTGAATTTTTAACTCTGCTTCAGTACTTTGAGGTTCATTCTCCTTTTCTTCATATAGTTCAGCATCTTCTTTCAAATTCTTTTCTTCTAAATTCCTCCCTAATTGGATAGACGATTGTTGAGGAACCTTTTTGCCTGTAGAAGTCTTCTTAAAATGCCTTTGCTTCTTCTTTTCAGCTTTGACCCATAACCTGTGATGTTTAACCAAGGGCCAAACAGACTTCTTGAACTTTCTAAACTTGATATTCAATAAGGCTATCTGAGCAGCTTGAGCCTCAGTTTTTTTCTTCAATCTGACTAACTCCCTTGTCAGAACATAATTATCCATCACTTCTCCTTCAGGGGGTATATCAGTTGCATTTCCTCCAGAGGATGATGAGGGAATAGGAATATCTTGTTCTGGTGACGCAATAAGAGAAGTAGTATGGTGTGATGAGGTGGGAGAAACTGCAGTACCTTCATTAACATCAGTACCTTGTGAAGCAAGACCTTGTGATGCGGTTTCTTGAGATGCAAGACTTTGAGAAGTAGTACCGTGTGTTGAAGCAAGACCTTCTCGTCATCACTCTCGGCAGACCTCATCGCAGTATTGCTTGAACAACCTCCATCATTGAAGTGGTTAATGGGTGTTCCTTCCAAGAAATGCATCACTTTTCCTAGCCATAAATGTGAAGATCTTGGCTGGTTGTACCACAATAGGTAAAAGACTTGAAGGCTTTGGTACATCGAAAGTTGTTTATTCAAGAAGACTTGAATAAATCTCGGATACATTAACCATCTTGATCCATGAGAGATGTGAGAGAGCATTCCATCTAAGATTAGCCTTGAAAAGTTGAACATACGGTTTGTAGCCAATCCTACCAGTGCAGATGCAATTTTTGAACCAAATTGCTCCCAAGAAGTACTTTTAGAGCTGATACAATGAAGAAGAACATGTACTAAGTACTTCCAATGTGGACTGAACAAGGGCTTCTTGAATGTTGTTGCCCTTCATATCTAATACCTCTCGGTGTATCCCAAAGAAGTTGTTTATCAAACCGAATAGCTCCTTCTGCATCATCAAACAATAAATCTTCACGAATTGATGCTTCAGTAATCTTGATAAGCCTTCCAACAACTTTAGCTTGAATATAAGATTCATCATTCTTCATATGTGTCCTCGCAGTTGCCCAAAACTACTGTATCCAGGGCTCAATTATATCAGGTTCAACCAAAAGCGCATAACTGATTGGGGAACCAGTTAAGAAATCAATGATGTCATGGAAGATGACATTGGCCTCTGTTTTATCTAAATTCGCCACCATGTTGTGTTTAGAAACTGTGTGTAGGTTTGCCATGGATGATTGAAAAAGATATTGATTCTTGAATACGTAATTGTGTGAGAGAGAGAGAAATATGGAAAAGATTGATATGAATAAAGATGAGAGGGAAAATCGGAAAGTAGTTATTTATAGGTAGGATTTGAAAAATCACAGCCTATAATAACAAAGTTACCGTTATTTGAAATTACCCTTCTTTTTTACCGTTGGAACAGTACATTGATAAGACAATCAGTTCTTTCCACGCATGCAAGATTTTCCGAGCAAGATTTCGAGCAAGACTTTCATAGGACAAAACAACAGTACTTTTCCATCTTCTTCTCTATAATAACAAATACACCATGTGGGCATTCTAGTGCCTCCCCTTAAGAAAAGCACAAGACTGTCTAACTAACTAACCAGTCCTCCCCTTAAACGTAGCTTAATAATTAATCATGCCAATGCTTACCACGAAGTGATTAAATCTTGAAACATCAAATCCTTTGGTGAGTAAATCAGCTACATTATCATCTGTATGAACCTTGACAACATTAATGAGCATGTGCTCATAACAATCTCTGATGAAGTGATGCCTAATCTGAATGTGCTTGGTCTTGGAGTGATAAACTGGATTATTCACAATGCAAATTGTACTCTCATTATCAATGTTGATAGGAGTATTCTTGAAATTGAACCCATAATCCAAGAGTTGATTCTCGCATCCACAAAACTTGTCCAAAACAGTTTTGCAAAGACCACATATTCTCGCTTGATGGATGATGTTGTCGCAATTGTCTGTTTTTACATTGCCATGAGACTAATCTTCTTCCAAGATATTGGCATCCTCCGTTGGTTGATCTTCTATTATAGTTATCACCGCATAATCACTATCTCGAAAAAGCTTCCAAGTGAAAAGGTGAATCCTTTGGATACCACAACCCCAACTTAGGTTGTTGTTTCAAATAACTAAAATTCTCTTCACCGCATTCATATAGGAGACCTTAGTGAGACTTGATATCTTGCACATAAACAAACAAAGAAACATGATATCGTGCCTAGATGCGATTATACATAAGATGACCAATCATAGATCCAGACAACTTGACTTCAACAGTTGACCATCTTCATCCTTGCCCAATGAGTTGATAGACTTGATAGGTGTAGTGACGGCTTCATAGCATCAAACTTGAAATTTTAAGTATGTCGATACATACTTGTCTTGACTTATAAAATTCCTCCTTTGACTGCTTAACTTGAAGTCCCAAAAGAAAGTTAACTCACCCATTGAACTCATTTGAAATTCATGTTGCATCAGATGTTCAAATTCCTTCACCATGGACTGTTTGGTAGCTCCAAAGATGATATCATCTACATAAACTTGTACCAGCATAATATCCTTCTTATCTCTCTTGATGAACAAATTCTTGTCAATAGCTCCTCTCCTGTAACCATGTTGCAATAAGAAAGTAGAGAGCCGTTCATACCAAGCTCTATGTGCTTGATGTAAGCCATAAAGAGCCTTCACCACTTTATAGACTTTGTTTGGATGTGTAGGATCTTCAAAACCAGGAGGTTGTTTAACATATACTTCCTCTGTAATCTTGCCATATAAAAAGGCACTCTTGACATCCATTTGATAAACCTGAAATCCCATATATGATGCAAAAGCAAGAAAGATTCGAATTGCTTCAATCCTTGCTATAGGAGCAAATACTTCATCATAATCTACTCCTTCTTCTTGTCTATATCCTTGTGCAACTAACCTTGCCTTGTTCTTGATGACATTCCCTATTTCATCTCTCTTGACTCTGAAAACTCATCTTGTACCAATGACTTTCTTTCCATCTGGTAGATCACACAGTACCCAAACTTCTTGAAGTTTGAATTGAAGAAGTTCTTCTTGCATAGCTTCAACCCAACTCTCTTTAGTTAATGCTTGAACAATATTCTTGGGTTCTTCTTGAGAGATAAAACAAGTAAACAGGCATGTTTGATAATCCTTATGATTCAGCATATTCTGTTTATAGACAAAGCTAAGTAAAGTATTGTGAGGTTTAGAAAAACCCTTAGCTTTGTGTCTTGTAAGCACTCCAGAGTTAGAAGGTCCAATGATTTGATCAGTAGGATGATTCTTATGAACTCTTAAGATAGGAGTCTGTGGAACTTCAACATTATCATCCAAATTTGTGAAATCAAGACCTTCATTGAATCGAGAAAATACCTTCATCTTCAAATTCATCATCGGTGTCTTCTAAGCCGTGCATGGTAGGATCATCTAAATCATCCAAAGTGCTGTCAACAGGTGCATCAGTACTTTGATCGAAAGTACTGTCACCCAAAGTACTGTGAGAGAACTCTGCAGTCTTGTTCTTTATCTTTGCTTCTACATAAGCTCTTCTTTGATCATCATCATAAGATTGTGCTATGACATCTTGAAAAAGCATCCTATTAAGCTCATCTTGAATAGCTTGATCTTCAGCAGATAATGTAGCTTTTGGTTCATCAATACTTTTCTCTTTCTCAACAGTTATAGGTTCTTCATCAGGAACAGCATTTGGTCTAATATGGACTCCATGAACAACATACTGTAAATCTTCTCCATTGTGTACAGGTTGATTTTCTTCTCTAACAGGTACATAGTTCATAGAAGGAGTCAAAACCTCAAGATCAAACATCCAATTAGGACCTTTACCCTTCTGATTTTCTTAATCTTCTAAAAATTCATCATGAAGACAATCTTAAACCTTCTTGGTGACTCTATTGTACACTCTAAATCCTTTGTTGTTGGTGCAGTACCCCAATAAGTATCCTTCTTCTGACTTGCCATCAAATTTTCCCAGATTGTCAATTGTATTGAGAATTATCAGAGGGCATCCAAAAGGCTTCATAAATCGAATATTGGGTTTGTTACCCATCAGCAACTCATAAGGTGTCTTCATCTGAGGTTTGGTAACTGAAACTCTATTCAATACATAGCAAGCAGTACTTACAGCTTCAACCCAGAATTGAATAGGTAATTGAGAATCTGCAAGCATTATTCTGGCTGCTTCTATCAAAGTTCTGTTCTTTCTTTCTGCAACACCATTCTGCTATGGAGTTCTAGCAATACTAAACTCCCTCTTGATTCCTTTCTTTGCACAAAACTCATTCATAAGCTTGTTCTTGAATTCAGTCCCATTGTCACATCTAATACCTCTTACCTTGAGTCTCAATTGGTTTTCAAGGGCTATGATTAGATCATGAATTGCATCAAAAGTGTCATCTTTAAATCCCAAGAAAAATACCCAACTAAATCTACTGCAATCATCTGTCACAACCAGACAATACTTCTTTTTGTTTAGACTAACAACAGAAATAGGTCCAAACAAATCCATGTGCAGCAGCTCCAAAGGTTCTCTAATAGTTCTTTCCTCAATCTTCTTGCATGAAGCTTTATGTTGTTTACCCTTCTTGCACGCCAAACATGAGTGATCATTCTTGTAAGTCTTTGAAGGTAAACCACTAACTAAATTTCCTTTGACCAATTTGTTGATATTCTTGAAATTTACATGGCCCAGTCTTCTATGCCATAGATGTGCTTCTTCAAGCGTTGCTTTTGCTACTAAACATGTTGCTCTTTCAGAAGAGCTAAGAGTCCTCATATCAAGGCTGTATACATCATTGGTTCTTGGTACTCTCAGTATTACCAAGTTATCATCAATAGGCTTGAACTTAGGGGAAAGAATAAGACATTCCTTGATAGTGAATAGCACATGGTACTTCTTGTCACAGATCTGAGATACTGACAACAGGTTGAACTTGAGCTCCTTCACATATCTAACATTCTCAAAATCTATGCTCCCTGCCTTGATGGTTCCTTTCCCACTAATTCTACCTCCACTAGCATCATTCCCAAATGCAACTCTTCCTCCACAATATGACTTAAAATCTGACAGAATCTCCTTGTCTCATATCATGCTTCCAGAGCAACCACTATCCACAATTAAATGATCTTTAAGCTCCTCTTCTGGGTTTCCCTGCACAAAGATAAAAGAGTTAGTTAATTTTAGGAACCCAAGCCATTATCGACTTGTGTTCCCTTTAGGAGTTACATACTTAAATTCTTTAAGTATGTAATTTCCACTGTCTTTAAGCACATGATCAATTATCTTTGGTTGTTCCAAAACTTGTGTTTGTTTTTCAATAAAAATCTCTTTTTTATTCAAGTTTTCTTTATTGTTATAAAAAAATCTCTGTTTCACTCTCACTTGTTGAAAGTACTGTTTGTTCCACATCAGTACTTTCCTTCTTAACCCATTTGGTTTTAACTTCTGGTGTAGAGTCCCTTGATCTATCTACTTTCTTTGAGTTGAAACGCCTTCTTGATTGATATTAATTATATCTCCTAGGGTTTCTATTCCAAAAGTGTTTGGTGAATCGAGCAAGACTTTGAGAAAGATCGATTAGCTTAACAAGACCTTGAAAAGTGTTTGAAGGTACCGATGGTTTTGAAAAAGTCTTCTCGGTGAGGGTACCTATAGTCTTGTGAAAAGTTGCTATGGTTAACCCTATGTGAGTGATTCCGATGTGTTTATTCTCTCTAGGCTTATGGTTGGTAGATCTGTTCTTTGGGAATTTACTTAGATATTCTGAGTGAAAGTCACAGTGCTCAATCAAATGATCAGGACTGTAACAAACAAAACAAAATATTTGACCCAAACTCCCAAAGTTGCTTCCTCTATGTCTATGACCAAAACTATTATGTCTTCTAGGTGAATGATTAAAACTGTTTTGACCAAAATTATCCCAAAAAGGTTTAGCAGTATTTTGAAAAGGTTTTCCTAAAGGTACTGCTGAACATGTAGCAGTACTTTGAGTTGAAGGTACTGCTTGACTTTTAACATCATTATCCTTAGGTTTTTCAACGGTTTCTTTTGGGGTTTCATACCTAGATTCACCAGTAAGCTTTATCCTAAACTCTAGGTTGTCTACTCTAAAACGAGAAACATCTGGTCTAAGAGGTTGAAAACTACCAGTGGGATGAGGGACAGCATGATAACCTTTGTCTTTCTTATATTCAGGAGGTGTTTCACTAATTGATTCCTCATTACTAGATGTGTCTACATAGTTAATGAGTTCATCATCACTAGTTGTTATATCCTCAAAGTCAAAGTCATCCTGATTACTAGGTGGGTTCTCTTTTGTGCTACTAAAATCCATACCAAAACCTAGTCCAGTTCTAATGTAAGCTCTTCTCTGTTTTTCAACATAACTAACATGAGAAAGACCAGATTGTCCCCAAGCAGCAAACTTTTCTAATAATTCATCCCTTTCCTTAGTCATCTTTTCTAGTTCAGAGACCTTGCAGCCTAACTTACATTCACTTAGTTTTAATTGATAGTCCTGTTGTTCATACTTTTCAGCCCAAGCCATTTCATTATTTTCATGTGTTATTATTTTGTCTTCCATTGACTCTAAGGTTATTTGATAACCAGCTACCTCAGACCTAGCCCTCCTATAGTTATCTCTTTCAGTCACATAATCATTAAGAACTTTTTGATAAAAGTCATGACACTTAGAACATACCTCAGAGATAGGGGTTGAACTTGGTGAAGTAGCTACCATAGCAAGCATAACAGGTTCATCTTCACTCTCCATGCTCCAGTCAAAGCTTCCATAACCATCTCTAGATTCCATAGCAGCAAATCCAGGTTCCTCATCAAATGTTGTGCTCCAATCAAATTCTTCCATTGTTGCCATACAGTAGGTTCTTGGTTCATCATCAAACTCAAGACTCGGTCAACCTCGATAGATTCTCTTAAGCAACCAATGCTTTTGTTTCAAGAATAGGAATTTCCTTAAGTTCAAGCTTAGGTTTCTCACCATCATGTTTGCTCGATATTTAGCAAACTTGCATTCCCTTGCAAAGTGGCCAGTCCTTTGACAGTTAAAGCATTCAATATTGGATTTGTCAAAAGTGATACCCTGTTTTGGTTTGAAGTCGATGCCTCTTCCTGTCTTCTTCATGAACTTCTTGATCCTTGCAGTGATCATAGCAACTTGCCACCTGATATCAATTTCTTCAAGATCATCCTCTTCAATCTGTGACAGATCTTCTTCATAAGTAACAGGCAGGGTAGCTTGCTGTGCAAAGAATGAGCACACAACTTCATCAGAATGGAGGGTGTTGGTTGGTGATGGTGTGGGGTTGGTTATGGTTGTGATTCAATGAGCAGGATATGCAGTACTTTGAGCAACAATACTTTGAGTAGGATAAGCAGTACTTTAGTGGAAGTACTGCCTCTCTTTTCAGAAGACACAAAAGCAATACTGTGAGTTTTAGAACTAGTTTGCCCATTCATCTCATGCTCATACACCTTCAGATGGTTGTAGAGATCATCAAAGTCCAAAGTGTCCAAACCAGGTTGTCCTCTGATCATTGTAGCAATCACATGCCATGTAGATGGCAAACTCCTTAAGAACTTCAGATTGGCATCTTCAATGATACCTCGCCTTGTATAACTCTAGCATGCCGAGGAGATTTTGGAATCTATCATATGCAACATCAAGACCTTCTTTCACCAAGACCGAAAGTTTCAAACTGTTGCTTCAACAGTTTACAGCATCTTCTCGAAGCATCATTACCTCCAAATCTAGTCTTGAGAGCAGCCCATAGTTGCTTGGCATACTTAGCATCATGAAACTTGAGTAAGTGGCCATCAGGAATAGCAGACAGCAGTATGTTAAGAGCCTTCTCTTTATTTCTTATGGTTGCTGCTGGTAAGACAGCCTTAGGTGGTTTAGGTTGTCCAGGAATTTCTGGAGAATCTTCCACAACTTCATTACCATTGACAATTACATTCCATAATGCATGGTCTGTAATAGCAATGTACTGCCTCATCTTCATGCTCCATAGATCATATTCTCCTTTCTTAATGATTGGTATTCTGAGTGAGGTGATGGATGGTGGTGGTGCAGCTTCAGTCGACATCTTCAGGGTTTGTTGTTAAATCGGTTATTAGGGTTTCTTCTTAATCAGAGTTTCCACACAAGCTCTGATACCACTTGTTGGATCGATATACTCTAACCAAACTAACTTATATAGCTTGTTAAGGGCTTAATGACCTCGGATAAAACCTAAATCAATAACAATGAAACACTGAATAAACTCTATTAAGTACGCGGAATTTACTTCAATAAAGCTAAGAAGAATTCACTTTAACTTTAACAATTTTATTAATAACTCTGAACCTGCTTGTTATACAGATTCTTCAACAACTCTAAACTCTAATATCGTATTTCTATAAAACTCTAAAAACACGTATTCTCTAATGCCAACCTAGGGGTCCTTTTATAGACTTAACGATAACCCTAGTCGGTTTACAATTTGTAACCTTGTACGACAAGTAATCTAAAACAAAGAATATTCTAGAATAACAAAGCTTTCCATAAACGAATATAGCAGTTCTTTAGCTTTGCAGTACTTTGACTTCGACAGCAGTACTTTGGCTTTTACTTAGCAGTACTTTGAATCTCCAGCACTTTGACTTCTTCAGTACGTTGACTTTCATATCCCAACAAGGTAGTTTGCTTGAAACATGTTTTGATGGCATTAACCGAGTGGACTTCTGGGTGTGACGGGCATGGATATGCGCTTTCCTTTAGTGAGCAAGAACATTGGTTTGATGAAATCAAGTTTACTTTTAGGTTCTTGACGGTGTCACTTGGGAGTGCTCCCGCAACTTGGTCATTGAAGACTTTCAAGAGGGTGTCGAGTTTATCTGTCATCTCACCTTGTTGTCGTTTGAAATCGGCTTCAATTTTGGACAACCGAGCTTCTTGAGATGACATAAAGTTGGATACCATCCCCTCAAGATTATTGGGATTACCGGTGTTGGAAGGGTTGTTGTAGGGAGTACGGTTCGAAGATGAACTATTTGGTTGGAACCTATTAGGTGGAGTAGAAGAGTTGTTTTGAGGCGGGTTTGAGTTTTGGTTCCACCTAAAGTTAGGATGATTCTTTCAAGAAGGGTTATAGTAATTTCCTATGTTGTTTTTCTCGGGTTTGAAAGTGTACCACTTCTCTCCCGCTCCATCAGTACGTGAGGAGGCATAGTCCGCGAAAGCTTGTTCGGGGAGTTTTGTGCAATCACGAGTGTCATGGGGACCACTATATAACTCACAAGATGAAGTGATTTTGTTCACTTTGCGTGAAGGTTTAGGAGCTTTGTAGGAACTCATGAGGAATTTGATTTAATCTTCAAGTTTGAGTATCCTACGATTGGAAGGTTGTGAGTCAATTGAAGGCAAGGATATTGCCTTAATAGTTTTGGGCAACTCACGGGGGTTATTCCAACATTTGTTGTCATAGAGTGCAAGGTCCTCTATAGTGCCCCACGATTCTTCCGTGGTTAATTCACTAAGCTTACCAACGGCCACTTGGTCAATGGTTTGCCTTGGGGGAGATTGACATGATCATAGAAGATTTAGACTTAGAGCCAAAGATCAATGCCATGTTGAGGGACTTTGTAGAGTAAGTCCTTGAATCTAGTCCACGCCTCATAAAGGGTTTTACCTTGACATTGTTGGAATATCAAGATATTATTCCTAAGCTTGGTGGTTCTCCCCGGTGGGAAAAATTGAGAGAGGAAACAGTTGGTGAGATCGTTCCAACTTGAGATGGATCCCACGAGAAGACGCTCAAGCCAATTACTAGCTTGGTCCCGTAGAGCGAATTGAAAAAGACTCATTTGCATGGTCTCCCGAGTTGTAGCATAAAGGTCAATTGAATTAATGATTTTTAAGAAATCCTTGAGATGCTGATTAGGATCTTTGAAACAAAGTCCATGGAATGCACATCCTTTTTGCACCAACCGGATGGTGTCGGATCGCAAGACCGTAGTTTGAGCTAAACGGGGAAGCTCAATGGTATTCCTATAGCCTTGATGGCTCGGTCTAAAGTATTCACCAAGAGTACGGCCTCTTGGCGGGTCTTGTGGTGGTAGATTTGGTGGTGGTAGTTGATGTTGTGGTGGATCGTTGTTGGGTGGATTATCACCTTCCATGATGAAAAGTGACAAGATTACGAACAAAAACACGAAAAAGGGGGTTAGACTAAAACAAAGCTAATAAAAAAATAAAAAAGCTCACTTGATAGGAATCAAGCAAGTAAACCTAATCGAGATAGATACCTAACTAGCTATTCAATTCTCTGGCAGCGGCGCCAAAATCTTGATGCGCGGTTCGGGGTCGAAAGACTTCCTTTTCCGCGAGCAAGCTTTACAACCCAGTAGGCAGTGTACCAAATCGTTGCAGTGTAGTATGGGCAAGCCCAGAGGGTTGATCGTTCTCTAGGGGAATAGAGATGCTAGTAGAGATGTGTGACGAAAAGGTGAGGTGAGGAAGATTCTTTTTTATCTTTTTATATTTTTTTATGAAAGCGATTAAAATATCAGAGTTTGAAGAATGGGGGTTGGTAATTCTACCAATTAACTACTTAAGAATTTAAATTCATTGACTTTAGTAGTCAATCAATAAATAAAACACCATATGTAAAACACCAAATTAACCAGTTTATTTTTCTATATTTAGCCCTTTTATAATGTAATTAACAATATTTTAATTAACTTTTGGTTGATTGTGGTATATTTTGGTGATGTCATTTGGGGTCTGTTCAAAGCCACATTGTGTATTGTATATGGGGTGTTATTGTATAGTTTTGAAGGCTTTCTAAGTATTCTGATGTCTTATTATTTGAACTAATATATGGTAGGCTTGCAAGTAGTAGGATATGTATTTTGATAGTCATAAAGGTTTTTCAAATCTTACCCATTTATATTTGTCCACTACAAAGTATTTTTATAGTGCATGTTTTGGAACTGCATTTACATTTGTCCAATGCTTTATAGTGCATGTTTTTGGAACTTCATTTACATTTGTCCAATGCAATGTAACCATTTGTGAACCTGCATACCTTTCACATTTGTCCACTACAATGTAACCATTTTCATTTATTCACTACAATGTAACCATTCACATTTTTCCACTGCATTTACATATCACTTGGGTTTCAACATAAACATAACCATTTATGAACCTGCATATAATTCATTGACTTTAGTAGTCAATCAACAAATAAAACACCATATGTAAAACACCAAATTAACATGTAAAATGTGTCAAACATATATAGCAACATATGAGTAACACCAAATACTCTGTGTCAAACGCATGTAATGCATACATAAACCAACTTGTTCTAAAACATACATAAACAACACAAACTACAACCAAAGACAACACTAAAATGTTAATTGACATACATAAACTAACTTGTTCCAAAACATGTCATCCCAAGCTATAACAAAAAAAAATCGGTCAACCTTCACCAATGCCTTATTACAAGCTTCACCATTGCCTTCTAGAACCTTAACCATTCTGTCCTTACTTTAAATCAACCTCCTCCTCTGGTTCCATTGCCTTTTCATCCTTGTCAGCTGAATCCAACCTTCTTATCTCTTTTTTTCTGTACCAAATGTCACAATGGCATATACAACATCTATAGTTTGAGCTTCAATGTCTTCCCTTTCCAAACTTTCTTCAACATCTACTGCTAGAGCTTCATCAGCAAGTACTAGAGCTTCATCTCTGATTTCATTGTTTAGAAAAGCCACATTCTAAATAACTTGTTATAACTCAAAATACAACAAATCAATCCCTGACTGTTGATAAAGTCCATGGTATACTTGATCATCCTGTCAATCAACTTCAATTTCTTGGTGGAAGAAATCATCTTGTATCCCTGTCTCTAACTCACCTTCCAAACCCCTGTTCAAGTTCAGGTTCACCCATACCCTTTTCAACATCCTTTTTACTAAGTTTCTCTATAATGTTGTCAAACATTTTATTCATATCTGCCACAGCCTCTTCTTGATTGTCCTCAGTTTCTTGGCTTAGCTTCTCCTTCATTTTCTCATATCCATCGTCTAGTAAGAAGTCAATCTCGATCAAGATGTTTCTGAACTCGCACTCATTACTAAACCCTTTTGCCCTTTTTTGTTCTTTTCTTCATCAGACCATGGTGTTGGAATAAGAAGCTCATCATGCAAATCTACGAAAAAGGCATTCTCATCATCCTTACATCCAACATTACTAGATGAAGCATGAGTTGAAGTATCAACATGTTTTGCCTCCTTTCCCATTTCAGTAGCACCATGTCACTCTAGCAAACACAAATCTCCATCATTCTAAAATTCCCTAACGACAACACCTTCTTCTATATCTTCATTCACAACACCCTTACCACGACTATTTCTCATGCCCAACAAATATTCTTCGACTGATGAAACACCCTCTTCAATGTAAACCACTATTTCCTTAAACCGAGGCACATATTTCAACAATGTCACGACATCATCCTCACTCATTAATGGGACCAACCCATGATCCAAAGATTCCTCATGGATCCTAAAATGTGTGAACATAATATTATGATCCCCTAATCCTAGCTCGTCTAACATTCCAACAAACTGTTAAATTGAGAAATAGACAACATTAATCAGGTCAACATAGGCTATATGTGGAACCAATATCTTCAGTTTGGTGGATTTGTAACGACCCTATTGTGGTGGATTTTCAGAGTGAATAGTGTACTATCAGAATCTGGTTACAAAAACAAATAACAACTTAAAAGTTTGAAAATCACATAACCTACAATGTACACATGCATGTTCGAATAAGAAAAACAAATAACAACTTAAAACATCTAAGCTTACTGTAAATGGGACCAAGCTTATGGTTCGGGAACTCGGGAGTTTGAATCTGCCAAAGTGGGGAAACCACTACCATTTTGGTATGTGTTTGGGTGTGTGATTTGATCGGTTGAAATAAGATAGAATGTGTTAGTGTGTGTCATTTGATCGGTTTATGCACGATTAAGTGTAGTTGCAAACTGTCCCTATGAATATGTGTGCAAAAAATGTCATTTGGAAGGTAGCAGGTGTAGAAATGGCGGAAAAATAGAATTGACAAAAATACCCTCACGTGAAACACACGTGAGGACTCACTAACGGGGAATTTGTAACGCTCGTTGGCCAAAACACACGAATTGCAACAAAGTGAAAACCACAGAGACATTCTTTTCGGAAATGACAAACCACATGTACATTTTTCGTAATTTAGTTTGTTCAGCAAAAATAGCAAATCATACAGACATAATTTGCAGTTTACTCAAATTTTTAGTTGTGCAACCACTATAATCAAGTTTACTTCCAAATTAAATGTCGGTAAAGTATGTATTTCGTTATTTATCCAAAAAGAAAAATAGCAAAAGAATATTGTGATGTTATTCCAATTATATAATATAAAGAAAAGTATCAAAAGGGGACAAAATCTTTTTTTGAAGTCTCCACCATGGTCATTTTTAAGCCAATTTCTTAAATGGTCATACTCAACTACTCAACTCCGCAACTCCACCCAAAATTTGACACGTGTCCAACTACACAACTACTCAACTCCGCAACTCCACTCAATACTCGACAAGTGTCCAACTCCACTCAAAATTTGACACGTGTCCAACACGTGTCAAGCAATGGGTAAATTTGCGAAGTTGAATAGTTGAGTATGACCATTTTAAAAATTGGCTTAAAAAAATGACCATGATGAGTACCTAAAAAAAATGTCCCATTTTAATACTTTTCTCTATAATATAGCAGTCGCCGAGTATTCCAAACAAGATAGTGGTACAATATTTGTATTACACCATTATTCTCTTCAGGTTTTTTGTTCCATCTAAATCTCATTCATACATTATGCAAACAACAAATGGGACAGATCCCCTCTTCCAACCCAACCCTACCCACCTTGTTCGCATTTCACTTGGCTTTTAGGTAGATATTGTATTATTATATAACTGTCGTATTCGATATTTTATTGTTTAGACAAATACGTAGTATCAATCTTCAAAAATAATAAAGTAAAAGTCAATAACTCAACCCAATAATGGTAATTGTTTATCGCTTTGGCAATTTATTAACGTAGGTTGTTTTTCTCTAAAACTATCAAGACATAGAATATGCAAAAAACTTTAATCGGAAAATGTCCCACAAAAAGACAAATTTACACCCCTTCACGCATTGTGTTTGTCTTTTTGTACTTTTACTAACCACCTCGCATCTCACACCTCCACTCACCGTCGGTCACTTTAATTAATTTTTAAACCAGTTTTAATTTCACCCCTTTTCCTTATCCTCGTTTCCAAACACCCCTCCCGCTACAATCATCTCACATTCTCACCCCTTCCCCAAATTTCACAACCATCCAACAATACCAAATTAGTTAACTCAAACTCTAGATTCAATATACAAATACTTCATTACTAGTAAAAACATTTCATGAAAGATACATTAGAACAATTAGTAACTCATAGTTAGAAAAAACATAAGATAAAAGTATACCAGATCTACTTTTCAACACTAAACACATCACAAAAACAAAACGAAAAAACCATTAAACAAACCAAACAGACTAACAAACAAACATCATTTCCTGTTACTAAAATTTGTCACAATTCTCAAATTCCGGTCATTCCTTAAATTATATATGCATCATATTAATTCATTCATGGCATTTCATTTCACATTTAACGCGTAATTTTTATATTTAATAATTTTTATCGCGTGAGTTATTATTTTGAATATTTAATCCGTTACTTTCAAAAATGACCCGATATATTTTTATACTTACATTTAGTTATAAAACTATATTTTGACTTTACCTAGTGTTTTGAATTTATTTGGTACATTAATCGTTAAAATTTAATTATTACGTCGTTTTTCTTAAAAATTGTACGATAATTATTTTATCACCAATTTTCACAAGGAAAGTATTTTTAAAATTTTTATCATCTCATTACATCCTATTTTGAGCTATTAAAACTTACTTGTACCAAAAATTTCCAATTGCCTATATTTGTACATTTTTTACACTTTTACTACACTTTCTTTACAAATAATACACAATATATATATACAAGTTTACATAATAAAAAAAAAAAAATATTTTGAGACACACCACCCTAAAACCGGTCCTTAGGGAGGATGTGCATTTATTCATGTAGTAACATTTTCTTTGCAAGTGTATCTTATACTCCATCTTCATTTCATTTTTTTTTCATTCAACACAATAATGCAAGACAAGTAAAATTTTGCTTTCTCATCTTTTCATCCATCAAGAACCGGCCTCCATTGTTGTTAGCAAGGAAATCACAAAATTTTTCAAGTTCAAGTTTATCACAATCTAGTTTATACTCTTTATGAGGTTTTGAAATAAAACCAAGAGTATTTAGGCTAATCCTTGTTACTTTCACCTCATCATTTTCACTAGTAAGCTTGTTTTTATCATTTTTATGTTTCCTTTATCATTTCATATTCATCCTTTCATTTTTGGAGCTTATATGCATGTATTGTGATTTATACCATTTATTTTATGATTTTAGAACTTATATATACTATTAGTCATCCTATAATTATTCCCAAGTTGTTCTTTGGTCTTGATGGTGATTAGGAACCCATGACACCCTAAGAAGGTGTATGGTAGGATTAGATTAGTTTTGGAGTTGATTTGAAGGGATTAGAATAGGTTTTGTCCGAGAAAAACTATTTTCGTAAACTATATTTTGTGATCTGTCCTTAAAACGAATTTCTGGAAAAACCCACTGATGGTACGACATTTTGGCCTTGATAATTAGAAAATATACTTTAAAACGAATCCGTGGCCTTTTGAACGGATAAAACGGAGTTATAACGGCCGTGGTGAATTTTTAAAGTTTGACGATTTAAACTTATATTTTTCGAAAAAATTCAGCAAGCTGTTTTACATATTTCGGGTCAAAACGAGCCTTAAGCTTCACAAATTATTTCGATTTATCAAAAATATATTAGTTTACTTCGATACGAAGCTAAGGACATACTTTACGAGAAAACGGATTTGAAACGACAAATATATGCACGTTTTATTAAGTTGCCGAACTATTATTTCCTAAAAATTATATTATTTCTACGATTCAAGTATTTCATTAGATGTAAGGGCTATGTTTGCGGCAGTTTTTAACTATGATACAAAACTTTTTGGAACAAATTGTCTTTTAGTAAAATCAAGTTCATCGGCCATATTTTTCAAAACAAAAAGCCGTTTGTCAAGCGGAGTTATGGTAAATTATTTACGGATGTTCAAACTTGGCCGGAACTTATTTTCTGCACGCAATTAACAAAAACCACCATCTTTAGCCTTCGATATCTTTATGATCGAGACCTTTGGACGAAAACTCCGAACTCGAAACTTTTAGATATCGATACAAACTTTCCAAAACCGTTGAGTTCGTTCTCTAACGATCGACGACACCGCTTTACTGACTAGTTTTCCAAAGCCATTTTGTTACTTTTATAAAAATTCACGACATCGTTTTGCGATTTAAAAGTGGTAATTTCACTAAAATCATTATAAAACTATTGTAGGATGACATTTTGACGTAAAACATGTAAAGTCATTTTGAAGGGTCAAGACGTCAAAAGAGTATTTTTCGACGACGAGTAATATTTTCAAAACCCGTAAATGGTATAAATAACATACTAAGTACATGCATAACATTACATTGCAACTCATTGTATATCATATCATTCATAATAGGCGTTTCGGATTCACGCTACATTTCGTGTAACCACTTTTGTCATCGATATATTCACCAAGTGAGTAATCACATCCCCTTTTACCGCTTTTACTATATTTTTGGGGCTAAATGCATGAACCATACTTGAATTAAATTGATTCTTACTTTTGTGAACTCTTTTAATTAGAACTTGTGAACTCGAATCAAATCCTTGAACTTAATTACGAAATTATGACTTGTTAGAACTTATTGAATCGTACATGTTATGACCTTGTCCTAAAGTCTCGCCTTGTTGGTGGAGCGTCTCAATAAATCTCGCCTAGGTGGTCGAGTGACAAAGAAGTCTCGCCTTGTTGGTGGAGCGTCTCAATAAATCTCGCCTAGGTGGTCGAGTGACAAAGAAGTCTCGCCTTGTTGGTGGAGCGTCTCAATAAATCTCGCCTAAGTGGTCGAGTGACAAAGAAGTCTCGCCTTGTTGGTGGAGTGTCTCAATAAATCTCGCCTAGGTGGTCGAGTGACAAAGGAGTCTCCCTTGTTGGAGCAGTGCGAAGCCTCCTATGTTCGGAGCATCCCTACATTATTATATTCATGGTACTATATTGGGAAATATTATGACCACTTACACTTGACTACTTGAAGCACTACATTTTTGTGCAATGGGTTGTGTACACACAGGTTGCAAGTTTTGTATGGGCGAATTTGGAACCGAGTGGATACACAATGCCTTTGCTTTGAGAACTATTTTCGTTGACCGAATGCTTTGAATTTTTCTTACGAGTTTTCTTATTTCCGCTAAACGTGTTTACTCACCAACTATTTTCATAGTTGACCCGTTTTCTCTCATGCATTTCGGTGATCGTTAGTAAGCGTTTCTATCAAGTCTTGCATAAAGAAGTTTTCACCGGTCGTCGATGTAATAAAACTCAATATTTTGGAAACTAAACTTTGTAATATATTTGCCGATGACGGCTAAACTAGTATTGTAATGGAGTATTATTTCTTTTAATCTTAATGTTGGTATGTTCTATTATCTTGTGCTTATGTTCCTCCGTTACACTCGTGTTTCGCCCCATGAGGGTGTGATGATTGGTATCGAGCCAAAGGTTATAGAGAATGCCGATTTTCAAAAATAAAATCACAATTATAACCGGAAAAATTTTTATTTTATTTTATTAAACATTGAACATCATCCGAGTCAACTAGTCCTATCGTTGCATCGTTACTCATAAATTATACATAGCCCGATCAACTATGTCTAATTTTGAAGAACCATGCAATGATAAGAGTGGTAGTTTTAAATCATGTTTAGTCGAGTCTTTTGAGTCCGGTCACCGAAGTTGCATTGGTCGGGTGGGTATGCATGGCATGTTTTACGCTCACGCCTACATTACCGCACCTTGTTCATATCTTCTCTTTTCCATCTTTCGACTTGTTAGACATAGCATGTCTCGCTTCTGCCATGTTTCGATCACTATAACACATTACCACCGCTCGCACCTCATCGACTCCGCTCGAATGTCGTTTACTCAACCCGATGTTTTGGTCCATGTGGGACCATGGTCGCAAGAAACACACGCCAGAAGCAACAAAGAACGGCAACCCAAACAACAACGGCAACCCAAACAACAATGACCATCCAAACAACAACGCCATCGAATAGCGGATCTACTCACTCAAATTATAACACATCTCGATGCTAGACGAACCAACAACGGAGAAGGTTCTTCAAAGCGGTCAAGGATGCGCTACAAAACTTTCATGACATGTAAGCCAATGGAATTTCATGGTACCGAGGGTGCCATTGACCGCTAACCGGTTCGAGAATGTTGAGTCGAAGCTTAGTATCACGAAATGTCTGTCAAGGAAACAAGGTTGAGTTCTCTCATTGGCTACTACTGTGGTCGAGCATTGACACGGTGGAACAACCAACTACTGAGACTAGGGAAGAGAGGCGCAAATGCATTATCTTGGGAAGCATTCAAGAAACTACTAACCGATGAGTACCGCAGAAAAGATGAAGTATGTAAACCGGAAGAAGAATTTTGGAATCACTTGATGGTAGGAGTAGAGATCGACAAGTACACGATCCGGTTCCACGAGTTAGCTAGGATGGTTCCTCACATGGTTTCCACCGTGGAGAAGTTGATTGACCGATATATATGGGGATTGATACGAAATTGGGAGGGATGTCACTGTCGAAACCAACCACTCGCAAGTCACGCGAGTATGGCGATCGCTTGACAAATGATGTGATCAGTCCGGAGAACTAACAAAAGCAAACGACAATGGACTAAAGCGACAGGAGGATCACCAGGAAACCGAGACCGTAATCAAGAAACAAGAGGCGTGAATAACTCGTAACTATGGGCGACCACCCAGAACGCAAAGGATATGCAGTCCCCATCCTTTGTGCACTCGATGTAATTATCATCACTTAGGAGATCGCCCAGGTGCGGCAAATGCGATGACGGCCACTTCGCTCGAAATTGCTCAAACAGAATCGGGAATCAAGGACGGAGAAAAGCATGTTACGAGTGTGGAAGTCTAGATCACCTTCGCAATACCGTCCAAAGTCGAAAAGAACTCCCAACCAAGGAGGAAATCGTCCAAACTCAGGCGTTGGCAATAAGGCCCACAAGATCGTAACATTGAAATTCCTCCCGCACGTGGTCGAGCATTCTATCCGGGTACCGAGGAAGCCCGCAACGCTTAACGGGTACATTCTTTCGAACAACTACCTTATTTCGCATGCGACATGATTTTGAGTGCATAACTTCCTTCCAATCTTTACACGCTCACGACATTGATTAATTTGAGACCTATTGATATCGACCTTAGTTGTTATATATTTTGTTGATTGGATTTGATTGTGTAAGCAAATCGAATATCGAGCGAATCTTTCAAAAGACTTCATTCAAGGATGTGGCATCCTACCTTTCTAACAACTTGTTTCCTAGCTTGATCTAGTGACGTTCTTGTTTGATGAGTTGCGAAAATCAAGCTAAGAGACAAGTTTACTCAAGTCGGTTTAGTTTAGTCTCATGACGCTCTTGTTTGATGAGTTGTGAGATTAAATTAGAATCGACTACCTAAAGGTCTTTGAGAGCTACGCTCGATATTGGATAAGTTTACCCTATCAAATCGATCACGGCACGCACTTAGTTATATGGGGAACCCATACGCATGGGCATTGATATGATCATTTAGACTGCTCGCACGAGCATGAACTTTAGAACTCTTGTCGAGGTTCGGACCATAGTATCGTTAATCGAATCACGGGACGTGATTCCACGACATGGGAAGAATGTCACAATTCTCAAATTCGGTCATTCCTTAAATTATATATGCATCATATTAATTCATTCATGGCATTTCATTTCACATTTAACGCGTAATTTTTATATTTAATAATTTTTATCGCGTGAGTTATTATTTTGAATATTTAATCCGTTACTTTCAAAAATGACCCCGATATATTTTTATACTTACATTTAGTTATAAAAACTATATTTTGACTTTACCTAGTGTTTTGAATTTATTTGGTACATTAATCGTTAAAATTTAATTATTACGTCGTTTTTCTTAAAAATTGTACGATAATTATTTTATCACTCAATTTTCACAAGGAAAGTATTTTTAAAATTTTTATCATCTCATTACATCCTATTTTGAGCTATTAAAAACTTACTTGTACCAAAAATTTCCAATTGCCTATATTTGTACATTTTTTTACACTTTTACTACACTTTCTTTACAAATAATACACAATATATATATACAAGTTTACATAATAAGAAAAAAAAAAAAAATATTTTGGAGACACACCACCCCTAAAAACCGGTCCTTAGGGGAGGATGTGCATTTATTGTGTGGTAACATTTTCTTTGCAAGTGTATCTTATACTCCATCTTCATTTCATTTTTTTTTCATTCAACACAATAATGCAAGACAAGTAAAATTTTGCTTCTCTCATCTTTTCATCCATCAAGAACCGGCCTCCATTGTTGTTAGCAAGGAAATCACAAAATTTTTCAAGTTCAAGTTTATCACAATCTAGTTTATACTCTTTATGAGGTTTTGAAATAAAAACCAAGAGTATTTAGGCTAATCCTTGTTACTTTCACCTCATCATTTTCACTAGTAAGCTTGTTTTTATCATTTTTATGTTTCCTTTATCATTTCATATTCATCCTTTCATTTTTGGAGCTTATATGCATGTATTGTGATTTATACCATTTATTTTATGATTTTAGAACTTATATATACTATTAGTCATCCTATAATTATTCCCAAGTTGTTCTTTGGTCTTGATGGTGATTAGGAACCCATGACACCCTAAGAAGGTGTATGGTAGGATTAGATTAGTTTTGGAGTTGATTTGAAGGGATTAGAATAGGTTTTGTCCGAGAAAACTATTTTAAGTAAACTATATTTTGTGATCTGTCCTTAAAACGAATTTCTGGAAAACCCACTGATGGTACGACATTTTGGCCTTGATAATTAGAAAATATACTTTAAAACGAATCCGTGGCCTTTTGAACGGATAAAACGGAGTTATAACGAAGCCGTGGTGAATTTTTAAAGTTTGACGATTTAAACTTATATTTTTCTGAAAAATTCAGCAAGCTGTTTTACATATTTCGGGTCAAAACGAGCCTTAAGCTTCACAAATTATTTCGATTTATCAAAATATATTAGTTTACTTGATACGAAGCTAAGGACATATTTTACGTAGAAAACGGATTTGAAACGACAAATATATGCACGTTTTTATTAAGTTGCCGTAACTATTATTTCCTGAAAAATTATATTATTTCTACGATTCAAGTATTTCATTAGATGTAAGGGCTATGTTTGCGGCAGTTTTTAACTATGATACAAAACTTTTTGGAACAAATTGTCTTTTAGTAAAATCAAGTTCATCGGCCATATTTTTCAAAACAAAAAGCCGTTTGTCAAGCGGAGTTATGGTAAATTATTTACGGATGTTCAAACTTGGCCGGAACTTATTTTCTGCACGCAATTAACAAAAACCACCATCTTTAGCCTTCGATATCTTTATGATCGAGACCTTTTGGACGAAAACTCCTGAACTGAAACTTTTAGATATCGATACAAACTTTCCAAAACCGTTGAGTTCGTTCTCTAACGATCGACGTACACCGTTTTACGGCTAGTTTTCCAAAGCCATTTTTGTTACTTTTATAAAAATTCCGACGACATCGTTTTGCGACGAAAAGTGGTAATTTCACTAAAAATCATTATAAAACTATTGTAGGATGACATTTTGACGTAAAAACATGTAAAGTCATTTTTGAAGGGTCAAGACGTCAAAAGAGTATTTTTTCGACGACGAGTAATATTTTCAAAACCCGTAAATGGTATAAATAACATACGAAGTACATGCATAACATTACATTGCAACTCATTGTATATCATATCATTCATAATAGGGCAGTTTCGGGATTCACGCTACATTTCGGTGTAACCACTTTTGTCATCGCATATATTCACCAAGTGAGTAATCACATCCCTTTTACCGCTTTTACTATATTTTGGGGCGAAATGCATGAACCATACTTGAATTAAATTGATTCTTACTTTTGTGAACTCTTTTAATTAGAACTTGTGAACTCGAATCAAATCCTTGAACTTAATTACGAAATTATGACTTGTTAGAACTTATTGAACCGTACATGTTATGACCTTGTCCTAAAGTCTCGCCTTGTTGGTGGAGCGTCTCAATAAATCTCGCCTAGGTGGTCGAGTGACAAAGAAGTCTCGCCTTGTTGGTGGAGCGTCTCAATAAATCTCGCCTAGGTGGTCGAGTGACAAAGAAGTCTCGCCTTGTTGGTGGGCGTCTCAATAAATCTCGCCTAAGTGGTCGAGTGACAAAGAAGTCTCGCCTTGTTGGTGGAGTGTCTCAATAAATCTCGCCTAGGTGGTCGAGTGACAAAGGAGTCTCCCTTGTTGGAGCAAAGAAGCCTCCTATGTTCGGAGCATCCCTACATTATTATATTCATGGTACTATATTGGGAACTATTATGACCACTTACACTTGACTACTTGAAGCACTACATTTTTGTGCAATGGGTTGTGTACACACAGGTTGCAAGTTTTGTATGGGCGGAATTTGGAACTGAGTGGATACACAATGCCTTTGCTTTGAGAACTATTTTCGTTGACCGAATGCTTTGAATTTTTCTTACGAGTTTTCTTATTTCCGCTAAACGTGTTTACTCACCAACTATTTTCATAGTTGACCCGTTTTTCTCTCATGCATTTCAGGTGATCGTTAGTAAGCGTTTCTATCAAGTCTTGCATAAAGAAGTTTTCACTGGTCGTCGTATGTAATAAAACTCAATATTTTGGAAACTAAACTTTGTAATATATTTGCCGATGACGGCTAAACTAGTATTGTAATGGAGTATTATTTCTTTTTAATCTTAATGTTGGTATGTTCTATTATCTTGTGCTTATGTTCCTCCGTTACACCTCGTGTTTCGCCTCCATGAGGTGTGACAAAATTCATCTTCTCATAGTACTTAATCGAAGAAGCGAAGCTTAAAGTCGAACCTCATCTTTCCCCAACGTTTCTTCACAAAGCGCAGTTTCGCAGAGGCAATATTATTACGAGGAGGAGGTAAACATGGCCACTGCACCCAACAGTGATGATGCCGACGTGGAACCGGTGGGCTTAGATAAAGGCCATAAATATTGTGAATGGAGTCTTTAAATCCACCTAAAGCAAGGACTATGGCGAAGGCGGGTGTTGGGACACCCAATATTCGCCCGATGGACGTGTGCAAATCAATTCCATAAACGCCGCCTTGAGCCGCACGGTTCCATTGGTGGTTCACGATCCTGCGGATCCTAAAGAGCTTGCGTCCACGTGCTTTAGGATCTCAGATAGAGATTATCGTCAAACAAAACTACGGACATGTTTTCCAGCAGGACTAGTTCTTCTTCTGGGACTAGATCTTCACGGATATTTTTTTTCATCTTGCATTCGAGATTATCTCCATCGTTGGTTGGATCTATTGATCTCTTCATGGGTTTTTTTTTATTTTTTATTTATTTATTTATTTTATTTTTTTCTATGTGTTGTAGAGAGAAATGAGATGAGGGTATGATGATGATCCAATTGCTTTTGATAGCTTAAGAAAGAGGACAAGAAAAGAGATGAATTGGGGGAAAATGAGAAATGACTGTTGTGTCCTTGTTTTCTGTATTTAATTGGTGTGTGGGTCAAATTGGCTGCTGGCAATGGTTTATGGGTTTTGTTTTGTCTCTTTGTGTGTGTGGTTGTGCCCACTCAACGACAGCGTTTGGATGTGTGTTTTGGATTTGGACTTTTTTGTTAGAGAATTGATACTTGCAACACATTTTTTGATTCATGCATTATAATATGTGCATTACAGTTTGTACTGTATAATATTGTAATGCATAAATTATGGTGCATGCATCAAAAAATATGGTGTGAGTATCACTCTCTTTTTGTTAAGAGATTTGTTGTAACAACAAAAACTTTAAACTTTTAAATTAGAGAATTGATACTTGCAACACATCTTTTGATTCATGCATTATAATATGTGCATTACAGTTTGTACTGTATAATATTGTAATGCATAAATTGTGGTGCATGCATCAAAAAATATGGTGTGAGTATCACCCCCTTTTTGTTAAGAGATTTGTTGTAACAACAAAAACTTTAAACTTTTAAAAAAACTATGGTACGTTTAGCTGAGGCTTTATAAATCGAAGTTGAAATTTATATTTTCATAAACTTGTTTAGTGTAAGCTTGACCTTATTATTGTTAAGTTATTAAAAAATATAATTAAATAAACATATACTATATGTTTGATATTTTTATCGGTAAATAAATAATTAATAGTTTAAAAACTCTGGTTTAAAATTTTTATCCCTTTTTATTTGGCTGGGGCTTATAGTTTTAAGATCCCCGATAAGCCTTGAAGCCAAACAAGATTTATTATACAAGTTGTCTTATTTTAAAAGTTTAAGCCCTCGTAAGCCTTGATAACCCTTCTCCCAGACACAACCAATGTATCATAACATCTGAATCACTTATTTACTCTTTTAATTCACAAGTATTTTTGTTTATAACAAATTAATTTATTACATATAAGTTATTTTATAATTTTTTTGTAATTATAACATTTCTTTCTTTTTGCTAAAGTATAAAACATGCGAGCTTACTACGTAACATATTGTAACTTTCTAATATCTAATACGTTTTATATGATTTGTTCATTGTGAGAATCGAATACATAAATTATGGTATGAGTAAAGTCCAAAATACATCTCTGTGGTTTGCCCTTTGTCTCGCTTTACATCTCTAAACTTTTTTTTGGCACAAAACCATCCCTCCGTTAGTAAAGTTGGCACAAATACATCCCTCTGTTAGCAAATTCAGTTAATAAGGACTAACGGTGCAAATATTTCTCCGCTATCTCCTAACGGAAGAGAAAATATTTGCACCGTTAGTCCTAAGGACTAACGATGCAATAAAATAAATTGCATCATTAGTCCTAAGGACTAACGGTGCACTCCAACGCCACCTACCACCCACCGCCACCTACCACCTCCACCGCCACCTTCACCCACCACCACCCAACGCCACCACCCCCACCTTCACCGCCACCACTGCCACCACCGCCACCACTTCATTGTTAATAAAACAAATATCTCTTTACTTTTTATATACACAACCGCCTCATTATATATATTTTCTTTTATGAAACCGACACCAAATATAAATATGTTTTTCCTCTCTTTCTTATCAAACACACAACTGACCTTATCTTCCTCTCTATCTCTAACAGATAATACAACTCCCTCCTCTCCCTCTCTAGTGAACGACAACAGCAACAATATCACCACCAACCACCGTTTCTTCACCGCCTTATAACACCACTGCCATCACCATCGAAAGCTTGCCAAGGTGTGTTTGTTCAGGTGACGCCGCCACACCTTGAAGGCCACAACTAGGGGATTTTGTTTGGGTTGAGTTCTAGTGTGGATTTGGTTATTTGAATAAATTGGATTGAAAGGGGTGTTTGTTTTGGATTTGCTTATTTCCTTGTTGTTCCAGTAAAGATTAAATGTTCAAGTGTTTTAGTTGTGTTCGGGTTTGGCAGATAATACCACAAGGGTGGTTTGTTTTGTGTTGCGGTTTACAGAAACGACCCAACAAGGGTGCGTTTGGCTTGTCTGGCTCAACGAGGCACCCAAGAGGGTGTTTGCTTTTGCGTATGACATCCCAAAAGGGGTGTTTGTTTATTCGCTGTCACAGCCACCCATAAGGGCGAGCTTGGTGTAATCTGTATAGCCTACCACCGAGAGTCACAAGGGTGATTTTTGGCTTGGTATAAACACGAACCCGAGAGGTCCTTGTTTGATTTAAGTGCAAAATATAACCCACTAGGGGTGTTTGATTTGGTTTTATATTTTGTGTATTTTATCAGTTTATAACCTATTTTTGATTTTAGTTTATTTGAATAACCTTGTGTTGGGCTTGGATAAATTACACCGAAGGGTGTCGTGGTGGGTGGAGGTGGCGTTGGGTGGAGGTGGTGGGTGGTGGTGGGTGGAGGTGGAGTTGGGTGGAGGTGGTGGTGTAGTGGTGGTAGTGGTGGCGGTGGGTGGGGGCGGCTGAGGTGAGGGGTGGTGGTGGAGTGCACCGTTAGTCCTTAGGATTAACGATGCAATTTATTTTATTGCATCGTTAGTCCTAAGGACTAACGGTGCAAATATTTTCTCTTCCGTTAAGAGATAACGGAGAAAAATTTGCACCGTTAGTCCTTATTAACTGAATTTACTAACAGAGGCATGTATTTGTGCCAACTTTACTAACGGAGGGATGGTTTTGTGCCAAAAAAAAGTTTAAGGATGTAAAGCGAGACAAAGGGCAAACCACAGGGATGTATTTTGGACTTTACTCTTATGGTATATAGTTATTCGTTTAATGAGAAAAGAATCATTTAATTTGTTCCTTCATCTAAAGTGGGTCACATGGAACAGTTTAAATTGCATTTTGGTAGTAGAGTTTTTGATTAGACTAAAATACACCGTTGGTCCCTAAACTTGTTTATGCCCATCGCGATGGGGCAAATTTGGGCTTTATCATTGCTGGAGGTCCAAAACATGGGCTTTATATGCCAAACTCGTCCCTTCACCACTAACGCCGAGGTCAACGTCTAATTTATGTTAGTTAGTCGAGGGTATTATAGTCCATACACATTTATACCACACCTTAGTTAATTCTAACCCAAGACTATTCCACCAACATATAAAGGGGTGATTGTTTGAGCAAATTATACCATTATACCTGACCACTTAACTATAACTTTATAAAAGTCAACTGCTAAACAATGTATGATCTCACAGAATTTTACCCAAGACAAACAAACAAACTTATACATAACCAACTACTTAGCAAGTTGACTTATAACAGTCAACTATATGTTCAATGTTTGATGAAACTGGAAAATAACTGATACTACGAAGTCATTGTCTGATACATGGTTATACTGACATTTCACAAAATATAAAAGATGAATTTGGTCTCACTTCAAAACGCTCAAATCTTTGAACCTTCAAATGATCTACACATCTCGATCGATATCCATAAACCGAACCCACAAAACATGAACCTTAAAGTGATGGTGTTATCGCTACCTTGTCTCGCAAAAACAAGTATGCAAACAACAAACATATAAGTTAGGTAATCGTACTATTACAAATTAAAGGAATTAAACACATGACATGGTATTCATCATCGAAACATCACCTAGGATGGCCTTTGGGCTAACAAAGGCAAGGACGCAGCTTGTAATCTTTTCTTTTCTCTAAAGGGTTTCTTAACACCGCTAGAAACATCAAGAAGACCACCAGCGATGAGTGTGTAAAACTCATCATTTTAGGTCAATCTGAATCGCAAAACATCTAAAAACACTCCAAATGCATCAAAATACTGAAAATATCTCAAAATTGTGTTTTATATGTTTCAGATGCAAAATTATTGAAAACAAATGAAAAACGAACAAAGGTTGCATAATCAGCAGTTTTAGTCCCCCGACTTTCAAAAATTGGCAGAAATAGTCCCTGAGCACGTATTTTAAAAGAAAAGTCACCAAAGGTCCTTTTGTAATCACAAGTTGTCATAATTAGTCTCTTGGTGAAAAATTTCAAAAGTTTTGAGAAGTTACAAGTTTAGTCCTTCAAGTTTCAGAAAATGGCAAAAATGATCCTTCAATTACTCGAGATTTGCAAGTTTGGCCCTTGGATTTTTGGAGAGTGTCAATATTAGCCCTTGAAGTACTTTTCAGAATGTACCAGAATGGTCCCTGGATTTTCGTAATTGCGCTTTGGTCCCTATGTTTGCCTTGGATCACAAAACTAATCCTAAGTCCATATTACAATACCCAACCCAACACAAATAACCCACGCCCAAAATTAACCCGACCCACTCCCTTTCTACTTTCCCTCCCAAACACCTTTTCCCCTTTTCTCTGATATCTAAACACAGAACCCTAAACCTCACCAGTCTTTTACCAAACAATACCCAACCCCAAAACACTCAACCTGAATCACAACTCTTTACCCAGTTATACCCATTTCCCAAACCCACTATCACTCTTTCCCTCTTTCCATGACCATCCAAGCTGGCAATCCAAGCTCAAAAAGCCCTCATAAACGGCTCTGATTACTTCTCACTTGTACCTACTTGTTGGACGGTTGGGATTAAGCTCAAAGAAGCACAAGGTTGCTTAGCTGTTTACCTCACACAAAAGAAACACAAGAAGTGAAGAGTGAAGACCATGAAGACCAAGATGTAGTAGTATAAATAGTGGATTGTAGCCAAAGTTATAAGGCACCCCTTTTTCTAGTTTTAAAAAAAATCAGTTGTATGTTTTTTTTTTATTGTAATGTTCTTTTCTCTTAATGAAAGCATTTTTTTTTTACTTTACAGTTATTGGCTTAGTGTTCATTTCAGTGGAATTTACATTGTTAAATTAGTGGTAATCAAGTGTTATTTCAGTTTCATCAAAAGGAGTCTTAAGTTCTGGTTTTGAAAAAGTTTTAAAGAGTGTTTGGATTAGGGAGGAAAAGGGGTCACAATCAAATCTTGTACCCGTTTGACTTATGTAGTCAAACATCTTTTAACAAGTTAGATTAGCTCAAGATGTTGGCAATGGGTTAAATGAGTTTTAGGTGAGTTTTGTAAAAAAAAAAAAGTGTTATTTTTTCTGTCTTACTGAACTGCTTGGGACAGTAGCCTAGGCTGCTGTTCTTGGGCTCATTTTTCAGTTCAATTGGTTGTCAAATTAAGCTAACTCAGTTTTTCTCAAGTCATTATGTTACCAACTCAGTTTGTGCTCAGTTTTGTGCATCAAAGAAACCTCTATCATAGTCAAAAGTTGAGTTCAAAGTCTTTATTTTCACTGTTTTTTTTGGTTCTGCACCAGCAGCCAAAACAGCCCACAACATCTGATCTCAGCTTATTTTTAAGCTGTCAAAAGTTTGTTTTTGGGTTCCACTTTGTCTCTTTTGAATCTCCACTAGCCTAACTTTGTTTTTGCAGCTTGTACCTTGCTTGGAAGCTCACCATTCAGCTTATAAATAAGCTGAAACAGGTCCCACTTGGCTGTTTCCTAGCCTGCAGTTGCAACAGGTCACCCATAGTTTTTCATTCTAGCTTATCTAGGTTTGATAACTGCTTATTAGTTATAATTTTGTGTATTTAGGTGGTATAGCCTAGTGTAGTTAGTCTAGATATCAGCTTATTAGGTGCTTGTTGATAGCTTATTTACCTTTTCTAGTCTTAAGGATCCCCTAGTTAGATTATTTAGCCAACTGATTCCCCCTTCCCTTTTCATTAGTTTAGCTTATGTTAATTGCTCATTTCATATTTTAGCTTAATGGTTCATTTCATTTGGTGCTGCAAACTGCTTATTATGCCTACCTAGTACCTGTTCAGTTTATTTTGTGCTTATGAATATCTTAAAGGGTGTTTGGTTGTATTTGTGCTTACTGTTGGAATAAGCAGTGTCAAACAGCTTATTTCCTTTTAGTGTAGCTTAACTCTAGCTAGCTTTAGCTATTTCTATCTCTCACATATGCATGATACTTGTTGTCCTTGAATTGCTCATCCTTGCCTTTTGTGCCTAAAAGAATCTGTCAAGTGTGTTTGAGTAGCAAATGTGTCAACTGCTGTAAATAAGCAGTTCAAACTGCTTATTGAAAGGTGTTCTTAAACAAAGTTTTTTACGGAAAAGTCTCATTTCTATCTTATAAACAAGTTTCAAAAAGAAAATCAAGAAAAAAAAAATGCTTTGCAAAAAGGGTGGGAGGCAGGCTCGAACCTGAGACCTCCCAGCCTTAGAGAGTGATAGTGAGTACCTGTATGACCAGCGCCCTTGGGACTTCTTTCGTTCAAATATTACACTTTTAAACTCTTAAGGGCGTTTGGCAGTTTAGCCTTAAGCACTTATTCAGCTTATTTTCAGCTTATTCCTCAAAGCACCACCCACGTTTTTTATTTTTCTTAGAATCGTTGATACTTAAAATATTTTACGTAAAATTTTGATTTTTCCGAAATGTTTTAGTATTTTTAATTATTTAATTAGTGTTAAATCGTTTTTAATTCGTAATAAATAAAATAAAAGTCAAAAAAAATATTCCGCTTTTTCCTAAAATTATTTTTGGTCATGTAGAACGTAGGAAAATTGTTTTCACACTCGTAGGACTTAAATTGCACTATTTTCACTTTTTGAGGCTCGGGATTAACTCGGGTTTTGCGTTTTTGCATTTTAGCACCATAGGACTTAGTGTAGTTTAGTTTTATCATTCCTTAGGCTTAGTATTAGTTTATTTTTAGTTTATTAGGGTTCCCTTGCCTTAATTACTTTCCCGTTAATTAATTTGTAGAATACGTAACTCAAATCAACAAATCATTAAACCAATTCAAGTTCAAATCACGAAACTCAACGAATCCTTCCATTCACACCTCGTTGGGGCACGACCCGGGAAATCACTTCCCGGTATCACTTTTATCACACCCGTGAGATTTGGCACGTTAACCCTTTTCCTAAAAGGTTGATTTGTCGAGTTTTACGGTTAATTTGATATTGTTGATATTTGTGTTTTTCTCACACTCACTTTACACGAATCAAATTTTGGCGCCGCTGCCGGGGAGGTGTGTTGCGACAATATCGTGAAGTTTTTGCGATTAGTGACTTGAAGAACCTTCCTCGTGAAGTTATTGTTTTTATAAAATACAAAATACAAAAATATTTTTCTTTTCTTTGTATATATATGTAAAAGATTAAAAATACAAAAGAGTTTTCTTGTTGTTTTAAATAAATAGAAGACACAATCAATATAACATTCTCAACCGAGGTGTTATCATTATAAGTTCGAACAAAAGATTTAAAACTTGCCTTTGTGTCGCTCGTGTTTTGGTTTATTTCTATCGGTTTAACAAACTGTGTGAGGGTATAAGGACGGCGACATTAAATTGCGGTGAAAAGAGACGGGTTTTAATAAGCTTCACACTGACCTAATAAGTCTCTCCTCTCCTTTGTGCGCTTTTACTTATAGAAGTGATCATTTCACGTGGGATTATTGGTTTAAGTTCACCGTGTTTTACCTCGGTCTTGTTTTAATTGAAAGTGTTGTTTTGGAAGTGCATGCGCACTCGCTCACAAGCTCGTGAGACGAACCGTAACCAAGCAAACGAATCGAGATACGTGCTGTTGAACAACCCACCATGACACAAAATCAAGCTCCCGATCTTCGAACGATGGAGGAGCTTTGCCAACCCACGATGGATGGACGCGGCGGTCCAATTGCCCGGTCAACATTGAGGTTACGGATTTTGGACTTAAGCATCACATGATTCAACAAGTCCAAAGTTTTGCCAATTTAACGGATCACGGGTGACGATGCCAACAAGCATCTCGACAAATTTCTCACCGTCACCCAAAGTATGAAGCAAAATGGGGTCACCGATGACGCCCTTCGCTTATACCTCTTTCCATATTCCTTGACACTTCATGCCACCGCATGGTTTGATCGTCTTCCCAAGAACTCAATCCATAGTTTCGATGAAATGATCTCTAAATTCTTGGCGAAATACTTTCCACCGTCGATGGTGACGAAACTACGGAATGAAATCGTAATTTCGGCAACATCCCGATGAGTCCTTATTTGAGGCATGGGAACGCTATAAGCTTTCGATTGATCGATGTCCGAACCACAACATGTTGCTTGTCACCCAAATAGATACATTCTATAACGGGTTAACATTGAGACATCGTGACACAATCAATCTTCTGCCGGTGGTACCTTTATTAAAAGGCGACCAAGAGTGCTATGATCTCATCGAAAACATGACCGCCCACCACAATTATTGGGATTCCTCACCGAGAGGAGTGAGTCAAGGAGATCGACCACCCTTCCATCTTGAATACACGAATCTAACCAAAAGATTGAAGAAATATCCACCGCCGTACTTAAATGAGTCAAAATAACAACAATCAACAAGTGAATGTCGTGAACAAGAGTTGTGAAACTTGTGGTGGTCCACATCCTTATTTTGAGTGTCCACCTCGGTGGCTTCACTCAAGAGAGCGTTTATGCCACTTCGGGTTCCTACAATACGGAGGTAATTCCTACCAACCGCAAGGGGACCGAAACCTTCTCACCTATCGCTCTAACAATTTCCTTGGACCACCGGGTTTAATCAAAATCGAACAACCAAAATGTGCAAAATAGAAATAATCAGTTCAATCAAAATCGAGTCGAATCGAATTTTCAAAATCAAAATCAAGGTTTTCAAAATCAAGGAAATTTCAATCAAAACCGATTCCAAGCTCTTCAACAAAATATGCATGCCCAGCCTCCTCAAGCTTCCATTGACATTGCTAATTACATCAAAAGCAATGAAGCTAAGATGGTGTCCATGCAAAATCAAATTACCACTTTGAAGAATGATTTCACTTCTGAGCTTAGAGCTACTAGTAACAAAATTGATCAATCTCAAAGCAAGATTGAAAGCATGTTTGCTAGTCTCATGAGTCAAAAGAATCAACCTTCAACTTCGGGTGCCCTTCCAAGTAATACCATTCCCAATACAAAAGGTGAATTGAATGCTATTGCCAGCCGAAGTGGTAAGTCTTATGAGGGACCCTCGATGCCTAATCCTTCTCCGGTGAGGGATGTGGAACGAGAAACCGAGGTATCAAAGGACAAGGTGCATAACTAAAGCCCACGAAGTACCGCACAAGTCCAACCTCCGGTGGTCTTACCTCCAATTCCGGAACCCGTTGTTCCGATGACCATTCCTAAGCCTTCACTTCCTTATCTTTCAAGGCTTAATGACCAAAAGCTCCGTGATAAAACTAGTCAACAAATGGAGAAACTTATCCAAATCTTTCAAGATTTGCACTTCGAGATTAGTTTCGCGGACTCTCTTCTTCTAATGCCAAAGTTCGGTCCAACAATCAAAAATTTGTTGAATAACAAAGAAAAGATTTCCGAAATGGCTAAAACTTCTTTGAACGAAAATTGTTCGGCGGTTATCCTTAAAAAACTTCCCGAAAAGTTAGGAGACCCCGGAAAATTTCTCATCCCATGTGATTTTCAAGGCATAGTTCAATGCTCCACCTTGGCCGATCTTGGCGCTAGCATTAACTTGATGCCACACTCCATGTGGAAGAAGCTTTCATTACCTCCGCTTACACCTACATGTATGATCCTCGAGCTTGCGGACCGTACAAGTTCTCGTCCGCTAGGTATAACCGAGGATGTATTTGTGAAAGTAGACAAGTTTCATTTCCCGCCGACTTTGTTGTTGTCGAATTTGATGCCGATCCCGAGTACCCTCATCCTTGGAAGGTACTTCTTAAAAGCGGGTCGTGCATTGATCGGCGTTGATGAAGGGAAATCACTTGCGGGTAAACAAGGAAGCCGTTACTTTCAATCTCAATCAAGTTACGAAATACTCCCCAATTATGGAGACAATTCCGTCAACAAAATTGATGTCCTTGACATTGTGTCGAGGAGTATTCTCAAGAAATTCTTGGATTCTCTAGTGGCAATCCCACTTGGTCGATCCCATTGTTGCTCTCTCTTCCCTTCCCTCACTCCGTTTGAGGGAAGTGACTTTATTTTGGAAGAGATTGAAGCATACTTGGCTAGTGATTCTGCTCCATGGAAATTGATCACGCCCCATCGACATTGAGGAGATATTCTTCTCATCGAGAAGATGCTCAATGAAGATCCTTCATCACTCCCTCCTCAAGAACTTCATAAAGAGGAAATCAAAACCATTGAAAATCGAATGATCCTCCCGAGGTCGAACTTAAGGACTTACCACCTCATCTCGAGTATGCATTTTTGGAGGGTGACAATAAATCACCCGTCATTATTGCTAAAGACTTGAGTGAGGATGAAAAATCCGCTCTCATAAAGGTTTTGAAGTCACACAAGCGAGCCATCGCTTGGAACCTTTCCGACATCAAGGGTATTGACCCGAGATTTTGTACACACAAGATTCTCATGGAAGATGACTTCAAACCGGCGGTTCAACACCAAAGAAGGGTGAATCCTAAAATTCATGAGGTTATCAAGGCGGAAGTCATAAAAGTTCTCGATGCCGGATTGATTTACCCTATCTCGGATAGTCCTTGGGTGAGCCCCGTTCATTGTGTGCCCAAAAAAGGTGGCATTACCGTTGTTGAAAATGATGAAAACGAGTTGATTCCTACTCGATTGGTTACGGGATGGCGTGTTTGCATTGACTATCGAAAGTTAAATGAAGCCACCCGTAAAGACCATTTTCCCTTACCCTTCATGGACCAAATGCTTGAGAGATTAGCGGGAAACGAATACTATTGTTTTCTCGATGGTTTCTCGGGTTACTTCCAAATACCCATTGACCCACAAGATCAAGAAAAGACCACATTCACATGTCCTTATGGAACATTTGCTTACCGACGCATGCCCTTCGGCTTGTGTAATGCTCCCGGTACGTTCCAAAGGTGTATGATGGCCATTTTCCATGACATGATCGAAAAGACTATGGAGGTCTTTATGGATGATTTTTCGGTCTTTGGGGATTCTTTCCAAACATGTCTCTCCCATTTGGACAAGATGCTTGAACGTTGTGAAAACACGAATCTTAGTCTAAATTGGGAGAAATGTCACTTTATGGTTAAAGAAGGAATTGTCCTTGGCCATAAAATTTCTAAGAGTGGGATTAAGGTTGACAAAGCTAAAGTCGATGTCATTTCAAAATTACCTCCTCCCACAACCGTCAAAGGAGTTAGAAGTTTCCTTGGTCATGCCGGATTTTATCGTCGTTTCATTCAAGATTTTTCAAAAATATCCCGCCTATGACCCGACTTCTTGAAAAGACACTCCTTTCATCTTCTCTAATGAGTGCATTGAAGCTTTTCAAACTCTTAAGAAGAAGCTCATCAAGCACCAATTCTAGTTGCCCCCATTGGGAATTACCATTTGAGCTTATGTGCGACATAGCGATTTCGCCATAGGTGCCGTTTTGGGGCAACGAAAATCAAAACATTTCCAGCCTATACATTATGCTAGCAAAACTTTGACCGAAGCTCAAGCACATTACACCACTACGGAGAAAGAATTACTAGTCGTGGTGTATGCTTTCGAGAAGTTTCGGCCATACTTAATTTTGTCCAAAAGCATAGTGTATACGGATCACTCGGCCCTCAAATATCTCTTTGCTAAGCAAGATGCTAAGCCGAGATTGCTCCGATGGATTCTTCTCCTACAAGAATTTGATATCATCATCCGTGATAAAAAAGGAGCCGAGAACCTAGCGGCTGATCATCTCTCTCGTCTTGAAAATCCACATCAAGGTGTGCTCGAGAAAAAGGAAATAAATGAAACGTTTCCTCTTGAGACTCTTAATGTGGTTTCTCATCATGAAAATTGAGTACCCATGGTTTGCCGACTTTGCAAACTATCGGCGGTAACTTTGTTGTGAAAGGATGTCGTCCCAACAAAAGAACAAATTTTTCAAAGATGTTAAGCATTATTTCGGGACGACCCTACTTGTTTAAGGTTTGTGCGGATCAAGTCATCCGACGGTGTGTTCACGGCCAAGAAGCCGATGAAATTCTCAAGGCTTGTCATAATGGACCCACGGGGGGACATCATGGCCCGAACTACACCGCTAAAAAGGTGTTTGATTCCGGTTTCTATTGGCCCACGATTTACAAAGATGCCCATGACCTCGTCAAATCTTGCGACTCTTGCCAACGTCATAGCAACATCTCTAAAAGAGATGAAATGCCTCAAAATGCCATTCAAGTGTGCGAGATCTTTGACGTATGGGGCATTGACTTTATGGGTCCATTCCCGTCTTCTCGAGGGAACAAGTATATACTCGTGGCGGTTGATTACTTGTCTAAATGGGTGGAAGCGAAAGCGCTCCCTGCCAACGACGCCCGAGTAGTTGTGAAGTTTCTAAAGTCTCTCTTTACCCGTTTTGGAACTCCCGTGCCATCATTAGTGATCGCGCACGCACTTTGCAACGACCAATTCGCAAAAGTCATGCTTAAGCACGGTGTCACTCACCGCCTTTCTCTGCGTATCACCCACAAACTAGTGGGCAAGTGGAAGTTTCAAATCGTGGTTTGAAAAGAATCTTGGAGAGGACCGTAGGTGAAAACCGTGCCTCTTGGTCGGACAAACTTGAAGATGCACTTTGGGCCTTCTGTACCGCTTATAAAACATCCATCGGGTGTACTCCTTACAAGCTTGTGTATGGAAAGGCGTGTCATCTCCCGATCGAGCTCGAGCACAAAGCCTATTGGGCCTTGAAACATGCCAATTTTGACATCAAGTCTGCGGGTGATCACCGGAAAGTTCAACTCAATGAATTAAATGAACTCCGTGATCATGCTTACGAGAACTCTTTGATCTATAAAGAAAAGACAAAAAAGATCCATGACTCAAAGATTAAGAACCGCGTTTTCAACGTTGGTGACCGAGTCATTCTTTTCAATTCTAGATTGAAAATCTTCTCGGGGAAGCTTAAGACCAGTTGGACCGGTCCATTCACCGTTGCCAAAGTTTTTCCATATGGCACCGTCGAGTTATCTCAAACCGACGGACCAAACTTCAAGGTGAATGGACATAGGTTGAAGCATTATTTTGGAGAGGACATTCCTCTTGCGGTTGTCCCGAATCTACAAACTTTCCCCATGAACAAATGAATGCGGGGATCGAGTCAAGCTAGCGACTCGGGAATCAAAAAAGTAGCACACTATATGGGTTTTCACCCGTATTTCTGACTTCTTTCTACTTTCTACCACCCTAGTGTGGGGGAGTTGCCCCCCGCTATTGTATATAAAGTTTTCTAAAAAAAAAAAAAAAAAAAAAAAAAAATTCAAATAATGGCGTAGTATTTCCTTTTACGTTCTATGTTTCGCATAACCGCAGGTACTTTGAATATTGAGGGCAATATTCATTTCTAGTGTGGGGAATTCTCACTAATTTTATCATGTAATTATACCATCTTATTCCCCATTTTGGCCAATTTTTTTTTTGAGTAAGTGTTTTGCACTTACTCACTTACTGATTATCGATCCGTCATGTCTAATAAACAAAAGGATTGGCTAATCCAGAGCAAACGGCTCTTGGTAAAGATACCTCAAATCCATTGACGGCTTGCAATTTGCCCAAAATTGTATGGTGTTCATTTCACCATATCTTTAATTAGTGAAGAGTTGGCTAGCCCGCAAGTTTATGGCTTGTGGTAAAGGCGGTTGGAAAACCATAATTGGTAATCGACTCACCAAAGATATTTTATCTAAGAGTTGGCTAGTCCAGAAGCAAACGACTTCTGGTAAAGACAAATCAAATCCGTTGAAAGTTGGTGGTTTGCTCAAAATCATATGGTTATCAGTGTACCATAGTTCTTACTTGAACTAAAACATTTGGCTACTCCAGAAGTAATGACTTTTGGTAAAGAGATTCAAATCCATTAGGTTTTCTCAAAAGATTGCTAGGGACTAGCAATGGTTTAGTGTGGGGGATTGATGAGTGTGTAAAAAATATCTTTTCTTTTCTTTTCTCCTAGGATGGCCTTTGGGCGAACAGTGCAAGGATGGCCTTTGGGCGAACAGTGCAAGGACGCAGTTTGTAATCTTTTCTTTTCTCCTAAAGGGTTTCTTAACACCGCTAGAAACATCAGCAGCACCACCACCAACCCTTTTAGCTTTCCCTTTTTTTGTGCAAAACATCCTCTCCCTCAACCAACTTTCCTTTATTTTTCTCCTTTTTTTAGCTACAACCCCATGTTCCTCTTTGATTACAACACCACCTTTCATTGTTGGTGTCTTGGTTCCACTCCCGTGCATTTTTTGCTTATCTATCCCCTGCCATTTACGTCTAGTCCTAAAAGGTGTTGGACTAAGCATTCTAAAGTTAACATCTTGCTCTACCCAACCCACAACTTCAAAACTAATGTTTTTTAAGTAAAATTGTGCTAACTTGTTGGGACATAAAGTCAAAGTACTGCTCACTCATCAAAGTACTGCAAGGATAAAGGACTGCTATGCAAATCGTTAAGGATTATTATGTAATTCTAGAATGTTCTCAGTTTAGTTTAGTATTACTTGTCGTACAAGGATTAGAGTTGTAAACCGACTAGGGTAATCCTTATGCCTATAAAAGGACCCCTAGATTGGCATTAGATGTACATGCAATATTAGAGAATATTAGAGTTTACCAAGTTCGATATTAGACCTGTTAGGGATTGTTAGTGAATCTGTGTATCAAGCAGGTTCTAAGTATTAATAAAATCGTTGAAGTTAAAGTTAATTCTTCTTAGCTTTATCGAAGTAAATTCCGCATACTTAATAGAGTTAATTCAGTGTTTCATTGTTAGTGACTTAGGATTTATCCGAGGTTGCTAAGCCCTTAAAAGCTACATAAAGTTAGTTTGGTTAGAGTATATCAATCCAACAAGTGGTATCAGAGCTTGTGTGGAAACTCTGATTAAGAAGAAACCCTTAAAACTGATTTATCAACAAACCCTAAAGATGTCGACTCAAGCTACACACCCCCATCCATCACCTCACTCAGAATTCCTATCATCAAGAAGGGAGAGTATGATATTTGGAGCATGAAGATGAGGCAGTACATTGCTATTACAGACCATGCACTATGGAATGTAATTGTCAATGGTAATGAGGTTGTTGCAGACCCTATAGAAGTCCCTGGACAACCTAAACCACCTAAAGGCTGTCTTGCCGCACTATAGTCGAAATCAAGAAAAGGCTCTCAACATACTACTGCCTACTATTCACGATGGTCACCTACTCAAGTTCCATGATGCTAAGGATGCAAAACAACTATGGGTGATCTCAAGACAAGATTTGAAGGTAATGATGCTTCCAAGAAGATGCATGAATTTGTTGAAGCAACAGTTTGAAACATTCTTTGTTGGTGAAAGAGAAGGTCTTGATGTCGCCTATGATGATTCCAAAATCTTCATAGTATCTTGGAGTTATACAAAGCGAGGTATCTGTTGAAGATGCAAATCTAAAGTTCTTAAGAAGTTTGCCATCTACATGGCATGTGATTGCTACTATGACAACTTGGTTTGGATGTTATGGACTTTGATGATCTTTACAACCACTTAAAGGTGTATGAGCATGAGATGAATGGCCAAACAAGTTCAAAATCTCATAGTATTGCTTTTGTGTCTTCGAAAGAGATGCGAGACTTCCACTAAAAGTATCGCTTATCCTACTCAAAATAATTGTTGCTCAAAGCATCATACCTATCCTATCCTCACTCATCACCTACAAACACCATTCATTTCGATGAAGTTGTATGCTCATTCTTTGCTCAAGAAGCCACTTTACACTTACTTATGAAGAGGATTTGTCACAAATTGAAGAGGATGCTCTTGAAGAAATTGATATCGTGGCAAGTTGCTATGATCATTGCTAGGATCAAAAGTTCATGAAGAAAGCAGAAGAGGCATTGATTTCAAAGCAAAATGGTATAACATTTGACAAGACCAAGATTGAATGCTTCAATTGTCAAAGAACTGGACACTTTGCAAGAGAATGCAAGTTTGCTAAATATCGTGCAAATAGAATGACCGAGAAACCCAAGCTTGAACTAAAGGAAATCCTATTCTTCAAACAAAAGCTTTGGTTGCTCAAGAAAATCTATCGAGGTTGGTGGAGTGTCAATTTGATGATGAACCAAGAACCACTTGTATGGTCGCATGGAAGAGTTTGATTGAGCATGACTTTTGATGAGGAACCAGGACTTGCCGCTTTGGAATCAAGAGATGGTCTAGGAAGCTTTAATTGGAGCATGGAATGTGAAGAGGAACACTGCTCGCTTGCTATGGTAACTACTTCACCAAGTTCACCCCTATCTCCGAGGTATGCTCTAAGTGTCATGATTTTTATCAAAAGTCCTTAATGATTATGTAATCGAAAGAGATAATTATAGAAGGGCTAGGTGCGAGGTAGTTGGTTATCAAATTACTTTAGAGTCAATGGAAGCCAAAATAATAACACATGAAAATAATAAAATGGCTTGGGCGTAAAAATATGAGCAACATGATTACCGTTAAAATTAAGTGAATGGAAGTTAGGATGTAAGGTTGTTGAACTAGAAAAGATAACTAAAGAAAGTGATGAATTGTTAGAAAAGTTTGTTGCTTGGGGAAAATCGGCCTTTCACATGTTAGTTTTGTTGAAAATGTAAAAGAGCACACATTAAACCGGCCTAGGTTTTGGTATGGATTTTAGTAGCACGTAAGAGAACCCACTTAGTGATCAGGAACAACTTGATTCTGAGGATATAACAACTAGTGATGATGAACTCATTAACTATGTAGATAACACATCTAGTAATGAGGAATCAATTTAAGAAAGACAAGGGTTATCATGCAGTTCCTCATCCCACTGGTAGTTTTCAACCACTTAGGACAGATGTTTCTCATTTTGGAGTAGCCAATCTAGAGTTTAGGAAAAAGCTTATAGGTCAATCTAGTTCTGAAACCTCAAAATAAACAATTGAGAAACCTAAGGATGATAATGTTCAGAGTCGAGCAATACCTTTATCTCAAAGTACTGCTAAACCTTCAGCAGTACCTTTAAGAAAACCTTTTCAACATACTGCTAAATCTCATTGGGATAATTTTGGTCAAAATCATTTTCATAATTCACCAAAAAGTCAGGTTAGGTTTGGTCATAGAACTAATGGAAGAAATTTTGGGAGTATGAGTCAAAAATTGTGTTTTGTTTGTTATAGTCCTGATCATTTGATTAACGACTGTGACTTTCACTCAGACTATTTAAGCAAATTCCCAAAGACCAGATCTGCCAACAAAAAACCAAGGGAGACTAAACCAGTTTGGAATAATTCACATAGGGTTAACCACAACAACTTCTCACAAGACCATAGGTGTTAGGTCACTATATTAGTAACACAAGCATCCATGTAAGAAATAGAGAAGAAAGAAGATCGGATGAACAATAAACAAACACACACACACGTTAGTACTTGACCGGTTATGCGTAGAGTATGTGAAAGAGAGTAAATTGAACAACCAACCCTCAAGTGAGGGTTATTACAAGGTATTTATAGGAAGGGGAGCTAGGGCAACACTCCTACTCCCTTTCTTTCCTCAATGGACATGGGCCTAAGCTCATGGGCCTTCTACATAAGCTTAAGCTAATAACCAACATAAAGGCCATAATTAAGCTAACTATTACATATGAATCACTAACACTTGATTTAGGTTTAGGAGTGATTCCAACAATCTCCCCCTAAGTGTTGGTGATGAATGAATATGAACAGTTAAGGTGCGTATGTAATAGTAGCTTTGACGCCTTCCGACATTCTTCTTTCTTGTGAGAAGAATTGCCTTGATTCGAACAATCTCCCAGGTAGAGAAATTGTTTTCTTAAAATAGTTTTGCTTTGACGTCATCTTTAACTTTGTTCTTTGATCATTGTTCTTTGTGATAGTAGTGATAGTATGTTGTTGTAGTCGCCTCAGTCGCCTTGTTTGCTCCAAAGTGTCTCCACGTCATTCTTCAACATGCTCACACGCTCTTTGACGTTGGATTTCAGTACCGATGAAGTTCTTTAAGTCTTTAAACTTTGTAGATTCTTTGACTTGACAAAGAATCATTTTGACTTTTGTGTTGCCTTTAGATAGAACTTCCATTAGTGATGATGTTGGCATGAGCATGTGAAGAATCTGCACGGTCATTCCGCTCCAGAGCTTCCATAAGAAGAAAACATACGAAGGGTTAGTAATAAGCGGATTCCGGCACTTACAAGTTTGAACTTCGACAGTGTTAACAGCATAGTGTGAAAACACAACTCTAATTCTCACAAAGGCCGTTCCTGAACTGGAGTCCCACAAGTGAGATAACGCGATGTACAAGTACACCTACAGATTCAGATGAATCATTGAGGTACATCAAGCATCACCTCACGATGTAGACCATTTGAGACATACTAAGCGTAATCCACGGGGAGTTACCAAGTGACTTCTTGTCATGGTCATTTGGTGTTGACCTTGGCGGGAGTTTCCATTCAATCACCGAGGATCACAATTGTGAACCTCTCATAAATGTTCTCGACATTGCTAAGATCCGTGAAGGACTCGATAACGCACTCACCGATGTTCTTATTGTTGAACATCAAGTGATGAAATGTGAAGTGTACCTAAGAGATCTTTGATGAATCTCGTGGCTCTAGACTCAATAGTGCGTTTTGGTTTTCCCGCGGAGACTAGGGAGAGGGTCTCCTTCTTCAATATCGCAAGCTCTAAGAGAAAGCCGATAGATTATGTAGGGTTCCCCGTGAGAATGAAACAAGCTTCCATTGGGAGAAACTTGAGTGGCTAAGAAGGTTTAGTGCATGCGTCCATCGGGTCCATGACGACTTTAATCTTCAATACCGGCGTCACTAAGTGACAACCAAGAGTATAATAATTCTACCGATTGTCCGCCTAAGTTGAATAATTTGGAGGGCTATTTCTTTTCACCCTTTTCTTTGCATTTCTTTTAATTCTTCAACTCCTTCTTTCTCTCGATTCTCATTTCTCCTTTTATAATCATACCAAGAACTTCTAATTCTAACTATTGGTATTTTCCTTGGGTAGATCCCTCCGACTGGCAGATCATAGGACTGTTATTCCTAACCTTAATCACCTTATAACTCCATTGCCATAAAACCATTTTTCATGAAAATCTCTCAAAGTGTTTGTGAATGAAAACATGTTTGAACACTTCAAGAGTTTTAGATTTTCGAAATACTCCCTCCACACGTGCTTAAGAGTTTTAACAAATCGCACAGTGAGGAAAGAGCTTGCACTTTTGAATTGATCGACTCAAGATAGACAATTCCTCGAGGGACACGGTTATGTTGCATAGTTAAAGAGATACATTGTCAGCTTTTAGGTGACAACTAGCTCTAATAACTACCTTGAAGGTGTGGACAAACCTCGAAAGGTTGTCAAACCCGTCAAAGTTCATGTGTATCAAGAGCTTCTCGAATAGGTACAATTTACTTGGATAAGTCTTTGGAAGACAAATCTTTTCAATGTAAGATTGTTCAGCTCCCGTCAATTCATGGGTTAAGTATTTTCACACGATGATTCAATAGCAATATCACAACATATTTCTTATCACATAATTTTCTCCCCCTCAAAAATGGCATATAAACGGTATTTTTGAAGAAATGTTGAGAATAAATATGAGCATTTTGAGTTTTATGGGAAGATGACCACTGTGAACATTTTTTAAACAAAGTTTATAAGTCAAATACTCCCCCTCAACAAGTGATATAAGACGGTTGAGGTTTTGAAAATCATAAGGAGAAGTACTTGTTCTTTTGAGCAAAACCATGAAAAATGAAAGGTTTGATAGGTTTTACTCAAAAGTAAGAAGCTTTCGCTCCTTTTATAAGGATTGTGGCAATCAAGCGTACCACGTGGTCCTTTCTTGACAAGAACGGGTTGTACATCGTTATGTGTGCACAAGCCATTGTCATAACTAAATCACACATCCAAAATATTATGAAATAGAAGCGTTCAAGGGTACCAAGAAGTCCATCAATCTTGCCAGAATGCGAGCAGGCTGATAGCCGCCGAGAGAAATCTGGGACGACCACCTACAAAGCTCTCCGTAGTTCGAATCGGTCCCGTCGATACAACCTTTCATCAATCTCGGTGATGATTCTCTTCACATCCCTTCATCTTGAGAATTCCATCGCTTTAGAGACCCAATGCCTTCATGTATCGCCTTCAACCGATAAGCCAATCCGTCCCTAACCTTCTTCAAAGTGTGATCCCCAAATTTGTGAAGATCTCTACACGCCATCAAGCAATTTCATTGAAGTTCACTGCGATAAACGACGCCGAATGGTTTGCTGACGAGGGTGTATTGAGGAAGTTGGTTGATGTCGGGAAGATCTAGCTGAGGTGGAGTGAAGTTGACACGGGTCTGATATGATTCAACTGCAAGCTGGAGATCTTCTACACATTCTTTGATTACTATTCTTCTGATGAAGATAAGCAAGGACTTAATGTATTCATGTTGCACTTCAGTTGAGAATTGTCTCATGTGACCCTGTACTTTGGCAAGGTACATGTCTTCAATGTCGTTGATAGACAAATTCTCAAAGTCCGCTTGAGAGAATGCATAATCCTTTCATCTTGCCTTTTGATCACGATATTCTTGAGGAAAGTGTAGTCCCATTTAGACGAAAGATCAACATGTTTAATAGCCACGATTGCTTTAGTAATCGAACACTTCATGTTGAGACTTCTAAACCCGGCAACTTCGTAGTAGATTCGTCGGCGTTCCACCCAATGGTGAATCCCATACATTGCATCACGGTCATACCGCCACATTGTTGGAGAACATGTGGTTAGCTCTTTCCTCAATGGCTATGCGGTTAGAGTATATGGTCACGGAATGGAAGTGTCGATGATGTAGCGTATTTCCTTGAACCATCGCCACCGTGAAGAAGAAATTCCAAGTCTTTGTTGAAGAAATATCGGAATGGAATCTAGGTCGATCTGGTTCACAATTGTTGGTAGAGGTTTAGACCATCGGTGTAATATGGAGGGTTGTCCCGTTTGGTGAAGTCGATGTTTGCTTCGGGTTGAGCCAATCCATGTTGTTAGACATAGCTCGTGCTATATTATCAAGGTGATACTCAACTTCAATAGCACTTTCCGAGTTGTCCTTGAGCGCTTGAAATGCTTCATTCTTGATTCGCTTCAACTCGGATTTTGTCATCTTTTCACACGGAATTTTTCTTGTAAGAACTTAGCATGCTCCAATGTACGACCTTCACCGCATCTTGACCTTGGTGGGTAGGGTGTAGAATCAACAAGCTTTGAGAACCATCCGAATTCGATGTTATCCTCGTCCGACCATGATAAGACGTCACCATAGGCGCCTTCTTCTTCTTTTCTTTGGCCTAGATGAGGATTCCGGTTTCTTGGTGAGTCGGGAGAGATGGGTTGTTGTTGGGTCTCGAGACTTCCTCATCGTCACCACCCGTATACTCAAAGTAATCACCGGTTTTCGAGTGCGGGTGGTAACTCGTAATCCCGAGGTTTATCGTAGAAGAACGAGGAGGAGATCTTTGTTGAGTGGAGTCCGTTGGGGTGGAGGTTGCATTGAAGATGATTGTTGAAGCAGATAAAGACCTTGATAGATCTTGAGCTCGTGGATCGTTATGTATGCCTATGTAATCACAAGTACCATAAAAGACAATCTCTACAACTAATGTTTATCGGTGAATATAAACACAAGTAAATAACTAAGAACTTCTTGATCCTCTATGGATCTTTATATTAACTAAAGCGAGTTTTTCCAATCGGTACATAAACCTTTCTAATGCGTTCCTTTTATAGATAAGGAACCCTAAACAATATCGCTAAACCGCTTTTCAAGAAACGATAATCATAAAACTAAATAAGATATACACAATCACTTCCTAATAAAGCTCATGTATATCCACACTAAATAAACTAAACACGGAATAAACACTTTCGCAGAATCAAACTAATCACTATTATTCTTGATGAGAATAAGTCTTGGCGAGAATCTACTTCACTTCAAAGAGAAACACTTGGCATTAATATCAAGATAATCTAGACTTTCACATAATTCCCAACAATACTCCCTAAACCGAATTTGACTTGTTAAGTTCCGGCTTGATAGATCTTACAACACTGGAGGATTGGACACGAACAACATCATCAAGAAAGAATCTAAAGAACATCTCTATGATGAAGAAACTCAAACTCCATATCTTTGCAAAGAACAAATGACAAGAGGTACATCAAAACAGATTAGTTTCATACTAGTCTCATCACATCCGGTGTGTTAACTCCCGTGAGAGGTGAATCATTGAAAATAAATGGATTTGATGTCTCTTTACCAATAGCCATCACTCTTGGAGTAGCCATATGTTTGATTCGCAAACTATGGTACACCGATAACCATCGATTTATGAGCAAACCAAAGAACCATATAAACGGATTTGAAATGTCTTTACCGTAGCCGTTTGCTCGGGACTAGTCAATTCTTAGAATTGATGAATTGAGAACCAAATATGGAATGCCACGCCTTTACCACAAGCCATATACAAGTGGGCTAGCCAATTCTTGGATTCCAAACAGAATATACCATGGTGAATTGAAAACCATACAACACTCAAAGAATAAAGCATAGGTGGTTGCATACCCTATGATTTTAGCAAATCATTACGACTATCAACAGATTTGATGTGTCTTTACCAAAGCTGCACCCTTTGGACTAGCTAACTCTTTGACATACCCAAAGTATATCGGGTGAGTCAATAACCAAAAAAATATACAACAAACCCGCAAGAAAAGTTAGATAAAACCAAAAGCATTTTTTTTTTTTTTTTTTTTTTTTTTAATTAAGAAAGAAAACAAATATTACAAAATATTACAAGCAAGATGAACCTTGATGTGATAGAAGTTGATTCTTAATCAAACCAACACATTGAGTAGCATGAAGGTCATCATTGCCAACCGGATTAGAGGCACTTCCAACTTGTGTCTCAACAATCTTTCCATAAAAGTATCGATAAAGGATAAAGTCTATCCGATAGCATACACAAAATCATCCCACATGTAGTCGAACTACACGAACACAAGGCGGAGGATAAAATCTCCAACTCTCAATCTCCCATTTATGAGAATTCTTCCAAATAGAATACCCTTTACCATGTGGAGAATCGAATCAAACATAACCTCAAGATCACCCAACAAATATAAACCGTAACCGATTCTTTGAATGAAACTTATAATCTTGAATGACATGTTCATACAAAGATCTTCAAATCATGTCTATTCACCAAATGAAGAATATCCTTCAAGAAGTTGAACTCAATAACTGCTTTATCCAAATTTATACACAGTGTTAAGCTTACCAATGTCAATTAACCAAAACCACATGATTACCTTCAAGAAAAACTTCAACAGATCCAACCTCAATAAATGTTGATTCATCACCAAGATCTAAATTAGTATTCCTTGAAGCTTCATGTTTCTTAGCCAATCTATCGAACTTCTTGTAACCAAACTCGCTTTCCCATATCAAGAATGTTATCAAGATCAAGTTGTAGATCGGTTTCTCAATCGAGAATCACTTAACTCCACACTTGACAACATTTCGTAAGAAACCAAAGAAGATTCAAGAAACACCCTTATCGGAAGAAGGAGTATCATCGAAGTTGTATCGGAAGAAACAAGCGGAGTTACCACCAAGGCAAAACATCATCAAAATTATCCACAATTTCAACTGCTTCTCAGATCTTGGTGTAGGAACATCGGACATTGAAGCACTATTTGCCAATTTAGAAGAAGAAGTAGAACTAGAAGAAGAGAATTTCATAACCATATGATATCGTCTAATTAAAGCATCATCGATAAAGTCATGATTTGCTTCATAGTCATACCGTAATTATACATAGCAAGATTCTTCACAACTCTCCTCATATAATTCCTCTTACGAGCAACGAGTCATAGGTTTATCTCTTTAGCTTTATTTCTCGATCAATAAGGGCTCTTCTCATGCGTGATTCCTTCTTCCTTTGATTACCAAGTGCCGCCATTTTATCCACAAAATCATCATCATTAAAAGAATCTCCTAAGATAAGTTTTGCTAGATCGGGATCAAGCACCTTGAGAAATATAACCATCCCATTGATCATCGAATCGTAGGAAAGAATGCATCAAGCTCTAACTTTCTTTCGTGAGACAAATCAAGCATACCGATCTTGAAGAAATTTAGCCACAACACGGCTTTTCCGGATATTCTCATAATCAAGAAACAATCCACTGAGCTTGATATTGTTCTTTAGTTACTTTACCGACTTCAACAAATCATCAATCACAGGATCCCGTCTGTCTCATAAGATGTCTCACAGAACCAATTTCAACAGAACCAATGTGAGCTTGAAGCAATCAAACCCACATCGAGGAAATAGGTTGAGACAATTCCTCAATCGGTGTAGAAAACTTGGAGAAGCATTCAATTTATACATTCTACCAAAGAAGAAAACCTCTTCATCATCTATCAAGGAGAAACATTTGAATGTTCGGTATAGATGAAGTCGACCATCAAGAATGCATCCTTCATATTTAGCTCCTTTGATGTGTCACAGATACCTTATCCAAATCATCTTCGTCTTTTGCTAGTATATAGAATAGGCTCCTTGTTAGACTCCTTTCTTCGTGAAGATTTAGCAATAGAAGAAGAAACATTAGATGTTAATGCCACATCGCCAATATATCAAGAGATTCATTAATATTCTCTTCACCTCCTCCTCGTAAGAAACCAAACATCTCTTTTACCCTTCCGACTTAGCAAATTCTCCAAGTGTTCAACTTTAGTCTCCAATTCCACAATCTTCCCACCAAGAACAGACTTTGTTTCGTAAGTTCTTTCTTAAGACCACCACCTCACACCGTAAGCTTGTTCACCGGATCATATAATGAGGTAAGTGAAATAGGATCCTCGAGAATGTGATTGCTCACCACAATTGAACTTCATTAGGCATGCTCAGAGCAACATCAACCCGATCAACATTAGAACATCCTTCACCAAATGGAGTCCTAACAGACTTGGTGTAAACAATCTGTCAAGATCAACCCGAACTTCATCAATTTGATCCCGAATTTCGTCAATAGGAACTTGGATAAATCTTGGACTAGAACATGGTCTTGGTGAAGGTATAGATGCTTCAAAGAACAATGAAGGACCTCATCACCATCTCTTGAAAGATTTCCATCGGTAGGAATGGAAGAAGGTAAAACAACATTAAGCTCATTATCGGTCTCATTCTCCGAGGTAGCATGGCACTAACAAAGGATAATGTGTCCTTCAAATTTGGTCCTCATTGTAGCAAATAACTTAGGAGTCAAAACACTTATGGGATGAAAAGCACGGGTTTGTGTAGAAACATTCAATATCATCTCAGAAGAACCTAGGGTACATTAAAACTTACCCTTTTTCCTAGTTATGTTTTCTACCATATTATCAAATATATACTTAGAGAAATTATAAGTCAAACCCTTAGATAAGCAAACAATACCACATCCCATTTGTGTCGAAAAGATCCCATCCTCCGGACTTATTGCTCAAACACCGTAGCAACGTATGAACTAAAACCTCCACATAGGACAAAGCTTGTTTTCAACCACATATCCGTCCTCGAACTTTGATATCCAATAGCTCTAAGTCCTTCAAGTACCATCGTAGAATCAGAATGATAAACACCATTCTCATCATCCAAGCGAAGTTGTCTTCTGATCAGTTCCTCTGTCACCACATATACTTGTCCATCAACACTTGCAACTATCTCATTATCACCTCTCTTTTCTGCCGACGCCCAAAATTGAGTAATCAAAGTTTCATATATAGCATCTGGAGAATGCGTCAATGCATATACAATCTTTGATCTTAGTAAGAAAGAAATCATCGGCCTATAAAGTTCATCTCCTCGAGCAGATCCAAGAAAAGCAACCTTATTATGATCATGTTTGAATTGAAGCGCCATGAGAGTTTTTGAAGATTAGGGTTAGGATTTTGCACAAAAGGAAGTGTTTTTAATGAAAGTAATAATCGAATTACTTATTATGGAGCGAAACTATGCCGTAGAGAATAAATAGAAAATATCCCAAATTTGGTCAAAGGTTGACCAAGGATGACGTGGACTTCTACTTTTACTAGGATTTACTTATAACTTCGGTAGAAATGAGAACCATTCTGCTGAAGTAGAACAATCAATGTAAATGTAAGACTTACTCTCGAAGCTTGATAAATATCTTTTAACCGGTTCACCCACACGCATTAATTCTCTTACCACTTGAACCCGCTATAAAACAATCCCAATGCACATAGACTTTTCATCAAAATCCCCAAATAATATTTCAAACCCTAATTCCTTCAATCCTTCAAAATTAACCGAATAACCATGAGTACCAAACACGAGATCATAGAACTCACAACAACATCCTCATCATCATCCTCATCATCTAGTGAAGATACCAATTCATGGTTTCACTATTTTCCAAAGCCATATCCACTACCAAAGAAGTCACCCTTTTCTCCTCATCGAAGATGAAAGTGTTGAGAAACCAAGTATATCTCGTGAAGATTCGATGAATCCTATAATGAGGGAACATCTTACTCCCAACCCTCAGCACCTAGGCCTCAACAAAGGCCACGGGCCAAAAATCCACCACTCCCTATGGGAAGAAAGGTGGTGCTTGGTCTCTCTGCATCATGTTTTGGTGCATCATCACACATCGTATCGAGGAACGGAAAAAGGAAAATGATGTAAGTTGATGAATGATTGAAAGAGTAGATGATGCGCAAATGAAAATCTTTCAGTCTCATCTCTCTGCCACAATCAGCTTCAGCTTCTTCGTTTTCATCAATCCATCCTCTCCATTTTGATCCTTAGCATCTGTTAGAGTTGGTTATGCTTTCACAAAGGCATAGCCAGCATTTAGTGCCAAAAGATGTGAGCGATCGTGCATATCCAACAGCTATTAGTGTGAAAGATGTGAGCAGCCATACTCATCGTGCTCATCTTTAGATGTTGGAATAGATGATATGTAATAGATTAGGACTATTAGATCATGTAGATGCTTTTGATGTTGCTAGTACTGTAATCTGAAGTCAGAACTGCTGTTTCTTGAATGAATGAATGATCTATTTGCTTACGTACTTCTTTTGATTGAATCATATACCTTCATTACTTCAACTTCGGAGGAAACAAATAACACACTTCAAAGACAATGAATTCGGTGGAAACCGACTTAAGCTTTCTTGACCATATCTCAACCGATCGGGGACAACCATTACGCAAAACAAACACGAAACATACACAAACCAACAAAGGAACACACTAAAATTACATTAGCGAGGTTAGAGTTAGTTAAAATCTATCAAATATACAAAATTACATAGCAAAATGCAAAGTTATACACAAATCCTCCCCGAGGCATATGCCTCCCACGAGGCCTATGCCTCCCTTAAACTTTGAGTTAAGGGTTAACATGCAAATATGGACCACAAGGTGTTGAAACCTTGGTCCTTCAAACGCCTTTGTTAATGAGATCGCCACATTATCATTAGTATGAATTTTGACCACATTTATCAAATTTTTATCATATGCATCTCTTATAAAGTGGTGCTTGATTTCAATATGTTTTGTTCGATTGTGAAAAGCTGGATTTTTAACAATGCATATGGTACTTTGATTATCAATAAAATTGTTGTGTTCATGAAATTATACCCATAATCCAACAAGCGATTTTGAATCCAAAGAACACATCACGACAATTAGAATGAGCACATACTACTGCTTCAAGAGATGAGGTAGCCACAATAGTTTGTTTCTTGCATTGCCAAGAAATCAATCTCTTTCAAGGAATTGGCAACCTCGGTGGTGGACCTCCTATCCAGATTAGCACCGGGATAGTCACTATCACTATAAGCTTCCAACTTAAAAGGAGACTCTTTAGGGTACCAAAGACCTAGAAGCGGTTGGCCTTTAAGGTACTTAAAGATCTTCTTAACAAGATTGAGATGGGAAGTCGGTGGAGTAACTTGATGTCGCGAACAAACACTCACAAAGAAAAGTAATATCGGGCACGGAAGTCATTAAGTACATCAAAGACCCAATCATAGACTGCACAAATGAACATTCACAGTGGATCGACTTCATTATTGGTCTTTGACTTTGGAGCTTCATAAGGTGTAGTAGCGATCCTTACACCCTCCATACCAAACTTCTTCAAGATGTCCTCACATATTTGTCTGACCGATAAAGATACCATCGTTCTCACGAACTTGAAGACCCAAAAGAAAGTCATCTCTCCCATTGCACTCATCCGAAACTCTCCTTCATAAGCTCCTCAAACTCCCCGCACCAAGCCTCCTTTGTGGATCCAAAGATAATGTCATCCACATAGACTTGCACAAGAATAATGTCGGTGGAATTCTTCTTTAGGAAAAGAGTCTTATCAATTGCACCTCTTCGTAACCATGCTTCAGAGAAATGTAGAGAGCCTAGCATACCGGGCTCGGGTGCTGATGGAGTCCATAGAGAGCTTTGACCACCTTATACACATGATTAGGATGATCCGGATCTTCAAATCCTTTAGGTTGAGTGACATACACCTCCTCTTCAATTTCACCATACAAGAAGGCTCCTTTAACATCCATTTGATAGACCATAAAGCCCATATAGGATGCATAAGCTAAGAAAATCCGTATAGCCTCAACTCTTGCCACGGTGCAAACACCTCATCATAATCTATCCTCCTCTTGTCTATAACCCCTGCAACTAATCGGCTTTGTTTTTAATGACAACACCTCTAGCATCTCTCTTATTTTTCGAATCCATTTTGTCCCAATAGCATACTTACCATCGGGTAGTGGTACCAATATCCAAACCTGCCGATTTTGAAATTGTTGCATCTCATCTGCATTGCTTCAAGCCAACTTGAGTCTTCAAGAGCACGAGTAACACCGGTTGGTTCCACTTGTGAGAGAAAACAAGCAAGCAGACAATGTTGATAGTCCGTGTGATTGTCTCTCGATTGAAACATAAGAGACAAAAGCCACTGCTCATATTTAGAACGCGCCACGGTACCTCTTGTTCTAACGGTGCATTAGGATCACCAATAATATTAGGCGTGGATGAACATTGTTGATCCTTGTAGTAGTGGTGGTGTTGACATCAATGGAAGAATCAAGATTAGTCCTTTGAGGTTCAAAGTCGATATCATAGGAAGGTGTGTTGAAGATGCCCCTTTAGGTTGATGATGACCAAGATCACGAAGGTTTTGGAAACCTTGTATAAGGTTCACCAAGATCATTGACACTTTAGTAAAACTAGGAGTAGTGTCACCATGTCTTTCGGCCGAATTGGAGAGGTGAGGAGAAGCAGAACTATCTTCGCAGAATTGAAGTTTCACGAGAGCTTCATTTGTACTATTTTCAACATTCCTCTCAAAGATCTAAATTGGTGCATACTCTTGTTTCTTCGATCGCAAGGTCTTCAAAGATAATAGAATTCATCTTCACCCACATCAAGATAATCTTTAGAAGTGTCACCTACAAAATTGTTAGGAGAGAAGGAAGGCACTACAATGGGTTGTTCATCATCGGACCACTGCCGAATGAGCATCCAAAGTGTACGTATTAGGAGTTGGAGATGCTTGAGAATCTGCATTTGATCGACCTTATGTCTAGCATAACCCAAGTAATCGTCAAGTAGTCAAGATCAAATGACCAAACATGACCACGGCCTTGAACATTAGGCTTGTCTTCAAGATACCTCGATTCAATGTCTCCTCAATCTTCTTAGCGATACATTGTAAACTCTGTATGCCTTACTATGAGCGAGAATACCCCATAATGTAACCATCATCGCCTTTCTCATCAAATTTGCCCAAAGGATCACCGGTATTCAAGATTGTCACCGATAGCCAAACGGTTTAAGGTAATGAATAACAGGAACTTTTCCAAAGAGAAGTTCATATGGTGTTTTAAGATGTGGTCTAGTAATGGACACTCTATTGAGTACATAACAAGTCGCCTGTGACCTCGGTCAAAACATGGTAGGAAGTTTAGAGTCGCTAGCATTGATCTTGCGACTTCTATTAAGGTTCTATTTTTTCTTTACGCCACCCCATTTTGTTGAGGGTTCTTGGAGTGCTATAGTCCCTTTTATTCCCTTTAGCTGCAGAGTTCTATTAGAATGGCATTTTTGAACTCGTACCATTATCACATCTAATTCCTTTCACCTTTTTGTTTAAGCGATTCTCAATCGGGGTAATGAAGTCTTTCAAAATTTCGAAGTTTCATCTTTGGTCCTTAGAAAGAATACCCAACAAAATTTGCTAAAACCATCGGTGATCACGGACAAAAATATTTATGATCAATGCTTCTCACTTTAGTTGGACCAAGCAGATCCATATGAAGCGGTGAAGAGGTTCGAAATAATGGTTACTGCTGAACAGAACACCTTTGTAAGAGGCTCGTCGCTTTACTTTGTTGCATGCAACACGCTTATGATCATTGGTGAATACTTTGGCGGGAAGACCTTGAACAAGGCCCACTTAGAGAGTCGGTTGATGGTCTTGAAATTGACATGGGCCATCCGTGCATGCCATTTGGTGGACTCATCCACGACGCTTTAGCCACCAAACATGTTAAGTCATTCTTTGGTTGAACATTAGTTAAGTTGAATGTATAAAGATTATGACTTCTAGGAACCTTGATGAGAATTGAAGTATCTTACGGGAGTTTGAAGTCTTTAGACAAAGACAAGACATTCATCCTCTGTGAAGAGTACTTTGTTCTTAGTGTCACAGATTTGTGAGACCGAAAACAAATTGAAGTGTTGAAGTTCCTTGACATAATAAACATTCTCAAAGTCCGGTGAGGTGTTTTGATGGTCCCTTTTCCGTAATTCGTCCATCACTTCCTCCAAAGGTTACATTGCCTCCACCTTCAATAGGTATAAAGTTATGCATCATGTCCCTGTTTCCGACATACTTCTAGAACAACCATCATCAACAATTCCAACATCTTTATGCTTAAGGGATGATCCTACAACAACAACAAAAATATACAAAGAATTAGTACACTATGGAGGCTCAAGTCATTCTTGACTTGAACCGCCTTGTGGATCATATGAGTTGTGCCATGTAGAAGTATAAGATCCACTATTGTTCTTGGGTTTCCAATGAAACTTAGGTCTCTGTTTATTCCAAGAACAACTCACTTTGAGGTCTTGACAAGAAGATCCCAAGACCCTCTCCCATCACCATAGGGTTAACATATCTAGGCCAAAACCATTTTTAAAATATTCACCGTTGGTTGAACATATGGTTTTCTAAAAGATCTTCTCCAAGGAAAAGAAGTATTATAATTAGCAGCTTGTGGAACATAAGGTGGTATATCATTAACATTGGTCCACATAGGTCTAGATTTCCTAGAATCATCACACCTACTCATTCTTTGCTCATGATAATCACAATCCTTAATTAAATGAGATTTACTTCCACACACAAAACATTTCTTCTGAAGAGAAGATTTATTCAAACCAAAAGAAGTATTCTTACAAGCAGAAGTATTCAAACCAAAACCATGAAAAGAATTGTTTTAACAAGATTATTATGCAAAGAATTAAAAAGCAAGTCTTCGTGAGGCAACTGTCTTGGAAGGGCATTCCTTGGCAAAGAACTTTGTCATGCTTATTGGTAGTCTTGGGTGCAAAAGTGTGGGTGAAGACTTGGGAAGGTCGGACTTGGGAAGGTCGGACTTGTCATTTGAATCACACTCTGTAGACCCTTGCTTGGAGGACTTGTCTTGTTAACACAAGAGACAAAGTCATTAGTAGAAGTATTAGGTCCGCAAGTCTTTGACTTTTGCCATACAGATGGTGTGATCCATCAAAGTCATTAATAGTGGAAAGGTCAATGGGCATGTGCTCACCTCTAATTGGTCCTGAACGACATGTAGGTCACCTTCTTTCACAAAATTAGCTAGGCCGGTGGTGTAGTTCTACGTGTGTCATCCCTAGCTTCTAGGCCTACATATTTCTTAAAACCTAAAGCCATCTGTGAGAATTGGGAGCTTGACGCTATAAATGAGACTAGCCAACTTATTACCATTCATCATCCACTCATTATTCCTAGCAATTTCCTCCTTAAGTTTCTCCTTAAGCTCTAGATTTTCGACTCTACATCCGCTCTTAACTTCTCGCACCATTTTAATTCATTTGTAGCACATTCGAGATCTCTTTCTAAAACACCTATTTTCTCACCATAAGCTATTTCATTCTTTTGTAACCAAACCTTTTGTCTTTCTAGTGTTTTTAAAGCCCTGTTTATAAGCTTCTACTTCCACATAGCATTCATTATATTTTGGTTCCATAATATCATAAGCTTGTTTGAGTTCATTATAACGCTCACTACAACCAAACAAACAGTTTTGTACACGAGAGATGCCCATCAAGGCAACTGATCATGCCTATCCTCTCAAGTACACCGCAATCAACCCAACATTATCGTAACCATCATTATCGACTCCTCATGTAGCTTCGGTCCACATTGCTATCAAGAGTGACCAACGCGATTGATCCCTTGAAGTTCCTGCATCCTTACGATCTGGCGATAAGTAGAGTATCGTACTTCATCACCGACTTTCCTGTCTTTGCATTCTCTAGAAAAGTGACCTATCTGTTGGCATGTGAAGCATTTAACCTTCCTTTATCAAACCTTCTTTGGATCGCGTCCTTTGAATCCAAACCGTCGCCGACTTTACGCTCAAAGGTCTTGATATCCATGGAAAGCATGGCCACTTGCCATCTCGACTTCATCTCTTCAAACTCAAGTGGGTCCACTTAATCAAAATCCTCATAAGCTAGTTCCCCACGAGGATCATAATCAAGAAAGAAAGATCCAAGAACATCTTCCATAATTCCACCGGATCTAGGAAGAGAGCTTGATGAAGGAGCGACATTAGATGATGATGGATATGAGCTTGGAAAATAGCTTGACTTTGGAGTAGAGGCTCCAACAAATGCGATATTACTAGCGAGAAGATGATCGAAAGGGCTTACATCATGTTCAAGAGCTTTAAGTTTGTTATCTGACTCATCAAAGGTCATCATGTCCAAACCACCTTTAGCTTTTAAAGCTATGCTTACATGTAGTCGGGAAGGAGGTAATGACCTCGAAACTTAGAGTTACTGATCATCATTATCCGCTTAGCCTGTAGGTGATTCAACCGACTTAAGATCTTGTGAAACTTATCATAGCCCTTGTGAATTCCTTCCTCTTGAGAGATCCGAAAGTCTGGCTGTTGTCTTAGCATCGACTTCTTCGTCTTTGGACTCCTCATTCCCACCGAACTTCGCCTTAATTGCTAACCGATATCTTTGGCATCTTGCATGAAGTGAAAATCACTCAAGTGATCCTCGTGAATAGCTTGCGTAAGAATAGTTCTTACCTTTGTTTCTCTCGAAGCGCCAAGAACTCTTCAATATTTTGGGAGGAACATTCATCATATTACCAGCTGACATCCGTGGTAGTCCTCTTCAAACTGTTCCCTTCAAAATCACCGCCATAGATTCCAATCAATGTTGGAGATCCAGCTTTGCATCTTCATAGCCCAAAGATCATATTCCTCCTCTTAAGGTAAGGAAACTTAGCATTGCTATTAGACGGACTTAGTTCTTTGCAGATGGGTGGAGTTTTGGTTGTTGGTGAGTTCGATGTCGACATCTCGAACCGGGCATGATGTTTTGTTATGGTTGTATGGGTGTTTAGAAAAAGCTTGTCCTTAGTATCGTAGAGACTCTCACGAGGCTCGATACCACTTGTTGAAACAGACAAAGACCTTGATAGATCTTGAGCTCGTGGATCGTTATGTATGCCTATGTAATCACAAGCACCATAAAGACAATCTCTACAACTAATGTTTATCGGAATATAAACACAAGTAAATAACTAAGAACTTCTTGATCCTCTATGGATCTTTATATTAACTAAAGCGAGTTTTTCCAATCGGTACATAAACCTTTCTAATCGTTCCTTTTATAGATAAGGAACCCTAAACAATATCGCTAAACCGTTTTTCAAGAAGCGATAATCATAAAACTAAATAAGATATAAACAATCACTTCCTAATAAAGCTCATGTATATCCACACTAAATAAACTAAACACGGAATAAACACTTCCGCAGAATCAAACTAATCACTATTATTCTTCAGCAGAATAAGTCTTCGGCAGAATATACTTCACTTCAGTAGAAACACTTCGGCATTAATATCAGCATAATCTAGACTTTCACATAATTCCCAACAATGATTCACCAGACTTCTTAGGATGTTTGGGCTCATTATCCTTATCCTTGTCTTTATCTTCATCATCTCTTGGACGTTTAGGCCTTTCAGCTTATTCTCTGCATGCTGATTTTAGTTGGTATTCCAGCAATGCTTCAAACAATTTACCTTCGTAGGAGGCAAATGTTGCAGATCGTTTCGACATTTGAGCTACCAGCGGTTAACCAATTCAAGATCCGAGAAGATTATGGGATCAACCGGATTGATGTTCACATGCATTGGAGTTGATTTCATAGTCCTGCTTGGCAGTGTAAGGGATTAGGATAGAGTTGTTTGGTGAATAGCTCCTTTGTAATTCCGAGGAACGATGTCAAGAAGGAACTTGTGAGTGTATCCTTTGATCATCTCGTCCATTTTCCTTGAAGATCATCTTTCATGAGCTTCGGACATACTCCTTTCAACTTTCATCTCGTCATTCTCGTCATGAAGGTATTGTACCGATCAAGAAGAAAATTGACTTCTTATAAAGCACGTCTTTCTTTCTAACTTTGTTTGGATGACTTTAACGATTCGTGTCTTAGCTTGAGAAATCCAAGAGGCATTTGGCTTCTTCACTGATCTGGATGTTGATCTGGTTGTTCTTTTTGATGGTGGTGGTGAGGAGTGAGAAGATGAATCCGATGATGATGAGATGTGAGGAGACTCTAGGTCCTTTGGTGGCTCAGAAGTTTTCTCCTTGGAACGGACGGGACTGTCTAGAAGAAGACGATCATAATCGTCCGTTTCATCAATCTTTGTATCATCAGCAGTTGTTTTCTCAGTCTTTTCCGTTTCTGGTTCCTCAAATTCATAATCAATAGAATCTTCCACAAGCGTTTGTTGTTGCTCCAAAGTGGTGGCACCAGTTCCCTTATCGGGTTGATTAACCGCATCAGGAATTGGTGTGGATTGAACATCACCACTTGACCCTTCGGGGCCACCCATTTGATCCTTAGCAAATTCTTTCGCAATGTGTTGGAGTCTAACGAATTTGAACTTCCTCCTGTAATCAGTTTCCAGTGGCTCTTCTTCTGAGCTTTACTCTTCGTGCTCAATCAACGGAGTCTTCCTTGCCGTGTTCAACTATAGGATTTGGGAGGTTTGATCGCTAAAGGATTAGTATCGGTTGCGCTTTGAGTAGAAGATCTCTTTGTCCGATTGTGTATCTTGAGCTCGTAGTCCACTAGCTTTCTTGGCGATTCGTGCTTTGGCACGGAATGGGAACAACTTCCTTGAAGGAACAGTCCTTTTACGTAGAGGATTCCTCTTGGGAACTTCCTCGACTCTCGCTTACAAAGACTCCACTCCTCTTCCGGTTCTCCTTCTAGGTGTACCGGAAGATTTTCATCGAGAAAACCAACTTTGTTCTCTTTCACAGCCTACCAAATATCTTTTATAAGAGTACAACTATTTGAGTTCATCCGAGAGAAGGAGATTCGGCAACACAAACACCTTGTTTCTTGGTAGTTGACTCCTTCAACCGATTGTTAGAGTGGGTTCGGACAACACGTCAAGATTGTCGGGTCATTGATTCTTTTGGGGATATCGGGGTTGTATCCAAGTGCTCTTTGGATCAACAGCTTTGTATATCGATATAAGGAATCTTTGAGCCAAGATTTTGAGGAATGTCATTATGTCATCCCATATCGAGCTTCAATTTCGATGTGTTTCATGTTGATTAGAGCCCAAAAATTTGCGTTCCACGAGCTTGGGATGCTCATAGTCATTGTCACGACCGTAAACGGATTTTGTGATGATGATATAAAGGGTTCTCCAAGGTGAGGAATATTCGTTAGATCCACGTGAGAATGCTTATTAATAACCCCGAAGCTTCGTCATACCCAATATCAATCAAAATTGCGAGCAGTCTCTTGATGGGTGCAACAGAGTATTCAGTTGGTATGATGTCGGGAATGAGGAGAACGGCTCTTAAATCTGCAGGAGTGATGGTGATTTGCTTGTGATTGAGTGTCACCGTCACAACATTCTCGCCCTTTGATCTTTTGCATTGTATTCAAAAAGCTGTTTAATGTAGATCTCGGAGCGAGAGGCAGTGGGAGAGCATGTTCGATAAGGATGGTTCTTGAATATCCACAACTATCAAGCAAGAAGATTACGGCGGTGAGAGTTTCAAAGTCAACGAAGGTTGTTCTTTCCAATCTTCATCGGATAGCCATTTGGGAAGATATCGGCAATGGTGAGTACATTTGGTGCATCCACATTCATTTGAGCGTCCATGTCGTGATCTCAAATACATTTAGCCAAAAGAACCAACATATCGAAGACATTATGTTAGTCAATGATGGTTTTATTGTCTAATAATTTGAATGAGATATGTCAATGATTGTTCTGAGTCCAAAATCACTTGTGTGTTCAATTGTCCAATGATGTCGTGATAAGTTTTGAGAGTTAGTTAACTTTAGGTTTTAAAGTTTATGTTATCTCATATTTTCACAACATATTACACATTTAAGCTTATTAGTGACATTATTGGTTTCGTGACGTTATGATTTATTTATTTACAAGTTCGCACGCCGTAACAATTCATAATGAAGGTTTGATCAAGGCTTAGGCGAGAAATGGTAGCTTATGCGTAAACATGAGTTATCTGGCGTAAAGGCACAAGCTTATGCGTGGGACCACGACTTACGCGTAAGAAATATTACAGCGTGGGAAAAAGGGGACCTTATGCGTAGAGCTTACGCGTGGCGCATATAAAACCTTACGCGTAAGGCTTACTCGTGAAGAGTAGACCTTATGCGTGAGGTCATGTTACGCATATCCTTCACGGGATACGCGTAGTCCCTTATGAAGAACCTTACGAAAGCTACGCGAAGATTTCTCTTCACGATAACATGCTACGCGTAAGGTGATCCTTATGCGTAGATGTCTAACAACCTTGATTCTCGATTTTACGTAGCAAACACGAAATAAAATCATCATAGCATCAATTTTAACACATACATTCATTCTATAATGATCATGACATGAATACTTATCAAGCAGCTTTACGCCAGAGAAAACCTTATGCGTAGAACTTAAACCCTAGTTTCAAGAATTACGCGTAAAAAATATAGCCATGGAAATTGCACCAAAGTTTTTCTGGGAGGTGTTAGATGCATAGTAAGTTGTCCTATCCAAGTTTTAACATCAAATATGCCATGGATCAAAAATACCCAAACCGTATGAATATAAACCCTAAATTCCAATTAATGAATCATTAGAGTTTCTGGGCTTAGTTATGATTAATTCAACTTGAAAACAACCTCATACAACAATCTTTATCACCAAACACGTTCACAAATGAAAACACCCAAACACGCGCATAAACCCTAGTTTCCAAAATCCATCAATTCGTGTATCTGGGTGCATTTTGAGGATAAAAATGATATCATTGATGTTATAGAAACGTCTTGACACTATCTTTTTAACCATAAACACACAATCTTGATCATGTGTTCATACGCATATGCGTAGAACACAAAATCATTCATATACAAAAATTTGACCGTTGGATTCGTATAAAAATCAAAACCAATGTTTGTAACCACGTTAAGATTACGAAACAACTTACAAATTGATGATCCAAAACACGGATTTGTTGAACGAATTTTAAGCGTAGGATGAGTTAGGTTGTGTAATAAATGTGAAGAGTTAATGTTAGGTGGGGAGTTTTATTAGAAAACACTTTAAACTTTTGACACTTTCAGTCCCTCCACCTTTACCATTTACATCAAAAGCCTTTAACTTCCATTTTGGTTACCAAACGAAGAATACTTGGAAATAACTTTGACGACACTCCCCCTCAACTTTTGAAATAATGAAAGGTTATAAATTTTAGTCCGAGGAGTGTCAGAAAACCAGAAATGTGACCACCATTATTAAAGAATCAACCGGGATTGTATAACATGCAAGTACACAGTTATTTTGAAACAGTTAAGTATTTATTTTCTCCCCCTCAACACTTGATCGAAAAAATACTGAATTTTGAAAGATTGGAGTGTTGACGGAAGACATGTACTTGCCATGTTGAAAGAAAAATAGATAGAAGAATATTTTTGTTGTTTTATCAGGTTTTATATTTTTGTATTGTGTTTTTGAAAAGTATTTACAAAAGAGATTTTGGTGTTTGACTGGTTTTTAAGACTGTTTTAAGAGTTCATCCAATTCCTCTTGAGTCAAACACCGCATACCAATCCGGTGGACCAACTCATTAAACCTAGCGGGAGGCAAGGCTTTGGTGAGTAGATCTGCCAATTGGTATTTGCAGCCCAAGTATAATTCAACTGCACTGTTCCACATGGTCCTTGATGAAATGATAGCGAAGATCGATGTGCTTAGATTTAGTCTCGAATCGAGTTTCACGAGATCGCAATGGTACTCCGATTGTCGCAAATACATCGATTTTGTGAAATACGTAACCATAGTCTTTGAGTTGTGTTCTCATCCGGATGACTTGAGCACAACACGCCGACATGGCTACATATTACGCCGGTTGATGACAACGATGAACAATCCCGCTTCTTCGATTGCCGGGACACCGGTTTATCACCAAGAAATTGTAGTGCTCTCAAGTACTTTTCCGTGAATCTAAACATCCTGCGTGATCAAGATCTAAAAGCGATTAGTTCAAACCGAATCCTTCGGATACCGGATCCCCAAGTTAATGGTTCCCTTGATGTATCGGAGGATTCTTTTAGCCTCGAGAGGTGGGTTTCGATTGGTCTCGATCGATAACGGGAGCAGGATAAACGACAAAGACAATGTCGGTCGCTAGTCGTTAGATACATGAGAGACCCGGTAATACTTTGGTATTTTGTCGGTCGACTAATTTCCCATGTAAATCGGATCTAGCTTCTTGGTATGAGTCATTGGTGTGGCATAAGTGTCACGGTGTTTTCATTCCAAATTTGTTTAACAATTCAAGGGCATATTTGGACTGACTCAAGAAAATACCACGGGGTGATTGATGAACTTGCAGTCCTAGAAAGAACGTAAGTTCACCCATCATGATGAACTTGAGTACTTTTTATGTGTAGACCCAAAAATGATGTCATCCACGTAAATTTGAACAATTAAGATATGTGCCCCGTGATATTGTATGAAAAGAGTAGGGTCGACCGAACCTTTGGTGAAATTATTAGCAATGAGGAAAGATGATAACTTATCGTACCATGCCCAGGAGCTTGTTTGAGACCATACTGAGATTTGTTCGCTTTGTAGACATGGTTCGGGAACTCGGGATCAACGAATCCTTCCGTTGGTGACAAAAACCATTTCTTTCGGTTGTCCATTTAGAAACGCAGTTTGACATCCATTTGAAAGACCGTCATATTCATATGAGTCGCGAACGCTAGAAATATCCGAACGACCTCAAGACGAGCAACCGAGCAAATGATTCTTCAAAGTCAATACCTCTTCCCTGCCTATAACCCTTAGCCACGGATGTGACTTTTTTACGATTCGTTCCCTTGACATCCAATTTGTTTTTCCAAATCCATTTGAGACCAATGACGTAGATCCTCGTTAGTCTTTCAACCGGTTCCCATACTTCAAGACGTTTGAATTGGTTGAGTTCTTCCTGCATGGATTCAATCCAGGTTGTCTTTTGTCATTGCTTCTTTAATGTTTTTAGGCTCAGTTAGCGGACGGTGAGTGCATAAATGCAATGTTCACCATCGTGTGAAGACGTTGTCTCGTAACGACCGGTTGATTCGGGTTGCCAATAATATTTTCCAGAGGATGGTCTTTTGTCCATCGATGTGTAGAGGGTTGATGTTGGTATACATTGTGCAGATTCTGAGGAATCAAATGTTTTGTTGATGATTCCGCGACATCAGGTGCAACAGTTTCATTAGCAAACGGGTTAAAGAACGCATTTGGATCAAAATCTGCAGGTGGGGTGTTAGCCTTAATAGTTTTTATTAGAAGTGATGGTCATTCACGTTTAGGAACTTTGTAACGTGTGTTAGATATCGTACTAGAATAGTCAACGGGCTCGTGGATTGGACTAAGCTAATTGGGCATAGTTAAGATAAGCTAGCCTTGTATAAGTCCAAGTAACCCAATCCATGTCCAAGCCCACTCGAGGCCCATGGCCAAGCCTTAGGGCATCATCCTCTCCTACTATATATACCCCTCAAGTATGTCATTTGAGGGGTGTGCTTGAAAGTGTGTGTGTGTGTGTGTATTTTCTCTCTCAAGGAATATACAACTTTATTGTGTTTATCTTTATCCTCTCACATACACGGTTTACATATCTTATATCAAGTCACCATCTTTCCTTTCTTCTTATTCTTTCTAAGCTTTATGTTTGTGTTTGGGTTGAACGTTTTATACGCGTAGCTTGGTAAACGTGGTGATACTTGTATTTGTGTTGGGTTTGTGATAAGGTTGATAAAAGTAAGGTCCTACAATTGGTATCAATAGCCTAACAATGGTTTATGAGTGTTTTGGTTGAAGTTTCATTTATAGTGTTACGCGTAGCTTCGTTACCAAAGTTGTCACGCTTAAAGCTTTAATTTTTGCACTAAAAAATTCAAGATTCTTGTGGTTTAAGGTTTATTTGGTGCTAAAGTTTCAGTTTTTTGCAAAAAGTACGAAGCTTTACGCGTTTTGGTTAAGTTTTAAACTCGTTTTTGGTTCGTTGGTCATTTCTACTCGTAACTTTTCTAATCACTTTGGGTGAAAAAGGTCAACATTTTTGGGTTATTCGAGTGTTTTAAGGCTATCCGTGCAAAAGAAATCATTTGAATCGTTGGAAATTTCTTAAGCGTAGAAGTCAAAAGTCAAAACCCTAGTTTTCACGCATAACATTTTGGTGAAGAATCTTGAGCTATATTGTTACTCGGTGCTTCCTCACTTGGATAAGTGTGTGGAACACTTCGACTTGTGGATATCCCTACTACCGTGATAGTGTAAAGGATTTTGGTTCTTAACCATAGTTTACGCATAAGCTAAAAGCTTACGAGTAACTCTCACGCATAACTTCACAATTACGCGTAACGTTTACGAGTAACTTTTTGTCTACGCCTAAAGCTTCCTATGCATAAGATCCTACGCCTAAGCATTGTCTACTCGTAACTCCGTGTTTCTACGCCTAAGCTCTTCATTTTGGCGGAAAACTTGAGTAAAATTTAAATTTTGAGGAGACTAAACGTTCATTTTTACGAGATTCAAATTTTGGTTTAAGCTGTGAAAATTTTGGTCAAAAATTCAAATTTTGGGCCTAAATTCAAAATTTTCAGTCAAATTTGGCGTCAAAATTGTCATAACTCAAATTTTTCATACGACCTTAGAATTGATTTTTATAGTGAATTTCAAATTTTGGGCGAAATTTTTTAAGAACCAAGGTTCTGAGTACGACTTTCGTAATCACCTCAACCGAGCTTAATCTTCATCAACCACAACTCCTTTATCGTTGAATCAATCCTACATCAACTTTATCATATCATACCTTCATCAATGGCAACTCAACAAGACATTCATGCACCGGTGCGAAAACCGACCTCCTATGTTGGCAAAAGGTGATTATCTTCAATGGACAAGTCGAATGCTCCGCTACATCAAGACCAAACCTAATGGGAAACTCATGATTAAATCCATTCGGGATGGACCCTTCCACCTCGACAAGTTCATGTACACGAAATGCAGATGCAACACCTCCGTCCCACCATCTTCTCATCTTCAAAACGAATCAATACACCGCAGAGGATCGAAACAAGTCAAGCAGATGACATGGCAATTCATATTATCCAACCGGGTTTACCAATAGACATCTTTCTTTGTGGTGAGCGGTTGTGAAAGCGCTTCGATATGTGGGAGCGTGTTAGACGGCTTTGTCATGGAATGTAAATTGGTCAACAAGACATGGAGAACAAGTCGCTAATCGAATGGGAAAAGTTTACTTCTACACCGGGAGAATCCATTGAATCCTACTATGGAAGGTTTTGCACTTTGATGAATGAGCTAATCGAAACAAGTCGACACCCGAACTATCGTTCAAAACATCAAGTTCGAACAATCTTCAAGAAGAATGGGGACGATATGTAACTATTGTCAACCAAACAAAAGACCTTCATCGGTGAACTTTGATCAACTAAACGATTTTCTAAAACAAAACCAAGTCAAGCGAATGAAGTCGGGAAAGAAAGATTGGCAAAGAATCATGATCCATTGGCACTTATTGCAAAGACTCAACCTTGGTGAATACACAACAACAAGCTTCATCATCTTCCAACAACAACAACTTGCAAAGAATACATTCCACAACCACAACAACAATTCTATCCGGATCAACAATACAAGGAACAAGGAATCATCGATCCCGAAACCGACCCGAGCGACCTTGCAATGATATACTCTTTATTGGGTAACGACTAAAAGTCGCTATTCCACACCAACTAACAACAACCAACGGATTTCATCAAACACTACGCAACAAGCAAGTTGCACACCGGAGTGAATATGGGTCATCAAGGACAAATGGTTGGAGTTATTGGGAATCGTGAGGATATGCTCTTGGATTTCGCATGGGTAATCAGCGGTTCGAATCGTAGTCGATGGGTCGAGAATGTTGGGAATAGAGCGATGGTAATCGTAATGGAATGTTGCGACCCATCATTGGAAATTATGGAAATGTGAATCGAGGTAATCAGGTTAAGTGTTATAACTGTCAAGGAATGGGTCACATGGCACGAAACTGTCCCACTAAGCGAACAAGAAGAATCTTTGAGTTTCTTCGAAAGCTATCTTTGTTACGAAGCAAGAAGGTGGATGCGGTTCGATCTCGAGGAAAATGATTTTTTCGCTATTGTGGATGATTTGGAAGACCTCGAGGAAATCAATGCGAACCGCATATTCATGGCAAATCTTGAGGAGACTAAGCACGACACCGACTCGATGCACTTCTCGCTTATGACGCCAACAAAGATGTCGAGGTACCAATCATTGATCCATGTTATAACAATGTCATATTTGATGTGTTTACTCATAACGAACAACATTCGTGCGACGCCATCACCTACTTATGATACATACCGGACAATCCGAGTTGTAGCAATACTAACTCGAAACTCCGGATGTGGATCCTAGTGGAGGCGTGTGGCACAAAAATCGAGACCGATGAGGAAACACGTGCCTATTTTGAATCATTAATCAATAACTGTGGCATTGAAATCGAAAAAGTGAGTAAGGTCAATCGCGAAGTTAAGGCCGCGAATAAGAAATTGACCGCTGAGCTTGAGAGTTACAAGGAGCACGCCAAAGCTTTTGAATTTCATACAAACAAAGTTTCAGAATTAGAAATTGGTTATCGAGATTCTGTTTTAAGAGAAAAATAATTGCAACTAAAGTATGACACACTTGATGTGAATTTGAACTTGAAAATAAAATCTTTAAACAAGGAAATTTCTGATCTAAATGACCAACTTTCTAAACAAAAGCAATCGCTTTTCGATCTTGAAAAGAGAAGAAACAGTTGATTGTCGATTTTTCAAAACGAGAAGATTCTCTTCTTGATGAAATTCTTGATAAAACGGAAAAAATCAAAACATTGGACAATTTGCTTCTTACAACGGGTCATTCAGCTAAATCAAACAAGATGCTTTCTAACCAAATAAATCCACGTTTTCATACTTCACATAAAATGGCTCTTGGTAACTCACCTCCTTCGTTCCTCAAGAAAGCTCAGAAAGAACGGAATGTGTTGAACAATGGAAAACCTTTGCACGAACCTATAATTGTGCATGATTCTCTTGAAACATTGGAACTATCTGAGGAGAGTAGATCAAAAATGAAACAAATACATCCGGAAATCAAACCTATTGATTATAATAAATGGAACCAAATTAATGGTATTTCGTTTGTTTCTCAATCAACGTTTTCCACCAAACCAAGTGTTTCAAACAAAGTGTCAACACCAGTTTCAAAATCAGTTTCAAAACCAGTTGTTGTATCCAAATCTCTTTCGAACATTGAACAAATGTCTTCAAACAATCCTTTTAACACAAGTGATGCCGTAGTATTTTGGAAAATGTAAAATGAGAATTGCAGATCTTCAAGAGACCGTTAAAACTAAAACAAATATTACAACAAACATCCGGTTTAATAGTTTTGATATTGAATGTAAAAGTTTTTGAAACTCAATTGCCCTCACCGACTAACATCAACTCGTGGTAATTCATTTTGAACAAGCCTTTTGAAAGAAACGGTGACTTTGTCAAGGACCATAAATCCTCGGTAAAGCAAGCTAATAAAAGTGTTGAACACATCAAAGTTTTGGAAAATCTAAATGATTCACTCTTCAAGATGTTCGACTCATCGATATTATGTCCATCATTTTGCAAACATATTTCATTGAAGATCATGAAAGACTCCAAGATGAGACCTCCGAAATTGTTTCAAAATATGAAAAAGCTCTTGAAAAAATTGAAAAGAAAATGTGTCATATTTTAAACAACTTGATCGAAAAACCGAGGAATGCAAATATGACAAACTGTCGTATGAGCATGCCTACAATGACATGAAAGCGAAAAATGATCTTTGAGGGCTCACCGAAAGTCAAAAGGAAAGGTAGTGGAACTGTGATTACAAAACCATTGATCATGGATAAAGCAAATGTTCCCAAACCGCTTCCAAACCAAAATGTACATTTCTATGCCTCCTCCAAAAGTTAATGAGAAAATGTTTCATCAAAACCGTCACTCCACCGCCCTACCTAAACAAAATGTTGATAAAGGAAAAGCGGTTATCGAGAAACCAAAAGTTTTAGCACTGGCCTTTTTAAGATGAGTACCACTAATGCGCCGCCTCCACATCTAAAACATATGGAACAAACATCATAAGTTTAGAAAAGCACTCTAAAGAGACTAGGAAAGTGAAACCACTTCTCTAGATAAGATTGTGAATCCTAATGAGTGAGCCTTACCTTCTACTGTGACTAGGAAGCACCTCTAGGAGCAGCAGACTAAAGCCTAAGAGCAATACAAGGAACAATAGAGTCTCGCTTGCCTCTAAGAGTAGTCGCTTGAATAAAGAGAAGAAAGTAGAAGAACACCCTAGGCATTTACCGCTTTGTAATAAGAAAGACATCTCATCGAATATAATGAACCTATGAAATCGCTAAGTTTAATGAATCATGAATCTGCTTGTTTAACTTATAGAAATCTTTAACTAATGTTCATGATGATTGTGTTTCTAAGAATGAGATCGGTAATCCTGTTAAGAAGAATGTTCCCAAAAGAACTTATGCTAAACAAATAGGAAGACTAGTTGCGAGGCTTAGGCTTTACACTACTGATAGAGAGCATAATGTTTACTTTAGGGATGACATTTGGAAACCAACGGGTAGAACATTCACACTCGAGAATGGTAGAATGAGTGATGCACCTGTCTTACCAATAGATGACTTCTATGAGTGTGATCAGGATTTTACCTCTAACCCAAAGGAACCAAAATCGAAACGGTTTCCAAAATCTTCTTCTTCATTATTGGCGTGTTATCGAAATATGTCTTTGGATCGTCGACGGGTTACTCCAAGCACATGACCAGAATCAAGTCTGGCGATCAATTTCGTCTGAAATTCATGGGAACCGACGTTTGAAATGATCATGTAGCACTATCATGGGTTATGGAGATCTACCTTTGGAAATTATTTGATCACTCGGGTTTACTATGTCGAAGGGTTGGGACACAATTTGTTTCGGTCAAGGATTACGTGATGCATATTTAGAGGTTGCTTTTAGGAAAAATGCTTGCTTCGTTAGAAACTTGGATGGCACTGATCTCTTAACTAGGAATCGTGATACAAACTTGTATGCTATCGACATCAATCAAATGGCCTCTTCATCACCAATATGTCTTATGACACGAGCATCTGGAACACAGTCTTGGTTGTGGCACAGACGGTTTTCCCATCTCAATTTTGACACCATCAACAATCTTACCAAAGACAACATCGTCAACGGACTTCCAAAGTTCAAATACACCAAGGATCACTTATGTCCATCATGCGAACAAGGAAAAATCAAAAGAGCATCATATAAAACCAAATCCGTACCTAGTTCGGAAGCAAAGTTGCATATGTTGCACATGGACTTATGTGGCCCAATGAGAGTTGAAAGCATTAATGGGAAAAAGTATATTCTTGTCATCGTCGATGATTATTCAAGATATACATGGGTTAAGTTTCTGAGATCAAAAGACGAAGCACCAAGCATCATCATTACCTTTCTGAAACAAATTCAAGTACTTCTTCAAGCTCCAGTAAGGGTTGTAAGAATGCATAACGACACGTAATTCACTAATCGGGAGTTAAGATCTTATTTTGAAGATGTTGGAATTACACATCGACATCGGTTGTTAGAACTCCACACAGAATGGGGTAGTTGAAAGAAGAAATAGAACTCTTGTGGAAGTCGCCGCACAATGCTAATCTATTCTAGTGCACCGTTATTTCTATGGGTCGATGTTGTTGCCATCGCTTGTTTCACTCGTAACCGATCCCTAATCCATCCAAGATTCAATAAAACCCCATATGAAATAGTGAACAATGAAAACCCGACATCTCTTACTTTCACGTGTTTGGCGCTTTGTGCTATCCAACAAATGATGAGAAGATCTAGGGAACCGAAAGCTAAAGGTGATATTGGAATCCTCATTGGATATTCGAGATAACTCGAGGGCATTGTGGTGTATAACAGAGAACTAGGAGGATCATGGAGACAATGAATGTGAAATTTGATGAACTTTCACAAATGGCTTCGAGAGACTCGCCTAGAACCCGCACTAAACCGGCTGACTTCGGACACATCGATTCGGGACTCGTACTCAAAGAGCTCAATCAACTTCGTTTGACAATCCTAAAGAACAAGAATGGGAAAATTTCTTGAGTTAATGTTTGATGAATACTATGGTGGAACTTGACAAATGCATCAAACCATCATTCCGCTGCACCCGCTCAAAATCATCCTCCATCACCAATGTAAGATGCATCTACAACGGTCGAAACCAATGCACCAACTCCATCAACATCATCTACATCTACTCAAGTTCTTGCACCCATTCTACCAAAGCGGTTGATGAGCAAAACCAAAACCAAAACGATGCAACGTTAGATGAAGACTTATTTGAAAACCCGTTTGCTACGGAATCAGCTGAATCTTCTTCAAGCTTACGAGAACCATCTAACTCGCACACGTATAACCAACGGTACCCTTCTACTCTGAAGTGGACAAAAGATCACCCAATTGAACAAGTTATTGGTGAACCTTCAAGGCCAATTCAGACGAGACGTCAACTTGCCACCGATTGCGACTTATGCATTTACCTTTGCTCAATTAGCAATATAGAGCCAAAGAACATTTGTGAGGCAATGGCAGAACCCGCATGGATAGAAGCGATGCAGGAGGAACTTCTCCAATACCGTCTACATGACTCTTGGGATATGGTTCCAAGACCAATTGACATTCGCGTCATTGATCTCAAGTGGTTATGGAAAACAAAAGGGATGAAGAGATGATCAGAATCGCAACAAAGCTCGCCTTGTGGCCAAAGGATACAGACAGGAAGAAGGATAGACTTTGAAGAGTCATTCGCGCGGTAGCTAGACTTGAAGCGGTCAGGATATTCTTAGCCTATGCAACTCACAAAAACATCACGGTTTATCGATGGACATTAAGACCGCGTTCTTGAATGGAACTCTGAAAGAAGAAGTGTACGTGAGTCAGCCAGAAGGCTTCATCAACTTGGAACATCCAGACTACGTCTACAAACTCAAAAAGGCAATCTATGGTTTAAAACAAACTCCGAGAGCGTGGTATGATGAACTGTCTTCTTTCCTTATCCAAAACAATTTCACCAAAGGAACAGTTGATCCTACCTTGTTTACACAAAAATGCAAAAACAACATTTTGATTGTTCAGATTTATGTGGACGACATCATCTTTGGGTCCACTAATCCGAATCTTTCAAAACACTTTGAAAATCTCATGAAAAGCAAATTTGAAAGTCCATGATGGGGGAACTAAAATTCTTTCTTGGTTTACAAATACATCAGTCCCCACGTGGAATTTTTATCAATCAAGCGAAATACACAACTGAGATTTTGAAAAATCATGGTATGGATAATTGTGATTCGGTTGGAACACCAATGGTAACTTCACCAAAAATTAGAGCCGATTTGTTTGGGAAACCTATTGATCCAAGAAATATCGGAGCATGATTGGTTCTCTCATGTACCTCACCGCTAGTCGACGGATATTCATTTTGTTGTTTGCTTATTAGCACGGTTTCGTGCAAAGCCTACCGAATCGCACCTCAAAGAGGTTAAACGGATCTTCGGCACCAAGAAATCCATTCACATGGGACTTTGGTATCCGAAGGAATCGGATTTGATCTAATTGCCTTTTCGGATGCGGACCACGCAGTGATAAAGTTACTGACAAAAAGTACATCGGGAGGAGCACAATTTTGGGTGAAAAGTTAGTAATCTGGTCTTCAAAGAAACAAGATTGCCTGCACTTTCAACCGAAGCCGAGTATGTGTCTCTATCTGCGTGTTGTGCTCAAGTTCTATGGATGAGAACACAACTCACAGATTATGGCTTTACTTTCGATAAAATACCTATGTATTGTGACTCGAAAAGTTCCATAGCCATATCATGCAATCCTGTTCATCACTCAAAGACTAAGCATATCAGAGTCCGCTACCACTTCATCAAAGAGTACGGCGAAAATGGTAATGTTGAATTATTCTTCGTGAAGACAGATTACCAACTCGCCGATCTATTAACTAAAGCCCTTCCAAAAGAAAGGTTTGAGTATTTAGTTCGACGAATTGAATGCGGCCTAACCCCGAGGAGTTAGAACGTCTTCTCGATTCTTCTTGAAAATGATTTTCCAAAACCTTCGGCGTAAATATTTTTGAAAACCAAAATACAAAATTTGAAAAACCAACAAAAGCAAAATATAAAAATATAAAACTTTCAAAAAATACAAAAACAATAGAAAATAAAAAATCCAAAAATATTCTTCTCACGACATGTCTCTTGTATAATCGATATTCTGTACGTTTCTAGAAATGTCATTCAACAATGATACGGGCATGTACAGATGCTTGAGCGAGAGTTCTTTTATATGTTTTCTAAAACATGTCGTTTCTCAAAATTTCTTCATAAAATGGTTTTCGTATACTTTAGTACGAAACCCGGACCAAAATGATGACTTTTGATTATTTTCAAATCAAAACTCGTGTTTTTAATGAAAATCACTAGTGTACACTTCAGTGCACTACATTTAAAAATGGTGAGAAATCATCATCATCTTGAGCACCTTTTCAAGATTGTTCAAAAAGATTTTTCAAAATCTTTCAAAATATTTTGTGCTCAAGATAACTCCCTCTAAAAACCCTTTAATTGATTATGCTTTATTAAAGGGGGAGTATAAAACAAAATGTTCCAAATTCATGCTTAAATCAAATCCGTTTGTCTCCCCAAAAGATTCTAAAATGTTGTTTAATCCGATGATATCAAAAATATCACGTATATGCTATTTTTTAGGAGGAGGAGACGTGATTAAAATGTGATCAAAATCGTTGTTTGAATCTCAAAATGAGCTCGACTCAGACGGAACCAATGAATTGACGAGAATCAAAGTCAGTAAATGTACCATCTCAAGAAACTTTCTATGGACTTGACCAGGACGGGTAATAATTTCAAGCTAGTTCTCTAGTGATGTAAACGTGTCTCGAATAGGTCTTGTTCATTTAAAGTCGATCAATTCAAAAAGTGCGAACTCTACCCTCTATGTGCAGATTTCCGTCAAAACATATAAGCACATGTAAAGGGGGAGTGTTTCTGAAAATACAAAACTCAAAGAGTGTTTCAAACATGTTTTCTATCATAAACACTCTGAGAGAGTTTCATAAAAAACGGTTTTATGGCAACAATAGGACAGTCATGGAGTTATAAGGTGACTAAGGATAGGAAATTCATCACAAATAGTTAGTATTAGAAGTCCTCAGGTATGATTGAAAAAAGGAGTAATGTGAGAAAGGAGAAAGAAGGTGTTGAAGAATTAAAAAGAAATGTAAAAGAAAGGGTGAAAAGAAATAGCCCTCCATATTCAACCTTAGGGCGTAAACCGGGTTCAACTCATCACTCATTGGTTGTCACTAGATGACACCGGTATTGAAGACAAAGACATCATGGACCCGACGACCGCACTAAACCTTCTAGCCACTCAATTCCTCTTAAAAGGATTTGTTTCATTCTCACTGGGAACCCTACATAATCTATTGACTTTCTCTTAGAGATCGTTGGTATTGAAGAAGGAGACCCTCTCCCTAGTCTCGTCAGAAAACCAAAATGCACTAATTGAGTCTAGAGCCACGAGATTCATCAAAAGATCTCATAGGAACACTTGACATGACATCGCTTGTTGTTCATCAATAAGGATACAAGTGATATATTCTAGAGTCCCACGCAGATCTTAGCAATCGCCGAACATTTATGAGAAGTTTCACATCCGTGATCTTCAGTGATTGAATGGAAACTCCGCCGTGGTCAACATCAGCTGCCCCGACAACAGTCACGGTAACTCCCAAAGGATTATGCTTAGTGTGTCTCAAACGGTCTCTGATCGTGGGGTGATGCTTGGTGTACCTCAGCGACTCATCTGAACTGTAGATGTACTTCGGTATATCGCGTTATCTTACTTGTGGGACTCCAGTTCAGGAATGGCCTCTGTGAGAATTAGAGATGTGTTTTCACACTATGCTGTTAATACCCTTAAAATTCAAACTTGTAAGTGCCAGAATCCGCTTATCACTAACAATGTTTTAGGTTTTTCTTCTTATGGAAGCTCCGGAGCGGATTGATCGTGCAGATTTTCCACATGCTCATACCAACAACACATGAAAGTTCTCATCAAAATCAAAGGCAACTCAAAGTTAAAGATGATTCTTTGTCAATGTCAAAGAATCTACAAAGTTTAAAGACTCGAGAACTTCATCATTGGAAACTCAAAGTCAAATAGAAGTGTGAGCATGGTGAAGTAAGGCGTGGAGACACCTAACCAACGAAGTTGACAACGGCAGACAACCACATTAACTGATCACAGAGCATGAAGGAACAAAGAATTAAGACTATTCTATATCTACACGCAAAGTTCAAGCTCGAGAAAAGTAAAGACCTAATCTAGTGGAGCATCTTTTGAATGACCACCCCTTAAGGGGAGATTGTTAGCCTTAATAGTTTTTATTAGAAGTGATGGTCATTCACGTTTAGGAACTTTGTAACGTGTGTTAGATATCGTACTAGAATAGTCAACGGGCTCGTGGATTGGACTAAGCTAATTGGGCATTAGTTAAGATAAGCTAGCCTTGTATAAGTCCAAGTAACCCAATCCATGTCCAAGCCCACTCGAGGCCCATGGCCAAGCCTTAGGGCATCATCCTCTCCTACTATATATACCCCTTAAGTATGTCATTTGAGGGGTGTGCTTGAAAGTGTGTGTGTGTGTGTGTGTATTTTCTCTCTCAAGGAATATACAACTTATTGTGTTCATCTTTATCTCACATATACACGAATATAACATCAAGTCACCATCTTTCTCATCTTTATCTTTCTACGTTTGTGTTTGTGTTTCACGTTTTATACGCGTAACTTGGGTTACGTGTGTTGGGTTTGCTTGGTAAAGTGATAAGGTTGATAAAAGTAAGGTCCTACATGGGGGTACTTCATTAAGAACATCATCAGCCGGTTCATCATTGTTGGAAGCGGTTTGTTCAACTGTTGTGGTGGAGTCAATGGTAGTGCTTCTTCAACAAGAGTTGTTGTAGCAGTGTGTATCGGTATAAGAGTAGTATCGGGTTGATTAGCGGATACACCGAGCACGCTCATCAATATAAATCCTTTGAGCAATGGAGCAAATAACCTTTCCATTTGTTGACGAGTGAGTGGGGGCTTTGTTCGGTGATTATGGGGTTTGAGGAAGTTTAACGGTTGTGACCGGGTTCCAAGTCGTTATGCTCGAAGCCATTTCCGTAAGTTCATCAAAATAAGTATGAATCGCTTCCATAACCTCGCTTTGTACGACGATTCCAGATCCGGTAACCTTTAGAATTCTCACAATATCCAATAAAGACTCCAATGTCGACTTTGGCTTTGAGCTTTCAAAATCATCACGATCATTATTCGGATAGCAAAGGGATCCAAATACATGAAAGTGTTTGAGATTCGGTTTATGGTTATGGAGAATCTTAAAAGGTGTTTTGTTGTGGCGTTTAGTAATCATTGAACGATTTTGAGTATAGCATGAAGTTGATACAACTTCGCCCATAAGTAACTGAAGTTTAGCATTGATTAACATTGTTCTTGCACTTCCAATAACGCTCGGTTTCGATCTTTCAACAACTCCGTTTTGTTCGGTGTACGTGCAATAGATGTCGATGCTCAATTCCACTTTCTCATAAAATTCTCAAGATTTTGGTTAAAAATTCAGCCTTTGTGCATTACGATTTGGTGTACGGTGTTAGAGTTGAACTTGAATTTTCGTGAGAAAGGTGATGATCATTTGTGGAGCTTGGTATTTGCTTCAAGAAAGTAGACCCAAGTCCATCGTGAATAGTCATCCACAATTACTAAGATGTAGCGTTTGTCATTGATCATTTGCACGCGCATCGGGCCACACAAATCCATGTGAAGAAGATGAAGCACATGTCGAGAGTCATGTTCCACCTTTAAAGGAAAATGAGCACGAGTGCTTTTCCCTTGTTCACAGTGAGCAAAGGTGATCTTTAGAATACCGGAATCGTGGGAGACCTTCAACTAGTTTATGTCGAGCAAGATTGGTTATAGTTTGAAAGTTTAAATGTGATAGACGACGGTGCCATAGCCGTGATTTTGTTGATGTTGCCTTTGAAAGTAAGCGGATGGGAGATGAAGCAACCATGTCTTGCATAGAGATAGTGTAAAGACTTGAATTACGCGAGCGGACATAAGGTCGTTTCCTTGTAGATCACGAATGAAACAAGATTTCTCCTTGAAAGCAACCTCCAAATCTCCATCACGTAACCGACCCATCGAAAGCAGATTGTGACCGAGGCCTTCCACATAATAAACCCCGCTAATTTCGATGTTCCCATTGGATAACGCCACACGCTGCTCGGGGTCAAGGAAACTTCCTTTCTTCGAGCAAGTTTTATAACACCCTAGGCAAAGGAACCTAATCGCTGTAGTGTAGTAATTAGGTAAGCCACGGTATTGATATCGCTCTCTAGGGAATAGGAATGCTAGTGAGAAGTTACTACGCTAAGGTTGAGGTTGAGGAAGATTATTTTTATCTTTTATATTTTTTAGAAATGGAAAAGGTACGAATCTCGGTATTGATTTGGGGGTTGGTATTGCTACCGATTACTCTACTATTATCTAATTATCTAAGCTAAGGTTGTGATAGTCTATGTCTAATTGATGTGTACTGTATGATAGTTTAAAGATGTGTTTACTTAGGTTTTACTACTCCTTAATTATCTCCTATTGATGGTTGATTTGTCACGCCCTTATTCCTAGTTGCGTTGTGATTCTAAGGCTATAGGGCGTGCTTATTTCCTAACTCTTTGAAATTACCAAAGGGTCTTGTTTACAAATCCTCTAGTGATTTATAGACGCCTACTCTACGGTTGTCCTTGAATACTTTATCCTACAATTACCTAGATAATTATATTCTAAAGTTCACAAAGAAATGTCAAGCATTATACACAACTAATAATCTAGCGACTCTAGATCATTAGTCAACTAAGATAAGTATCAACCAATCAATATTCAATAATTAAGTTTCATATTCCCTAAGCAAACACACAAATAAATTAGCCGGACATGGAGAACATGCAAGCATACACACAAATAATCAAAGACATAATTAAATTAATGAAGTAAATACTTATCTTGATGTATAATAGGTTTAGAACCCTAAAATATCGCACAAGAAAGCCTTGGTTCGGTTTTAGGTTTTACCCAAAAGACTACACACAAAACCGAAAAATTCGGATTCTATATATAAGATTACATCCGCGACGGCCACCTTATGTTTCGTGGACGCCGCCGTGTCGCCGCCATTAGGGTTTCGCCTTGGCCACGTAAACCTTTCGACGGCGCCACCTTATGACCGTGACGCCGCCCCTTCACCGACGACCGCCTTGGCCGCATCTAGGCCGCCCGAGTAACGACGGCCTATTCCTTTAGAACCCGACGTCGCCCTTGAAAACATGCAATTTTTCCTCCGAGCCGTCAGCAAAATTCCTTCCCGACGGCGCCGCAGATATGCAAAGTGACGCCGCCGCTTTATGTTTCAAAGCAGCCTTTGAGTGTCTCGATTCGACTTTGGCCATTTTCTTCAGATATTCGCTTTTCGTCCAAATAAGCATCATTCCAAAGATTTTGCCTTCAAGAGACCTAAAAGTGAAAAGGAACGATATTAAGCAATAACGGATACAAAAGTGATCGAATAAGGGCTTAAATGACCCTCAAAAGGTACCTTTAAAACCTTATCAAATATCCCTACACTTGGTATTTGCTTGTCCTCAAGCAAATGTGCTTTTAGCCAATTAATTTATAAGTTGGGGTCATGAAGCATCCATTCAAAACGGTCCACAACACATATAAGCCCCAAGAAAGTCATAACAAGCACGGAATTACATACTAGCACCTCACATGGGGTGTTTGGATACTCACATCTCTCTCGGTGTATATATGAAATATAACAAATCGAAATGGAAGATAAACACTCATTAACCGGTCCTAGTACATAGATTACCATAGGCTTGAGAATAGATCAAACCTCCGTCGCTTGGCGTAAGCACCTAGGAAAGACTATCAAAGAGGTCTTTAAAGGGTTGTAACGTTAGGCTTACGGTAGGGAAATAAGGGTTTGGTGGGATAGGCTATTTAGTGGTGGATAGTCAAAATCTCTATGTTGCAAGTATACGAAGAATGGTTGCTAAGCCAAGACTCGACACTCTAAAACTCTAGGCAACGAAAATAAACAAACATAATTTAAAAGATAGATGTAGGATGGTAGCCCGTATGGTTTTTTTTTTTTTTTTTTTTTTTTTTTTTTTTTTTTTTTTTTTTTTTTTTTTTTTTTTTTTTTTTTTTTTTTTTTTTTTTTTTTTTTTTGCATACACTTTTACTCTACCATCCTCTACGGTACATCAAAATGATAGGGATTTATAGACACATCCCTACACTTGAGTTTTTATTACTCTAACACTAATTTGACCCGAATTGAAAAGATCAAAACACTTGGAGTACATTATTATGCAAACAAAGGAATTTGAGTTTAACGTTCTCTTCCTATGTTTCATAAACTTTAACTTTTCCCATGAATCCCAATCATCCCAAAATCAGATACAAAGGATATGACTCGACTTAGCAACTCATGCAAGCAACCGATAATTGAACTAAGGGTTTTGGGTGATAACATAAATTTGCACTAAAAGTGAGTGCAATAAAGGTAGGCTAAGGCGATTTGGGTGTATATTTGGGGGGGTGTAAACAATGCTCTTCATTGATATTCCGAAAACCGAAACATCACGAGAACCGCGAAAAGGATAGGCTCGAGGGTTAACTAGGGTATCGTGTACTAAAGATGAGTACAACGCAGGGTGTGGGGAATTACTCAACCGATATGGAAGAAGTAATTATATTACGTGTATCAAACAAGGGTTTATCCTAATGCCTCTTATCATTTAGTTATTCCTAACTACACAAGTGTAGTCTCACTAGCGATCTCGAATGCATCACAAAACAAGTTCTAGAATCTAATATACTACCGGTTCACACTCTAAGCATTAAAGATGAATGCTTTAATTCCTACTAATCTAAGGGCGATCCTCACATTTTGGGTGGAATTTAGGTGGTAAAGGTTTTTGTGCTAGTCATGCAACTTCCTATCCATGAGACGCTTTTGTTAAGACTAATGGCCCACTCTTATACGTCATGAAAAAATTTTAAATTTGGCTAAAATTACCCTAACCTACATTTTCTCATGGTTTATTACACAAATACACTTGGACAAAGCAAATAGTCAAGGATAAGCATAGTTTCAAAGTTCCCGCTTTATTTTCCTCCCTACATTTAAACCGAACATTGTCCCCAATGTTCCCGAAAGTATCAAAGTTATGATAATAGAAGGTAATTAAAACGAAAGAAACTAATACTCCCCGATTAGCTCGGTAGGATCCGTAAAAGTGGTGGTTAAATCTTTCCAAGAAGAGTTTTTGCGTGAAAGGCTCCTTCCAAACTTGTGTAACTTCTTCTTGACAAACTAAACTCGCACACTAGAAGAAAACAAACGAAACCTTCGTAAAATCGGCGGTAATAATATACATAAGACTCGATTTAAACTAGGATATAATGCTTGTGGAATGGATGTTTACGTAATTTGTTTTGAAAGTTAAGATCCGAAAATTCCAAAATTTTACAAGTAGCTCGTAAAACGAGAAAAGTAAGTCGATGTTTTATTCCTTCCCGACGCCGTCAGTTGCAATCTCGACGCCGCCAGTTATCCCGACAAAACCGGTCTGCGATTTTTCGAAAAATTCGAAAATTTACATCTTTAGAACTGGAAAACTTCGCAAAAACATCCATTATGACTCGATACAAGCATTTGACTCGAACAAACAAACATATATATCTTTTAGTTAATTGTTATTCTCATGTTCACGTTTCTTATGAAAACGTGTGTAATCCTCCCTACACTTATCCTTTATGTAAAATACCTTTATATGTAATTAAGACGAGGTTAAAACAAAATAAAGCATTTTACAAATTCAAACATGAGGACAAACAATTAATAAAAGATATATGACACTAACAAGCAAACAATTAAGCATGGGTTGCCTCCCACGAAGCGCTTTTCTTTATTTAAGAGTCTTGTAGCTAGACTCGTAGTCCTACTCCTACGCTTTTGCATCACCGCCTCTTCGTCATTCATTTTCTTCATCAAGCGGCGAGACGTTGTATGTTCACCGTGGATTCCGTGCCATTGTCACAATTATGGTGACGGTTTCGCTTAAGTTGGTCTCTTAATCGTGAAAAGCCCAAACCATCTTGGGTTGTTTTTTCCTTGTATTGCCCTTTTCCTTGATTTGCATGTAAGTACTTTTTCTCCTTTTAGAAATTTCTTAGGTCCTTTTGTGCCTTAGGTACCGAAAGGGGTTGCTTCCTAACTTATTATCGGGTTTCCACAATGTTGCATACAATCCTTGGACCATGAAGTCTCTAAGCCCTTTTTCCTACCATTCATCTTTTCTTAACATTATGGCTAGGGTTTTTCCGATTCCTTCGTAATCATTTCCATGATTTTAAGAGGATATCTTGGGATGATGGGTATCCTAGCATACCCTTTTCCGCTGAGTATCATGACGCCTCTCCGCATTTGATGGTTGCCTTGGCGGTAGCTAGAAACGGTGTTCCAAGAATGAGGGTATGTTTTGTCTTCTTCAAAATCAACGATCACGAAATCTACCGGATAAACAATGTTAGCCACCTCAATTAGAACATCTATTGCGACTCCTACGGGTGAACATAAGTGTGATTAGCTAAGGAGAGTCTAAGGTCAGATCGGCCGGTTTCTCCTTAGTTAACTTATTATAGATTGATAATGGCATTATGTTCACATCGGCCCCCGATCGCCAAGGCATTTATATTATCAATGTCACCTATGCTAACCGGTATTACGAAATTCTCGTGGTGTTACGCTTCCTTGTTAGAGGTTTTTATAACTAACTCATACAGGGTCCCATAGGTAGGGGCCATACTCTTCTTCACCATTTTTTCATCAAGGGCTTCCTTGAGAACTTCATTGTACCTAAAGTTGTTTACTTGGTTTGCAATGGTTTTCTTGTTGATTTCGTGCTTAAGGTAGTATTCAATGGTCTCGTGCTCGTCGTCATGCACCGACTCCTCCTTATTACTTCCCCGCTTTCCTGCCTCAACCTTTGCATTCTCGGGCATAATGGAAACAATATGACAAATGAAGTGGAGGGCAATCGTTGTTTTACGAGCACCTTTTCGAACCTTTGTTTTGGTAAACTCAATTACCAAATTCATCATTTCCGCCATCTTTGCTTGCATCTCTCTCTCTCGCTTATAAACCTCCTCTTCAAACCTCGCTAATCTTTCCGTATGAGCCGCCATGTACTCCTCATTTGTTCCTTGAAGCTTGGTGAGAGTGGTATTGGGAAGTAGAACGGAAACGCCTTCGAAGTTGGGTTTTGATCACGACTTGAGACTCAAGGAGGTGTGGGGTGGTAGGTAGAGTTGGCGAATTTGACGGCTCTCGAGGAATTTGTACGGGGCTCTTTTTTCGCTTTCCATAAGATAATCAATCCTTTCTCAATGGAGCTCATTTGTTTCTCGAGGTGTCGAGGATTTGGACGGGTTGATATGGCGCTGATTACGTTAATCGAGTCTCGTGAGAATCATTCCAATCTTCGTAGCTTTGATCAAGAAGCTCCTCTATAATATCCCAAGATTTCTCGCATTGAAGTCGCCGAGCCTTCCACCGCGCCCGATCAATGGATCGCCGAGTGATGAAGTCGGTATGATCATAGAAGATTTGGATTTGAAGCCAAAGATCGATGCCATGATGGGGAAGTTCACGGAGTAGATCCTTGAATCGAGTCCACGCTTTGTAAAGTGATTCACCTTGGAGTTGTCAAACGTTAAGATTTCTCGCCTGCTTAGTGGTTCTCCCGTGGGAAAAATTGAGCAAGGAAGCGAGAAGTAAGATCATCCCAACTGAGATGGAGCCATGGAAGTCGCCAAGCCAATTACTAGCTTGGTCCCGTAGAGAATTGGAAGAGACGCAAGCGCGCTGGTCTCCCGAGTAGTAGCATCAAGGTCGATGGAATCGACAATTTTGAGGAAATCCTCGATGTCGATTTGGATCTTCGAACGAAGTCCATGGAATGCACATCCGCTTTGCACCAACCGGATGGTGTCGGATCGCAGGCCGTAGTTTGGGCTTGGTCGGAAGCTCAATGGTGTTCCTATAACCTAGGTGGTTTGGTCTCGAGTACTCACCAAGAGTACGGGCTCTGGCGGTCATTTGGTGGTGGGTTGATGAGTGGTGGTTGGTTGTCACCTTCCATGGTGAAAAGTGATGGGTGTTACGAACAAAGGTCACGAAGAAGGGGATAGACTAAGAGAAAGCTAAAATGAGAAAAATTTACTTGATAGGAATCACAAAGAAACCTAAACGAGGTGGACTACTAACTAGCTATTCTATTCCGCAGCCGCGCCCAAAACTTGATAACGCCACACACGCCGCTCGGGGTCAAGGAAACTTCCTTTCTTCGAGCAAGTTTTATAACACCCTAGGCAAAGGAACCTAATCGTTGTAGTGTAGTAATTAGGGTAAGCCACGGTATTGATATCGCTCTCAGGGAATAGGAATGCTAGTGAGAAGTTACTACGCTAAGGTTGAGGTTGAGGAAGATTATTTTTATCTTTTATATTTTTTAGAAATGGAAAAGGTACTAATCTCGGTATTGATTTGGGGGTTGGTATTGCTACCGATTACTCTACTATTATCTAATTATCTAAGCTAAGGTTGTGATAGTCTATGTCTAATTGATGTGTACTGTATGATAGTTTAAAGATGTGTTTACTTAGGTTTTACTACTCCTTAATTATCTCCTATTGATGGTTGATTTGTCACGCCCTTATTCCTAGTTGCGTTGTGATTCTAAGGCTATAGGGCGTGCTTATTTCCTAACTCTTTGAAATTACCAAAGGGTCTTGTTTACAAATCCTCTAGTGATTTATAGACGCCTACTCTACGGTTGTCCTTGAATACTTTATCCTACAATTACCTAGATAATTATATTCTAAAGTTCACAAAGAAATGTCAAGCATTATACACAACGAATAATCTAGCGACTCTAGATCATTAGTCAACTAAGATAAGTATCAACCAATCAATATTCAATAATTAAGTTTCATATTCCCTAAGCAAACACACAAATAAATTAGCCGGACATGGAGAACATGCAAGCATACACACAAATAATCAAAGACATAATTAAATTAATGAAGTAAATACTTATCTTGATGTATAATAGGGTTTAGAACCCTAAAATATCGCACAAGAAAGCCTTGGTTCGGTTTTAGGTTTTACCCAAAAGACTACACACAAAACCGAAAAATTCGGATTCTATATATAAGATTACATCCGCGACGCGCCACCTTATGTTTTTCGGACGCCGTGTCGCCGCCATTAGGGTTTCGCCTTGGCCACGTAAACCTTCGACGGCGCCACCTTATGACCGTGACGCCGCCCCTTCACCGACGACCGCCTTGGTCGCATCTAGGCCGCCCGAGTAACGACGGCCTACTCCTTTAGAACCCGACGTCGCCCTTGAAAACATGCAATTTTTCCTCCGAGCCGTCAGTAAAATTCCTTCCCGACGGCGCCGCAGATATGCAGTGACGCCGCCGCTTTATGTTTCAAAGCAGCTTTGAGTGTCTCGATTCGACTTTGGCCATTTTCTTCAGATATTCGCGCTTTTCGTTCAAATAAGCATCATTCCAAAGATTTTGCCTTCAAGAGACCTAAAAGTGAAAAGGAACGATATTAAGCAATAACGGATACAAAAGTGATCGAATAAGGGCTTAAATGACCCTCAAAAGGTACCTTTAAAACCTTATCATATGAAAGTCCTGTTCCCAAGACAATGCACAATGTTTCAAATTTTAACATTTGGTAAAAGATTTTTCGAAAAATGTCTCTTTGTTCTCGCGCAGAGGCGATTGAAAATGTTGAACTTTGATTTCGTAATGATATTCTATCTCATGTTGTAAAGTTTGAGGTCACCATGAAAAGGTCAAAATATCTAAGAATTTTGCGATTTTCGTGTTTTGAATTTACTTCAACGATGGAAGGTAAATGACCATAAATTTGTGCATAATCGGTTGGGGATTAACATTAGAAGACTCGAGATGTTTTTATGATAATCCTTGGTGTATTAGAAGAATCCGTTGGTGTGATGAAAGTGACCGCTTTTGAATAGTTAAAAGGTTTGTTGTAAACAACAGTTTTAATTTTGATCGACTCTCGTCTTACGCATCTAATTCCTCTTGACGATGATATTCAACAACACTCATAATGAATTATCAATTTTATATTCTCGACTTTGGAAACTTCGTGATTTGGTTTGAATGCTTTTGTTGAAAGCTTACGTTTGTAATCGCAAGATTCGGTCCATATCCATTTGGATTGGGTTTCAAAGTAAACTTTTGAATAGTGAGACCGACTCACCATGTTTGTAAACAACATTTTAAACTCTTTAAGTTTGTTTTGCAAGCCGATAATTTCTTCAAGATGATCATCTATTCGCTTCGTTGAATGCTTTTGTATGCAGAGAACTGCTTTTTGACAAGTTAACAACTCAAATTTTAGCTTTTGATTTTCCAAGGTGAGAGCGTTAATTTGCTTTTTATGTTCATGTTTCAGCTTGTTCTATTTCGCACAACAAAGCATTCTTCAAGCGGCTAGATCACGATTTGTCGCTCTAAATATTTTTCGCTTTGATGAGATTTAGCAAAAGCGGCTTCAAAACCTTTTCACGCTTTTTCTTGAGTTTTGAAAAGTTGAGTTGCATTTTAAACATTCAAAATCCTTGGTTAACGGTGCATTTTACTTTTAAGTCCCGATTAACCGCACGACATTCTTCCACTATGCATTGTTGGTTTTAAGCAATGGATCAACATCCGGACGAGGAAAAAGTTCGGTGTGTTCAACGTGAGTCACAACATGATCATTATTTAGATCCTCAAGTATAACCACGGAGTCAATTTGATTATCAAGGAAACCATAAGGTCATCTTGATCGTCAAATGTAACTACGGGTCTAGTTGAAAATCGTCGAATGAGATGTGGACGACTCATTTGAACATTCCGAGCCTTGTCGGATTCGAGATGTTGGCGGGATATTAGATCGAGATAAATATGGTTTGTTCAGTACTGAGACAAGCCATCGATGTCATACACTGGTCAGTGTCACTCATGTGTAACTCATGCATATTAGCCATCAACATAATTGTTTGCATTGGCCCGCAAGTCCTCCATATCATCATCTCGAGTGCGCATCGACCATAAAGCTCGTTCTTTGTTTGTGAGAGTTCCACCAACTTCATCCTAAGAGCCAAAAGTAAAGCCTCCTTGTGATAAGCACGCCCCTAGTCCTCGGCTTTGGGCATGCATTAGCCAGTGTCCTTTCTCATTGCGCTTGTAGCATCAAGACCATTCAACCCATTTCG